>CM054820.1:3319936-3657436 GCA_028984105.1 Lavandula angustifolia
AAACCTCCGCACTCTTCATCAATCTTGAAACCACACCCATTAATCCACTTTGCTTCGCTTTTACTTGTTTTCTTACTTTCTTGATATTTTAATTCCGTAGTTTTAAATAAATCAAACCCAGTTTAGGACCAAGTAGATAGCGAAATAATTAGGATAATTAGAACCCAGCTGAGTTCTTGTGAGATCGACCTCGGGAGTTGCTAGATTAGGTACTATACCGATTCGTGCACTTACGAGAATTATAATTTGTTCATCAGGCCCAAACTGGCCCATAAGATTATATTTCGATTTCACTAAATCGACTTGCTTCGGTGCACAACTCATGTAGTAGAGGAGGACATTGTACGTGTAGAATCCCCATGGAAAACCGTTCCACACGTCTAAATCATCTGTCAGGACCCACACCCATGTCTCAACCTTCTTTGTCTCGGCATGTGCGAAGAAAAAACACATCAATGCCAATACATTGGCCACCTTCAGATGATCATCTTCAAAGAGGTCACCGAGCTTATCATTTTTCCACATATTCAGCAGACGCCTCATGTTACTGTTTTTCCTTCTGTCAGTCTCATGTATACTTTGGAGTCTCCGGCCTCGCGAGGTGCCTTCAGATCAAAAGAAGAGGCGCCGAAAAACAATTCAATCACAAGTGCATACTCCAACTGCAAAAATCTAAGCTCTCGTCCGGATATGTGAAAACGAACCTCCGCAGGCGGTGCCTGCACCTCATTGCACATCAGCTGATGCAAGGCCAAGACGAAACTTTTTCCCTTGCTCCAGCTCAGCATATGCCCAAACTGTCTGTTTCTAAACCGCTGGACTAAGTTATTACACCCCCTAGTCTCGAAAGAGTCTTCTTAACCAGTTCGGGTAAACTATCTCTCCAATATGTAGTGACTTTAGTGATTTTTTCTCTAACCGGTAGTCGGATATAATTGGGCTGCAGATTGTACAAAAATAGAATTAATTAGTAAAGAAGGTCGATTTAGGGCCGAAGGTAGGGCCTAAGGTAGGGCCGAGAGGAGGACCGAAGGAGGGGCTGATGGACCAAAAGCCAGCCCGGGCCAAGGGACTCTTATGCACAATTCAACCGAAAGCAGGGCTGATGGAGTATACTCTCCTTCGGCCCTCCATCAGCCCCGGTTGCAAAGATCTTATCAAGCATAAACACTTGCTGCAATCCAAATTCAGAGCAAATTCATCCTAAATTCAATATTTCAACATAGACCCAACCCAATTTCAACATTAATTTCATTTATAAATGAAAATTAACACAATTCACCGGATAATAACATAATAAATCGATGGAAATCGAAAACGCATAAGATCTTCAATTCTATTAACGAATCGTGGCTTCTAACATGAATTCTACTGAAAAATAAGACAAATCATTGAAATTCAGACAAAGAATCGCAAGTACGAACATGAATTTCGCCGGAAGACTAATGGAATACATAGAGAGAAATTGTACCTTCCTCCACGTATGTTTTAGTTGCTTTGATTGTTGCTCCTGATCAGACCTTCTGATCTGTGTCCCGACCCTTTTCTTCCTCCGGGTGGTCAGAGAACGGAAGAAAATAATTTTGTCTCTCTAAAATTCGTGTGTGCGCGTATGAGTTATGAATGTGTGTGTCTGTTCTGATTATGAACATAATACTAATATATATAAGCTTCAAAAGCCAATGTTATATTAATATTTGTAACACATTAATTTAATTATATCCCTAATGGGCTTCTACATAATTAGCTCATAATACAATTAATTAATCTATTGTGATACTAATATTTATCAATTAATTGGTCCAGCCAATTAATTTCAGATCATTATTAAATAATATAAAATACATTAATCTATAAATAATGATTTCTGAGAGACAATAAATAACTAGACAACTAATTGGACCAGATCAGGGATCTAATACAAGAAATAAAGTTGGGCCTCAAATTAATTAATCATCTATTCTCAGCCCAGAGCAAAACTAATTAATAAACACAGATTCATTCCACTAGAGAATCCGTGCTGACTTACCCCTTTATCCTAAATTGAGCAAATGCTTGTATTTTAGACTTATTTGATCTCCGTATTTAAGATAGAAATATCGGTTAATTAATTAAGCTCACTAACAACTTAAATTAATTAACATCTTATTATATTCCTGAGTAGTACCACTCGACCTCAGTAACACACCTGAACTTAATCAACCGGCCGTGTTTAGTGTGCTAATCCTTACGAGTTCCTCAAGTGATATTATCAACTCATTTTACTAGGATACGGTTGCAAGATACAGACAACCAGCCTGAGCCACAAATAACTACTAACACTCAAGATACGTAGATCCAGTCGCGATGACGTTCACCATAGTAGGTCAAAATGATAGATAGTCAAATGCACTCAGCCGAAGTCTTACCAAACTTAAGACCAGCTAAGTCACCGAGATCTTGATTCTCCACTAAGGTCAATCATGAGAACACATCTCCATGTGATCTATCAGTACACCACCTTAAGTGTACTAGTAAAGACAAGCAACCAAGACAAGCCACTTCTTATCTAAACTGCAGCTTAAAACGACAACTTGTCTTTAAGTTGTCTCAGATCTTGTCAGTTCAACCAATTTGTGTAGTCTTTTGTGATACCCGACACACTACACAAATCTAACTTTTATACAAGATAAATGATTATATGTGCAAATATATATATTTATCGGATAGGAGAATAAAACAGTGGTAATGACAAAAACACATTGTATACAAGCATAAAACTTGCTTCCAGTGTACAAAATCTCAACAAAGATATGGCGGTAGCGATCGGCGATCAGCGACAGCGATAGGCGGACTGCGGCGGGCGTCTGGTCGGCGGTAGCAGGGTGGTTGGTGATTGGGTGAATTTCGGCCAATGGTTATATTCTTTCGACCAACAATAATTCCGATTAGGGGCCGATGGAGGGGCCGATAGTATTGGCCCTCATGTAATATAATTCATGTTTTTCCCCTTGGTGATTTTCGGCCCTTCAAAAAAATGATCGGGGCCGAAGGCTGGGCCGAGGGGTTTCGACTCTTTAATAAAAATTACAGTTTTTTTGAAGGAAATTGTTTTTCTTCGGCCCTATCATCGACCTTCGTTTCGTTCCGTCGGTCCTCCATCGGCCTTCTGACACCTTTTAACAGCATATGCGCTGGCCAAACAACAACCCACGTCAACTGCAATTCTGGTAGAAAAAGTGTACTACAATGGCAAGATTTGTATTTTAGTTTAATATGTATTTATTATAATTTTTTGGGCCACAATAAAAAATAGTTACCAGTTCTTTCCGACAAAAAACAGTTCCAAAGACAGTGCCCCGTTTTGTCCCACCTTTTTCAACCCTTTCATCATCATTATTAATTATTTAAATTCTTTTCATCAAACTTAATTATTTGTATGAAAAGTCTTAATATTGCAAAGCAAATTAAAGGGACTAAATCCTTCTCAAAACCCAAGCAAATCTCCATGAAAATTTTGACACAAACACCTGCATTCGAAAACTAACAGCCAAATTAGAGCTGTTGTTTTCCGATTTCCAATTAAGACTAAGCTTTAGTTTAACGGGAAGTAGAAGATTGCATATTTCATAAACGAAAACAATTTGAATTTCTGTCATCATAAAGAAAGAAACAAGAACAACTCATAAAAATTCGACAAGTGAAAGTTAGTTGTTAAAAGTGGGGAGTGGTTGGTTAGTCAATTGCGAAGAGATAAAAATTAATGCTAATCATAATTAAGGAGACCACTAAAATTTATGTTGCCTAACTAAATAAGCATGCCCTGCTAATGATGGTTTTACAGATAAATCAAGTCATTTGAAATTGACAAATCCAGCCACATTATTAGTAGTAGTATTATATACACACAGACACACTCCCGATGCCACCGCACACATTCTCTCCTTTACATGTATAATGTGTGTTTGTGTCCTAACATATCAAAAACCATTACATTGTTTTAAAGTAAACAAATTAATTGCATATCAATCTCTTAGCAAATTGCCTAAACACAAGCGTGTTGATGATCCGAGATTAGAATTGAGAAAGGCCAAAAGTAAATTTTCAACAAAAATAAAGAAAATGTGAGTGTTATATAATTTGGAGATAGTGGCTCCACACGCTCCCCTTAATCCGTCCATGCTTATATTCACAACCGCAATAGAATGTCATTTCTTAATTCTCACTCATGATTATAATTTACAATTCCAATGATATTCATTCATGTTCGTGCCGTATGTCATCTTGAAATCAGACTTCATATACTCAACAAAGTATAGTAAGTTTATAATGTCTAGAATGACGAAAAATTCTCAATTGCTAATTCTGCATCCGTTTTGCATCATATTTGAGCCGAAGCAACAATGGAACTGTATAAAACCGATTTTCTATATCATGAGATTTCATATTTCACGCCTCTCGCACAATCCTTTATAACACCAAAAGTACATATTATACATACACCAACACAAGCACAATCCAAGGGTGTTATATACATACATATATACACATGTATATAGGGATGGAGAAAAGATCGAAGATACATACATATACACGGATATAGGCATAGGCCCACCCCACCACACACCATCATTATCACGATCATGTGTTGTTCCCGGCAGTGGTTGCGCCATACGAATCAACACCACCTGCTCACACTTTTCCGAGGGATTTTTAAGGTCGAAGGTCGCACTTGTTCGGATGGCGGCAGGCGGAAGCGCGCCACGTCCCCCCGGTGGCGCCCACCCCAAGCAAACAGTTCGCCTCTCTCCATCCTCATCTGTTTTAGGTGCTGGCCCCACCTCATGTTATATTATCACCTATAATTCCATGCACACAATATATACACCAAGATCAAATCAAATCAAATCGAAATTAAAACTCAATATCAAACAACATTTTTCAATTCCAAATTTTATTTTATTTGTAATAACCGTTCATCGATATTTATCATCATGAGCATATCGGTGAACGGACAGTCTCAGGTACCACCTGGGTTCAGATTCCATCCGACGGAGGAGGAGCTGCTGCAGTACTACTTAAAGAAGAAAGTGGCGTTGGAGAAGATCGATCTCGGCGTCATCCAAGACGTCGATCTCAACAAGCTCGAGCCTTGGGACATTCAAGGTCTATGATCAAATTAGCTAATTTGGTTAATCATTTTTATTGAAATTGAATCGAATTTTTGGGTTGTGTAGCAGAGAAGTGCAGGATTGGGACGACTCCGCAGAACGACTGGTATTTCTTCAGCCACAAGGATAAGAAGTACCCGAAGGGGACGCGCACAAATCGCGCCACGAGTTCGGGGTTCTGGAAGGCGACGGGGAGAGATAAGGTGATTCGTGGGAACTCGAGGAAGATTGGGATGAGGAAGACGCTTGTTTTCTACAAGGGAAGAGCTCCTCACGGCCAGAAATCTGATTGGATTATGCATGAGTACCGCCTCCACGACGACGACGCTGCTTCTCCCACTGTAAGTAGGCTTATTCAACCGCCGCTTAGCTTATGTCTACTTTTCTGATTTTGTTTTATTTTGTGAATTATTTTTATTACTTTAATAAAAAGAATTATTTTTGGATTTTTTTCCCAATTCACTCCCTAAGATTTGAAAATTTTTATCTTACTTTTTTAAAAGGCCGGAATTTGTATTCTGAAATATCAAATCTCGCTCATCTGAAATATCAAATCTCGCTCTCCCGAATTATATAAATTTTAAATTCGTCCTTGGTTCAATCGATTAATCGACTATTCAATTTTAAATTAAAAAATTCACATTTGTAGACCGTACGGATTCATATCTCTTTATGTTTGTAATATGTATATATATATATATATATATACATTTTTGTATTTTTTTTCTTCTTCTAAAAAAAACATTTCTTTCAATATAATAATGTAGTAAAACAATTGTCAAAATCCATTAACTTAGAATATTTTCATGCTCCATGTTCTATCTGTTGTTTTTTATTTTATATTTTTTAAATAAATAATCAGTTTTCGATCCTATTAGAGCCAAGCCAATTGAAAAGGTCCTACCCTACCAAAAATTGAATTTTATGAATTTATTACGATTTGGAGCAATTTATTTAGTATGGTTGCATAATATTGTTTGAATCGATGAAGGTGTGTAATGGGAGCGGAGAAGGAGGGCAAGAGGAGGGGTGGGTGGTTTGCCGAGTCTTCAAGAAGAAAACCCTCCTCGGCCACAAGATCTCCGACAGCCTCATCACCGCCGCCTGGTCGCCGTCAATCAGCACCATGAATTCATGCGACGAAGGCACTTTGGAAGAGATGCTCCACTCCATGACCTCCCCTTCTAGAAGAGTCGACGACCTCATCGAAACGGAACACACCAGAAGATTCTCGAAGCTTCCGCGCCTCTACAACACTCTCCACATGTTCGGAAATGAGATTTCTGACCTTCCCGCGTTGGTTTCCGATTCCGGCAACGGCCTCGGAGTTCAAGATTGGGCGGCGTTGGAGCAGCTGTCCGCCACTCTCTCTCATGATAATGTTGATTCGAGAATGGGATTTGGCTATGGCTGCCCGGTTGGTGGTAACGACCATGGACTAATTCAGCAGCAGAGATCTTCTTCAGTTAGACGCTACAGCGGTGGCGGCGGCAGCGGTTATAATAGTGAAGGTGATATATGGAGCTTTGCTCCGGCGGGTAGCGATCAGCTTTGTGACGTGGCTCCGGTTCATCCCATATAGAATGATCATCTTATATAAAGAAAAATAGTGGTTTAATGTGTTCTTCTATAAGTTAGATTAGATTAATTATTGCATAAGACTTATATGTGTCGCAGTGTACAAATTAAATAGTGTTCAAGAATGTGGAATTGTTTGGGACTGAATCTTGGAATCTGTTGTTGATTGTAGATTGTTCAGTTGGGCTAGAATAAAAGCTCATAACATGCACATGTTGAATAGACGATTATAAATTTCTCTAGTTATAAAAATAAAAACAAAATTTTATGTCAATTGATTGACTTAATCTAATGATCATATTCATATGACTTTAAAGTTGTAAGAATAATTGATACTCCCTCCTTCCACTCATCTTGCAACATTTTCCTCATCTTGCAACATTTCCTAAAGTAGAAAAAAAAAAATGAGTGAACCGTAATCATCCTAAACAAATGGACCCCATTATTTTTACTTTACACCATTACTTTATACTTTTACTCACTCTATTATCTTAAACTCTGCGCTCAATCTCAAAAGTTGCAAGATGAATGGGACGGAGGGAGTATTTAGTGTAATGATTTGCCACTTGCCAGTGTTCATTTGTCTATAGAATCAATGCTCTTCATAATCCTGTTGAATCATAAATTCATTTTCTAGTCAATTTACAGTTAATTACACATCGATAAAGTAATAATCTAATTTATATAATAATTTCTTCTAGTTCAGACATGGATCAATGCACTAAAATAATATACGATAAAGTAATAATCTCATTAAATAAATAATTTTTTCTGGTCCCAAGATTATTATTTATAGAGGTTTAACAGTAATTTACATATTTTTTTTGCGTAATTTTATAAATATGATTTAAAGAATAAAATAATGCTGTTGGGCTTTAACGTTAGATAGAAAACTCAAGTCTTTCTGCTCCAGCGGCCCAACGGTCCACGTCGAATTTTGAGTGAAAATTATTGGTTAAAGTAAATAGCAGCAGTAAATCCTTGCCCGCCGGCCGCCGCAAGTTTCTTAATAAGTTCAAGCTCTTCGATTCAGCGGCATCAGTTTTTACCGCTAGAGTATTTTAATTCAAGAATAGCCGACTCTCCACCAGTTTAATTTCAAGAAATCAATCGCCGTTTCAGTTGAGCAGTTCCCTCTTCCTCTCCCTCTCTCCCATTGTAATAAAGTAAAACTACGAGCAGGTCATGTGAGCTTAGGCCTTAGGCTTTTCTTCCTTCCGTTTCGGAAGAATTGTTTCTTGATTGATTGTCTGGTTCGGTCTGAGATCTTAATTTTGGAATTATGCAGAGGAGAGACAGTAAAGATGCAGCAACCGCCGTCAATGTTTCCTCTCATGCCGTCGTTTCCACCTTCCAACATCACCACCGAGCAGATTCAGAAGGTCAATTTATCTAGTCTTTTCCTCCAATTTAGGGCAATTTTGTGAATTCGATAAAGATTGGGTTTTTGTAAGTTTCTGGTTGTGATTTTAGGGTTTAGCAGTCACTTCTAATCTATAGTTATATTGAGCAATAAACTTCTCAAAAGCTATTATCCTTTCAAAATAGATATTTGAAGAGTTTAGTTAGATTAAAAGCCTTAATCAACTACTGATTTATTTTTCTTCAGATTCTGGCCTTACTAAGAGGCCTTTATCTTAGCCTAATGACTTTTTATTTGAACATTAAGCAAATAGGATGCCCCTGCTCTATGAGGAGCTAGATTGATTAAAACTAGTTCAGTGAATTTTGATTGATAGATGTTATCTTGCATGTTAATGGTGTGTGTATTAAGATTGTTTATCTTTTCATTTCTTTTTACTTTTCCCGACTTTGGAATTATTTTGTACTACTGTTGTTATTACATCATTCTAATATGGTGTTCATCTTCATACATTCTCATTATATTTGTAATTACGATTGTAGATCCTATGATTCACATTCTGATACAACCTTGTTATAAAATTAATGATGCAGTACCTAGATGAGAACAAGAAACTGATATTGGCTATTCTGGATAACCAAAATCTTGGCAAACTTGCGGAATGTGCCCAGTAAGTTCTGGTGCTTTCATTCTATACATTATGTAAACTTGAATTGAAATGTCAAGAAATTGTAGTGTAAGGTTGTTCATTTCGTTACGTGAAAGCGTATTTAATACGTTGTTGGTTCGTATCCTTTTGATTCTGAATGATCAGGTACCAGGCCCAACTTCAGAAAAACCTCATGTATCTGGCTGCCATTGCTGATGCCCAACCTCAAACACCGCCAATGCCTAGCCCGGTAGGTATATCCTGGAGTTAGGTAGGACGAAATTCTCGCACATATTTTTCATATTCATATATACTGTGAAATGCAGATGAGTCTCCATCCTGCAATGCAACAAGGAGCGTTCTACATGGCTCAGCAGGCGGGTATGTTCCAACAGCGATTACCCTTTAGTAGTCCGCACCCATTACAAGATCCGAATAACCAACAAAGCCACCCGCAAGGGCAGTTAACCTTGAGGTCCACAAATGGTGTGGATCCACCGCATAGTGATGCCAATCTTGGAGGGGCCAGTAGCAGTATTCCCACTTCAAACTATAAACCCGGGAGTCGGGGTGATGGGCCGGGGAAGTCTACTGGTGGTGGTGGTGGTGGAGATGCGGAGGAAGCAAAATGAAGAGGTTCGTGTTGATAGTAGGTAGGGTTCATGTTGTTGTTGTGCAAGTAGAAGTAGAAGTAAAGTTTGAAAGCTTGTGTTTGTCGCTCCATTAGTGCCTTTGTTTTGTGATGTTTTTGGGAAACAGAAGTTGCTTGTTAATTAGCATCCTTCGTTGTGTCTTTGTAATTAGTAGAAACTCAAATTCTTGTATCAAGAAGGCTGCAGTTAGTTGTACTTGTTCTTAAAAGTAAAATAAACGGTTGGACCAAATTCCATCATGCTGGGCTTGGCCTAGGTTATTATCACATTTATTTATTTAGGACTTAGGAAGAGGTTCAAATGTGAACAGCCTCTTATCGTGTGAACACTGAACTTTAAAGATAAATGTACTGCACTTTAAAGGCAAACATACCGCACTTTAAAGTGCAATACTTAAAGTGCAGTACATTTGTCATTAAGTGCAGTTCGTAAAGTGCAGTATATTTACCTTGAAAGTGCAATACGTTTGTCTTTAAAGTGTAGTGTTCATACGTTCACACGATAAGGGATGTTCACACGGGAACCACTCCCTATTTATTTATTTGTTTTGTGGGCTTTTCAGTAAGTTTTTTGTGGCTTTCTGATTTTTTCGGACCTTCCAAAGTAGGTAATGAATGTGGTTTGGGCTTGACGCATCTCATTAATTGTCTTGATTTCATTTTTGAATTGTCCCATTTATCTTGTAATGATAACATAATGAGACGGACGGAGTACATTATTGTGTTGGGATGGTAAAACTGTAATTGGCAGGCATGGTAGGCTGTACGAAAGAGTGAACTCTAAACCCACATCAATAATTCAACTAGGGTTTCTGCTGTAATCAAAAGTAGCACAGAAAAGTCCCAGAATTGGAGACTCTTTTCGCTGTAATTAGTCCAACTACCCTAGTTCTTACAAGATTGAAACAAATCACTAGGCCTAAATTAAACATCACATTATGAATAATCTTAATGTAAGAAACAAAGAGCTGAGATCCGGAGGAGGAATGAGTAAATAAGAAAAAAATTAAAAAATGGCAGATATAGCCAGAAAAGGCGAATCATCATGACTTGTAAGAAAACGGAAACTAAAACCTTTTCCATTACACCAATCTCCAAATCCCAAAACCCAAAGTCAAGATTCCACTAATCATTCATTACACCAATCTCCAAATCCCAAATCCCAAGAACTATAAACCATTTCGATTACAATTTACAATCAACCAGATCTAAAATACTATTAGTAGTGGAGAACTAATTGGGGGGAATGAAGCCTGGTCCGACGACTTCAAACTTGGAAGATGAACAAGTCAAGAAAAGTTAAAAGTCTTCGAGCCAGACAGCGTTCCCCTCAATAAAATAACCTCCCATCTTCATTTTATTCACATAACCATGCATATTTATATATCAGAGAGAGTCCCTATCTAACTTTCTCTCCCAAAAATTTCGCTTATTTTCAAAGGGGGAGAGAGAGAGAGAGTGGGAGCATATGATTTGCTAAAGATGGGCTTATTGGGAGGCTTAAAATGTTTGAGAGGCACACAATAAAGACAAAAAAGACCCTGACCTCACCAGCTGGAGTACTGAAAACACACACCCTCTCTCATTAAATTTGCACATTCATATCTCGAGTTTCCCAAATTTTCAAACCCTAATAATGTTCCGAGCTGTTGCATTAAAGGTTAATAATTGGTGCAATTTGTCACCGGAAAAGGGACGCAACACACTGAAATAGAGGGAATGAAAGAAATTAAGTGGCGTAATCATGGCGGGGTTGTTAATGAAGTAGAGACTAGAGAGATAGTGTGAGGAGAGAGAGAGAGAGATGGGGGCTATGAGTGAGTAATGATCGATGGGAATCTTGAATGATGCCATTCAAATGAGTCAGAGGAGTAGTTGAGTTATTTTTATTTATTTATTTTTATTACTGTTGCAATGATGATGAAATCGAGATCATAGCTAGGGTTATTTATTATCAAGACCGTTGAGAAGTGACCCTTCAATTTACTCCCTTCATCTAATTCATCTAATAGAAATTGTCTTTTTTTTTTTTTTTTTTTTTTTTATTTTGAGAACCCGCGGCCGCTACCGCCATGCGCCTGCAGGTAACCTCAACTCCTAAGTAAGACACACGGGAGGTTAAACCACCCTCAGTGTGACAGGCTATTTGAGAATGGGCTCGGTGAGGATTGAACCCAGGACCTATCGGTCCCGGGAGACCTCACCGTCACCATCCTGCCATCCCCTCTAGAGTTTCATATGAAATTGATGGATTTCGAATAAAACCCATCCTGGTTAACTAGTATGACTTTTTACATATGATTCAAATTCTTGATTTCAATTCAAATATTGTTTCTTGTTACATGAGTTTTATAAGTCATTCCCCTAAAATTTACTTTCTCCGTCCCTTAGAAAGTTTCTTATTTTCCTTTTCGAACAGTCCCATAGAAATTGTCTTCTTTAATTTTAAGAAAATAAAATTATATAATATATATTATTTGAGTTTTTGTTTTGTTAATTTTGACCCACATATTATTTTTCTTTTGAAAAAAATAAGACATTTCTATGGGACTGTTCGAAAAGGAAAATAAGAAACTTTCTAAGGGACGGAGAAAGTAAATTTTAGGGGAATGACTTATAAAACTCATGTAACAAGAAACAATATTTGAATTGAAATCAAGAATTTGAATCATATGTAAAAAGTCATACTAGTTAACCAGGATGGGTTTTATTCGAAATCCATCAATTTCATATGAAACTCTAGTGAATGATCTCAAGTTCGATTCAAAACTGCGAACTAGGTACCCACTTTTTCATTTAATAGCATAAACTTCTAACTTCAAGAAACATATAGCTTACCAAGGAAAGATACTTTTTAATGAGGTCGAAAGATTGAAACTGGGACATATTTGATCAGCAAAACCATGTATATTAATATTTTTATTAATTCATACAAACACACAGCAAAAAAGGGCAGTAATTTTATTAAATCCCATATCAGTAAATATTATATATATCCTCATTGAATTACAAACAAGATAAGATTCACGCCCACTTGAAAATATTGGATTACAGATCGGAAAATCATAAAAATAATTCTTCATATTTGGGCCTTAAGCAACTATTGATTTTATTTTTCTTCAGATTTTGGCCATCCTGCAGTTAACGGGGTGTGTTTTAATTAATTTATCAATTTAATTTCTAATTATTTTCAACAGGTAAAATGAATGTTAGCGAAATCGAAGAAAGGTTGATCAATTCGTTAGTGGGCCCCAAATAGAATGTCTTGCTCCGTGATGAACGGGATCCCCCGACCGATGCGTCTCTCTCTGTCTCTCTTGATGTCAGACGTAATTATATTGGCGTTGAGATGGCAAAACAGTAATTCCACACCAATAATTCAACTTAGGGTTTCTGCCCACAATTCAACCCGCCGCTCTCAATCTAAATTGCTACATGTTTAGGTTTAACAGATTACTAGGGCTATCTAAATTCTCACTGATTATAGATGTAGAAGAATCATAATGCAAGAAACAAAAAACTGAAATCTTGACAAAAAAATTCAAGAATCAAGATCCAGAGGAGAAATGGGTAAATAGCCTTAATCATTTCAGAAAATTAGAAGAGAGAGAATCCAAGAACAAAAAAAAAACAGCCAGATCCGATACTAAAAGGTATCATCTTGTTCATGCGGCAAACGTTAAAGAAGCCAGAAAAGGCGAATCATCTGACATGAAAAACACCATCATGACTTGTAAGAAAACGGAAACTAAAAAGAGTGTAATAATTCCAACCTTTTCCATCTCAAACGGAAAGTCAAGATCCCATTAATCATTACACCAATCTCCACATTTCAAATCCCAAAAACAAAAAAACCCTTGTAAACCATTTCGGATAGAATCAACAAGATCCAAGGTATTAGCAGTGGAGAAATAATTGGGGGGAATGAAGCCTGGTCCGACGACTCTACCAAGAGATCTATGCTTACTTCAAAATGAAGAAGTCAATAAATATTAAAGTCCTCGAGCCAGACAACGTTCCCCTCAAAAAATAACCTCCCATCTTCATCTTCATTCATATAACCATGCATATGATATGAGAAGTTTATGTTCTTTCAACCCCCCCAAAAATTTCGCCTATTTTTAAGGGGGAGAGAGAGTGAGAGAGATAGAGAGAGAATGGGAGGAGAATATGATTTGTTAAAGAAGGGGAGGCTTAAAATGGTTGAGAGGCATACAATAAGACAAAAACAACCCTGACCCCACCAGCTGGAGGGTGTTTCAGAAATCACACACCCTCTCTCTCTCATTAAATTTGCACATTCGTGTTTGACGCAAACATTTGCTTTAATGCTTAATAATTGGCACAATTTGTCGCCGGAAAAGGGCCGCCGCCGACGCAACGCCACTGAAATAGAGGGGAATGAGAGAAATTAAGTGGCGTAATCATGGCGTGGTTGTTAATGAAGTAGAGATATAATGTGAGGAGAGATGGGGTTATGAGTGAGCAATGATGAATGAATAATTCACATGGAGTATCTCGGAATCTTGAATGATGCCATTCAGATGAGAGTGGTTGAGTTATTTTTATTTATTTAATTTATTTCTGTTGCAATGAATATGATGACGAAATCGAGGTCATAACTAGGGTTATTTATTAAATCGTCTCCAACGCTCTCGTAAATAAGAAGAATCCTCTATTTTTCTCCTCTAATGGTCCGTATTCATTGCAAAAAAAAGAGGGGAGCAAAAATTCTCCCCTACACATACGGGAAAATCCTGGCTCCCCTATCGCTTCCCCATATCCTTTTTTTCATAAATTTATTTATTTATTTTTTTTTTTTAGGCAGTATCTTTTGCAGAAAAGACGAGAAGAAGAAGAGGACAGCCATCAGAGATGGAGATGGCAAACCGCGTTCCTGCCGGAAACGAGAGATCGGCGGCGCTCCATGAAGGAATAATTAGGGTTAGAAACCGATACCTTCCTCCTTCGTATGTTGTCGCGGCTCTGATTGTTGCTTCTGTGTTAGATCTTCTGATCTGTGTCCCGGCCTTTTTCTCCCTCTGGGTGGTCAGAGAACTGAAGAAAATAAATTTATCGTCTCTCTGCACAATCTCGCGTGTAGCGTGTGTATATGATTTCGTGTCTCTAAAAATATGAATGAGTGTAATATGTTTCTGAACATAATACTAATATATATAGGCTTCAAAAGCCAATATAATATTAATATATTTGTAACCCATTAATTTAATTATATTTCTAATGGGCTTCCACATAACCAGCCCATAATATAATTAATTAATTTACTGGGCTACTAATGTTTATCAATTGATTGGCCCAGCCAATTAATTCCAGATAAATAACATTATTAAATAATGTAAAAATACATTAATCCATTAATAATGAATTCTGAGAGACAATAAATTACTAGGCAACTAATTGGGGCAGATCAAGGATCCAATACAAGAAATAAAGCTGGGCCTCCAATTAATTAATTATCCATGCTCAGCCCAGAGCAAAATTAATTAATTAACACAGATTCATTCCACTAGAGAATCCACGCTGACTTACCCCTTTATCCCAAATTGAGCAAGGGCTTGTATTTTAGACTTTATCAATCTCCGTATTTAAGATAGAAATATCCGTTAATTAATTAAGCTCACTGACAGCTTAAATTAATTAACATCTTATATTCCTGAGTAGTACCACTCGGCCTTATTAACACACCTGAACTTAATCAACCGTAGGGTTTAGTGTGCTAATCCTTTCGAGTTCCTCGGGGGATATTATCAACCCATTTTACTAGGATACGCATGCAAGATACGGCACAACCACCTGAGCCACAAATAACTACTAACACCCAAGATACGTAGATCCGGGTCGCGATGACGTTCACCATAGTAGGTCAAAGTGATAGATAGCCAAATGCACTCACGGTGAAGTCTTACCAAGCTTAAGACCAGCAAAGTCACCGAGATCTTGGTTTTCCACTAAGGTCGGTTAGGAAAACACATCTCACCGTGATCCGTCAATACACCACCTTAAGTGTACCAAGAAAAGACAAGCGCCTAAGACAAGCCACTTCTTATCTAAATCTGCAGCTTAAATCGACAACTTATCCTTAAGTTGTCTCACTGTGATAATCTTGTTTATATCTTGCCAGTTCAACCAATTTGTGTTGTCTTACGTGATACCCGACACACCACACAAATCTAACTTTTATACAAGATAAAGGATAACATGTGCAAATATACATATTTATCGAGATAGGAGAATAAAAAAACAGTGGTAAGGACAAAAACACATTGTATACAAGCATAAAAAGTGCTTCCAAGTATACAAAATCCCAACAATTCTCCCACTTATACTAAAGCAAACTTTTAGTATACAATGTGTCGGGTTCTAGGTACAAACTAGTACTCGGCTATATCTCGGCCTATCTAGGTACGAACTAGTACCCAGCTATATCTTAGCTATCTATCCTATCTATCACTGCATCTTCTTCCACTTATACAAAAGTTTCTGTAGTCCTAAGTGGGGGGCATCTCTACCACTCCTAAGCCACGGACATGCTTCTCGTAAGCCGGGAGTGGTAAGCTCTTCGTGAAAGGATTAGCTAGGTTGACTTCAGTTCCTATTTTGTCAATCACCACGTCACCTCGATTTACGAATACTCGTATAATGTGGTACTTCCTGTCTATGTGTTTAAACGCCTTGTGAGATCTAGGTTCCTTAGAATTTGTCACTGCACCCGCATTATCACAATAAATCGTGATCGCCTTAGGCAAATTCTGAACAATCCATGAGGAAATTCTTGAGCCAAACTGCCTCTTTCGAAGCTTCTGAAGCAGCCACATACTCTGCTTCCATGGTTGAGTCCGCAATGCATTTCTGCTTAGCACTCCTCCATGAAATGGCTCCGCCTCCCAAGGTAAACACATAACCCGAGGTAGACTTCTTCTCGTCTCTCTCTTTCTCTTGTATACTCACTTACTACTAATAGCATTGCAGCCCTCAGGTAGTTCAGTGATCTCGTATAGATCTATATCAGTTATGGACTCAAATTCCGAGTCCATGGTGCATCTACATCTCCCACTGCTTCGTTGTAAGTCCAGGGATCCACTGTATCTTGTTCATCTGCAGGGAGATAATCGAATGTCTCCCCAGTGAACATATATCGATCAGGTGTAAATATCACCCTCCCACTACGTCGAACAGTGTCAGGAGTTGTGTTAACAGATTGTGCAGTTACTCGTGGAGTACTATCTTGCACAACTGGCTGTTCAAGTGGAACTCGACCACCTTGTAATTCCTTAAGGATGATGTCGACTCGAGATTTATGGTTACTAATGTAACCTTCTTCTAAGAACCGAGCGTTAGGGCTAACAATGATCTTCTGTTCTTTAGGATCATAAAAGTATCCACCCTTCGTTTCCTTCGGATGCTCTATGAACAACATCACTTCTGAACGTGATTCCAATTTGCCAGCCTGCCTATTTAGCACATAAGCAAGATAACCCCAAATCCTTAAGTGGTGCATACTGGGTTTGTGCCCGCTCCACAACTCGAAAGGGATCTTTTGTACCGACTTGGAAGACACACGATTCAGCAAGTATGCTGCAATCTCTAGGGCATATCCCCAAAAGAAAACTGGCAAAGTTGCATAACTCATCATTGACCGAACCATCTCTAAGAGACTTAGGTTCCTTCTCTCTGACACACCATTCTGCTGAGGCGTGCCGTCTTTGTCGGCACGGGATGTAATCCCACATTCTGTGAAGTAATCCTTGAACTCGTTGGATATGTATTCCCTACCACGATCAGATCGCAGTGTTTTGATTTTTTTTTACCTAACTTCTTCTCTACTTCTGCCTTGAATTCCTTAAAGGTTTCAAAGCAATCCAACTTGTGGCGAAGAAGGTAAACATATCCATACCTCGAGTAATTGTCAATAAATGTGACGAAGTACTCATACCCTCCACGAGCTTGTGTAGACATAGACCCACACAAGTCAGAATGTATCAAACTTAATACTTTTGTGGCTCTATAACCCTTTGCCTTAAAAGGCCTAGTCATCATCTTTCCTTCCAAACAGGTTTCGCAAGTTGAAAATGGTTCAATCTTGGAGAGACTCCAATGATCCATATTCCACCAACCTCTGAGTCCTGTTAAGATTGATGTGACCTAGTCTTAAGTGTCACAGATAAGTTTGGTTTACCTTAGAAGACTCTTTCCTCTTCTTAGGATTTGATGATGACGAAGCAATATTAACAGAACTACGCGGTTTACAAGTATATAAAGATCTGTTTAATGGTCCACCACAGATAAAATCATCGTCTTTCATGATAGAAAATTCACTATCAAAACTTGATTTATAACCATCCATGGTGCAGAGTTTTGAAACAGAAATAATGTTTCGCCTAAACTCAGGCACATATTAAACATCTTTAAGTACTAAAACATAACTATCAAAATATAGATTTCAATCTCCAATGGCAATTGCAGGAACTTTCGATCCATTGCCCATTGAGACTACCACCTCGCCATTGCTCAATTACCTTTTCTGCAAGAAACCTTGCAAGGTGTAACAAACATGATCAGTTGCCCCCGAATCCACTACCCATTCATGGGTAGAAGAGGAAACCAGAACAGTTTGAGTTACAAGAGCGACTCGCGTCTCTTTCTGTTTTGCCTTGACATCTGGATAATAACTCTTCCAGTGTCCTTTCTTACCATAATTGAATAACCTTCATTTCTTCTTTGGCATTCGCATGCCGCCGATAAGGACCGTCTTCTTAGTCTCTTCTTGAATTAACCACCCTTTCTGCTCTTTTTCTGGTTTCCGCCTTTCGGAGGATTACTTGAACTACTAGGGATATTCAAGACTTGAGCACTCTTGCCCTTTCCTATAACTTCTTTGACTGCTACCAAAGATTTGAGTAACATACTCATAGTAAACTCGTTCTTAGACATAACGGTCCTAAAACAGAAGTTCATATAGGACCTTTGCAGAGCTTTTATTGGGAGAGGTAAGATATCTCTTCCACTCTATAAAATTATTTTAAATTGTTAAACCCGTTAGGGTTTGGTTGGTGAGACTGTTTAGGAACTTGAAAAATAAAATATTCGAATAGACATATCTGAAAATTGTAATTTTAAAAGCATGTATGAAATTAACATTTGCACATAATTCGTAATTAATAATCATTGAAACCTTTTGTAAAAACAATGATATTAAAAATCTCGAACAGCTCTGGGAATTCCACTAGCAAGCCACGCAGGTGGACGTTTACTAGCGTAACCCTAAACCAAGCTATTTACCTAGCTCTTTAATTCCAATCCACGTCTAGGTTCTTAAGACGAATGGAATTAATAGTTCGATATACTGGACCATGTCACTATTAAAACGCGGGAAGGGACTTCGAGGGAAGTGAATTGTACATGCGGTGACATCTAAGTATTGACCATTAATTTGACCAAAATAGAATCAAATTCTCGAAATTGACATACTTACTCGAACCATGTCGCATTCAATTTGATCTAATTAGCCATCCTAATTAATTATTATCTTCTAGAGTACTCGTGTTTACTAGGCACGCAAGCCACGCAGGTGGACGTTTACGGCTTCGCTCCCACTACTCAATAATAATCAAATATTATTTTGGAAAACTCATCTCACAAAACTGGTAGCTCAAAAATGCAAGCAAGCCACGCAGGTGGACGTTTACTCACACAATCTTACTACTTTCGTGTAGAGTCCAATTAATGGAGGCCCGATTAAGTGTTTAATATCCAAATTAATGGAATCTAATTAAACATTTAATTTAAAGTTGCTTAGTCTTTTTATTCAAAAGGTTTGTTTTGAATCATGCATATACACATAATTCCTAAAGCATGCAATTTCTAAACGCACATAATAAAACGTGCTCGCGAAAATTAAAGCATGCTTTAATAACGACATAAATCCTATTTACATACTTTTATAAGCGCAATTAATCACATAATCACATACTAAAGCATAATAATAAATAAATGCGCAAATAGGAAATTTAAAACGTTGTTATCGGGCTTTAAAACATGTAATCCCTAACTATTACATTGCCCGATCAAAATACAGATCTTCGAAATCTTGAAAAACTTTGAATCTGGAAACTGCGTCGAAAACTGCATCGAAAACTGCATCGAACTGTTGTCGCCACGTCATTAGGGGTCTGCCACGTGGCAAACATGCAGGCAGCACAGTCAGCAAGGGCTGACGTGGCGCGCCACGTCAGCATCGTCTCCAGCCTTCTGCCGCCGCCGCTGCAGGACGGTTCTGTACCGGTCACTGACACCCAGGGGTGCGTCGAACGACGGCGAGTCGATCCCCGACAGCCGCGCGCCAAGAAGCGCCCGCTGCGGCGGCCGATCTCCTCTGCGCGCAGCCGCGTCTGCCGCCGCAGACGCGCGCGCCGCCGCGCCATCCCCGGCCTCCCCCGACCATCTTCCAACGTCCCCGCTGTCTCTTGACGTCGTCCAGACATCTGGGCCGTGCCAAACGGCCGGCAATTTCCGCCACAGTGATGGGATCGCGCAATAAATCGAGCCTCCGCCGCCGCCGCCTTTCGCCGCCTGAATTCTCCGTTTCTGAGCCGCGATTCGATCATTGGGTAACGGATTCTGGCCGAGATTAGTTCCTCAATTTCTCGAATTTCAAACGATTCGCCGGAACAAATTCATAACGAGCATCCTACTTCAGACGTCAATTCCGATCGTATTCGGGATCGGATGATCCCTTACAACATATCGACGCGAAGCTCGTAAGATGAGGATCCATAAGTTCAAGCCGATCGTCGATCCGACGTCGAACGCGCCGGGAATCTCCGCCGCAAGATGCGGCGGAACCCTAGAAAACTAGGGTTTTCGCTACGAAAATAAGATTTTCGTCGTCTCGTATTTCGTGCCAACCAGACCAATTACAATACAAAAATAGTACAATCACATAACAAATAGGTCCTATAATCTACTCGTGGTTTTTCTCACGAGAAAAACATTACATCGAGGTCAAAATAGTGGCTCACAGGCCGCCCCAAACACGAAAATAGCCCGACAACGACGAAATAAACCTAATCATACATCTAACAGCAACAATCAGAGCCTAAACCAGGCTCTGATACCAATTGAAGGAAAATTGAGGGTTAGAAACTGATACCTTCCTCCTTCGTATGTTGTCGGGGCTCTGATTGTTGCTCCTGTGTTAGATCTTCTGATTTGTGTCCCGGCCTTTTTCTCCCTCTGGGTGGTCAGAGAACTGAAGAAAATAAATTTATCGTCTCTCTGCACAATCTCGCGTGTAGCGTATGTATATGATTTCGTGTCTCCAAAAATATGAATGAGTGTAATCTGTTTCTGAACAGAATACTAATATATATAGGCTTCAAAAGCCAATATAATATTAATATATTTGTAACCCATTAATTTAATTATATTTCTAATGGGCTTCCACATAACCAGCCCATAATATAATTAATTAATTTACTGGGCTACTAATATTTATCAATTAATTGGCACATCCAATTAATTCCAGATAAATAACATTATTAAATAATGTAAAAATACATTAATCCATTAATAATGAATTCTGAGAGACAATAAATTACTAGGCAACTAATTGGGCCAGATCAGAGATCCAATACAAGAAATAAAGCTGGGCCTCCAATTAATTAATTATCCATGCTCAGCCCAGAGCAAAATTAATTAATTAACACAGATTCATTCCACTAGAGAATCCATGCTGACTTACCCCTTTATCCCAAATTGAGCAAGGGCTTGTATTTTAGACTTTATCAATCTTCGTATTTAAGATAGAAATATCCGTTAATTAATTAAGCTCACTGACAGCTTAAATTAATTAACATCTTATATTCCTGAGTAGTACCACTCGGCCTTATTAACACATCTGAACTTAATCAACCGGCTGGGTTTAGTGTGCTAATCCTTTCGAGTTCCTCAGGGGATATTATCAACCCATTTTACTAGGATACGGATGCAAGATACAGACAACCAGCCTGAGCCACAAATAACTACTAACACCCAAGATACGTAGATCCGGTCGCGATGACGTTCACCATAGTAGGTCAAAGTGATAGATAGCCAAATGCACTCAGATGAAGTCTTACCAAGCTTAAGACCAGCAAAGTCACCGAGATCTTGGTTTTCCACTAAGGTCAGTTAGGAAAACACATCTCACTGTGATCCGTCAATACACCACCTTAAGTGTACCAATAAAGACAAGCAGCTAAGACAAGCCACTTCTTATCTAAACTGCAGCTTAAACCGACAACTTATCCTTAAGTTGTCTCAGCTGTGATAACTGTTTATATCTTGTCAGTTCAACCAATTTGTGTTGTCTTCTGTGATACCCGACACACCACACAAATCTAACTTTTATACAAGATAAAGGATAACATGTGCAAATATACATATTTATCAGATAGGAGAATAAAACAGTGGTAAGGACAAAAACACATTGTATACAAGCATAAAAAGTGCTTTCAGTATACAAAATCCCAACACTCCACCCCTCCACCAGAGCTCTATCGCCGCCGTCCAGAGCTCTACCGCTGTTAATTGGATCTCGTGGTCCAGTGCTCGCCGTCTGTGGAGCTCTACCAATTGGTGATCGCCGTCTAAGAGAGAAGAGAAGAGCGTATTAGGTTGGAGATCGAATGAGAGAGAAGAGAAGAGCGAGAGCGTATTAGATTGGAGATCGATTGGAGATAGAATGGAATGGATAATTTCATCATTTTCATTGTTCTATTATTTTTTAAAATACATTATTTTATAATTATATAAAATAGATAATTTCATCTTTTGCATTGTTATATATTTGTAAAATATAATATTTAATATATATGTAAAATATTGAAATACATTTATAAATACGTTGTATAATTTTAGAAAATTACAATGTATATATACATATTATATAAAAGGAAAATACATGACATAAATTTAAATTTTACACTAATTATCTAATAATCAGGAATATCATCTCCAGAGGTTCCAGTGCCCGAAAACAAATTTCGGAAATAACTGTCGTTTTGTGGGGGTGGTTGCATTCCCCGCTTCTCATAAATCTTAGCTTGCTCAAGGTGAAGCATTTCACGTTTGTACGGATCATCAATCGTTTTTAAATCAATCATTATGATGTTATTATCTCTAATTATTTGCTTAAGCTTGATTTTCTTGTCTGTTGAAGCCTTGAGTTATTGTCGTAGTTTCTCATTTTCTTCCGCAATGAACTTACGAGTAGTCTCCATCTCTTCCGCAATGAATTTAATATGGGTTATTACCTAGATGATGGTATATACCCTAAATGAGTAGCTATTGTGCAAACTATATGTGCACCAGTTAGTCCTAAGAAAATGTATTTTGCGATAAAACAAGAATCGTGTAGAAAGGATGTTGAACGTGTCTTCGGAGTCCTCCAAAGTCGTTTTGCAATTGTGGCAAATCCAGCACGTTTTTGGAACGCCAGTTATTTGGGAGATATTATGACTTCCACCATAATCATGCAAAATATGATAATTTAGGATGAACGAGACCTTGATGTTCCGGTTGAAGTTGAAAGTGATGTGTCAACCACAGATATTGAATTTGAAGCACCTCAACCCGATTGAATTAGAAGCTTGTCGGAGCGATTTAGTGAAATTAAAAACACAAGCGCTCATTTCGACCTCCGGAATGTACTAATTGATCACTTGTGGAATGAATATTCATCTTCGGGAAATTAGATACTCCCTTCATCCCCCTATTACTGTTCTACTTTCCTAATCGGGTTGTCCCGCTATATTTTGTCATCTTTCCTAAAATAGCAAAAATACTCTTAAACAAAAAATGAAGTGGGACCCCTCCTACTTAACACTCATCCCATATTATCATACTCTCTCTCTCTCTACAAAAATTTATCTCTCACACGATTTTCGTTCCATTCTGTACTCGAAAAATTATTATTTTTAACTTTTTGAAAACTTAAGATTATTTCTTAAAATACAATAAGAAAAAAAAAACAGAAAAAAAAATTTCGATTGCCTCAACAATGCCCTTCAAAAATTTGGATAAATTCTCATTTCTTCCACCAACAACTCATCGAAAATTGTGTTCATTTTTAATACAATTAAAACTCATAAAATATAGTACATTTAAACAAAATTTCTTAATCTCCGTGCCGAAACTAAAGGGGACAATAATAGCGGGACAGATGGAGTATTATGTAACATATGCTTTTTATTTTTAAGTAATTTGAATTATCTTTTTTTTTTTTTGCAATTAATGTAGAATTTTAATTATTTTTATTTAATAAATATATTATTATGTTTAATTAGATAAAAAAAAATACATTTAAAATCGATTTGTAAAATAAAAAAATAAAAAACTTATGAAATATTCCTTTTTAGGAGAGAGACAGGGGAAACCGTTAGAGACGAAATATTGTTTCCGTACAAAAATTTGGATAAGACTTCCCCTATTACGAGGGAAACCATTGGAGATGGCCTTAGTATCAAGAAGACCATTGAGAAGTGACCCTTCAATCGAAATTTTAGGAGCCTTGGAGAATTTTGAGATTAAGAATTTGTATAAACCTTGTCGAAATATTGGAATTAAGTTTATTTAGATCAAGAATTTAAAAATGGGAAGTTTAATGCTTGGGAAGGCTTAATGTCGATGGACTTTTGTACAGATATAATCTAATTACTTTCGTGTCTTACAAACAATTATGGTGGATCATATTTGTTACTACATGTCAACACATGTATGGAATGTGACATACAATGATGTATGGAAGTGTGACATAGAAGTCTCACGAGCTAAAAGAAATGATCCCAAACTAAACTTGATTTCAAAGAACCAAATTAAATATCCTAAAAAGAGCATCTTTAATACGTATTGAGTGTTAACTTCTAACTTCAAGAAACATATACTCTTACCTTATAATTTGATTGAAAGATTGAAAGAGAGATATTTTGATCAGCAAAAGCATATCCAATAAGTGTAGTAATTCATACAAATACAGCAGAAAAGATGGTAATTTTATTAAATCCCATATGAGGGAATATTTTATATATATATCCTCATTGAATTACAAACAAGATAAGATTCACGCCACTAGAAAATACTGGATTACAGATTTGAAAATCATAAAAATAATTCGCACCATTTGCTCAACTTTCTCCACAATGAAGCCAAGTTTATTTATTCCCCGACCCACGGCGGCTCACTCTCCGCCGTTGGTCTTTCTGGCGAAAGAGAAGTGAATCCCCGGGTCATTGAGCCGCATCTTGCCGCCGTAGATAATGGAGTTGTTCAATCCCTGCACGTTGCTGTTGAAGTATCCCGCCAATGGAGACTGCACTGCTACAGCCCCTTTACCTTTGAATTTCCCTTCCTCGCCGCTCGATTGCTTCCCATTTTGCCGCGGATTGAGCTCCATTATAGCTCCTTTGTTATCTCCGGCGAGGGTGATCATTCTCATCCCTAGTTGATCTTCGGAATCGGAGGTTTTTTTGATTGAGCCTTTGTCTTTTGGTGGGTTTTGATCTCTTTTTTGATCGGAAGATGAGCCATTGTAGCGAGATCTGGCGGTTATGGAAGTTTTGTAGATGGGTTTGTCTTCCATGACGGTCTTGTGTTGGATGAAATGATCATGCTCATTGTTTGCGTTTGTTTGTGCTGGTGGGAGTGTTAGAGGGGAGGGAGGGCGGGATAAGGGCTTCGGTTTGGGGGAATCTGGTAGGGATGATTGGAATGGTTTGATTGGCTCTGGAGATGGGATTGGAGTTGGTGCCTTGGCATTGGGTTTTGGGGGAGTTGGGACGATGGAGGAGGGCGGCGGTGATTTTGTTTTGGGTGACGGTGGTGGTGGTGGTGGTGTGTTTCTTGAAGTTGTTGTTAAGGCTTGTTTTTGGAGAGGAGAAGTTTGTGGAGATTTGGTTGGTGGAGGTGGTGATCGGATTGGGGACCTTGGTGGAGGAGCACCGGCCGGAGGTGGTGGAGGTGGTGTTCGAAGAGGTGACTTTCGTGGAGGAGCAGCTGGTGTTGGCGACCGAGGTGGTGAAGTAGTTGCAGCAGTTGGTGGAGGAGGAGCAGGAGCTGGTGCAGGTGGTGGTGGTGCAACCGGAGCCCTTTTAGGAGATGGTTGAGTGGGAGTTGGAGCTGGTGGTGGAGGGGCGGCCGGCTGTTGGGGTGATGGAGGAGGTGGCGGCTGAGTCAGAGTTGGCCTAATTTGAAATGAAGGCCTCACCGGCGGTGGCGCTGGCGCTGGCGCTGCTGCAGGAGGTGGAGGTGGGCGAGTAGGAGCCGGAGCAGGCCCGCGATTTCCTAAGGCGAATCGGAACCATGGGCGAGGCTGGGTTGACATTTGGTTGGAGGAGTATATTATGTATGACTATGAGAGGTGGAAAGAAACCAGAGCTAAGATTTATAATGCCATCCATAGCAAACCAGCAAGAAACAGAGACGAACAGAGCAAGAAAAGAATCAGATTCAGCTCATAAAAGTAGTGAGAGTTAAGGTTGGCATCACCTCCTACATGGGTCATTGGTCGGAACTCAGAATCTTAAAGCAAAAGCACCAATTAGGTCATTCTTATGTTTCACTCAATTTCTTCAATCTCAACTGTTACTCAGATGCTGACAGTCCCAAAGACAAGACTTCAACAATCGACTCTGTTCCTTTCTTAGAAGAATTAGTGAAATTCCACATGCAATATAAGCGTGAAAACGACACTTGCACCAAACAAAATCTCACTCCTTTTTCCTTCCTATCTTTAGATTCTATGATGCTGCAAAAGCACAGCCGTTAAAACCTGCAACTTTGCTTCAATACAACGGTTAAGGTTGATCACTCAACAGTAATCCACTGTATTGCTCTAAAACTGCCTCATATCTTCTTTCGTCCTACGATAACCTCGTTCGTCTATTCTCTAGCGTGTTTCTTCATCGTACATATTATTCTGTCTATACGAGCACTAATGAAACGTAATGTAAAAGCATAACATATAGCAGCAGAGTGAGGATAAAGTTGGGTGGAACTTATTCTTGAGTGTTAATGGTTAAAAAATAAAATGCCTTCTCTGCTTTCAAGGTTTTTACACAAACTTTATTCTCTGTAAAAAGATAAACATAATTTGACAGTTTCCCCATTTACAAGCAAGACAAGAAATGGCCTTAAATTAAGCACTTGAGGATTATATAGTAAGCAACATATTTAGCAGGAAATAACCCTTTCATTAGAGGAATTGTAACTGCAATTAACATATACATTATACATACACTACTATCTGTTCATCTAAACTTAATATAAAGCAACGTGTACAATACTGAAGTAAATGACAACCATCTTATAAATACACGAAGAATAATAAAGTAAGAACAGCTTGAGTTTGGAGTGAACAAGTTCAAGGCCATTTGGTGAATTCGAATACCTTGAAAACGATGTCGATTCCAGTAGGGATCTGCCAGATGAAGAGAAGGACATTCAAGACATTCAAAGCAATGTGAAGATTTCTGGCAGTTTCATTTCCCTTCTGCATTGCAGGTACTAGTGCAGCTGCTGCTGCCCATAGAACTGTTATGCCTGTTTTGTAATGAAATCATAACAAATCGGTTTAGCTCCTCATCCGGGTTTGAAGCATCAGTTTGACATAATGTGGAAATTTAATAGGAAAATGAATATATATGATGATTTCAGATTCTTTTTTTATCTGCTCATATCAGAAATAACATGCTGAGATATTGTATTCCCTCCGTCCCATAGAAAGTGTCTCCTTTATATGGGGCACTGAGATTAAGAAAATGAGATTGTGTGATGTATATTGTTTGACTTTTTGGCTTGTTAATTTTGGTCCACATATTGTTTGCCTTTCTAAGAAACAAGACACTTTCTATGGGACGACTCGAAAAGGAAAACAAGACACTTTCTATGAGACAGAGAGAGTATTAAAGTTTTGCTTTCTTGATATGCTGTCTAGTCATCAGTTCATGAGTCAATTCATGATTACAAGCAAAACAAAGCCAGGTACGATCTTCATTGATCAAAGTGTCAAACTCTATTGGAAATGGAAGATGGTTTGTCCAAACTTAGGCACTCTATAAGCATAAGGTTTAGACAAATTAGCAAGCAAAGTTTACAGAACTGCAGATATTAAACATGCTTAACCAGCGACATATAGTAATCCTACTTAAAACAGAGGTTTTCAACGTCCTTTATCCAGACCAGACCTTCTCATAAGCTTCGCTAATCTTGTCCTTGGTTAATGTTTCAGATCCGAATGTAATAGCTATGTTCGTATAATGTGAAAATGAGAAGATGGAGATGCATGCCGTACCTGCCCCAGCAAACAGATGAGGTCCAGGGAAGAGCTTTCCAGTTCTGAACCATGTGTTGACGCCTCCAAATATGGATTCGAAAACTCCAAATCCGAGCAATATGGAGCCAGCATTGAAGTGTTTATCTTTGTATGACCCCTTAATCAACTCTTTCCTTTCCTGAATAATGTGATTATTGCCAAGAACAGAACCAGTTGGCTCTACTTCCCCAAATAGTACAGTAACTGATAACAGCATTAGATCTAAAACTATACTAGAAAGTCATTAATTACCAAAGTATTATTCTAAAATCCAAGTAACAGATGATACATCTGCAATGATGGCCAATTCATACAATAATGAGTCCCATTCATTTTATTTAGTATGTAGAATATAAATTATCTGGATTCTGTTAATCTCAGCTTGAATCATGGAAAGTTGGCCACTAGTAGACAAGAATTTTAATCACACTATATAAAAGAAATTGGCCGTTAATTTCACTGAAAAGCAAAAATCCGAGTAAATTCCTTCATGCCAACCATAGGAATGAATAGAAGACAGAGGTTGGGCACATTTAAGATAGTGCAGTTGCATAAGTTGAAGGTTATACCTCAGTGAGCTGCTGAATCTTAGCTTCAACGGGAGAATTCGCCGGTGGCTCAGCCGGTAAGCCGTCCGGGGTAACGGCGACGGGCTTAAGCTCCTTCTTGAGCTGATTAATCTCATCTTGAATAGTACGAACCCTCCTCCATTGCCAACCGAGATATCCAGCATACAAAGTGTAGACGAACAATCCGCCCATCACGAGCGGGTGAATCAACGCAAACGACCTCCCTTCCAGAATCCCAAACTCCCCTCCCACAGCAAATGCATCCTAAACTCATCCATTATTTAATCGCATAAAAAAAATAACGAGCGTAAATTGGAGTTAGGGTTAGGTAACACGACAAGAAGAACGCACCTCAGGAGCGAGAAGAAAAGGCAATGTGAGCGCCGTGAGAGGGAGCGAAGCCGATTTGAAGTGTTGAAGCAGTTGCGGAGTGTGTGGATACTTGGGGGAAGGCTCGTGAGATTTGGTAGTGGAGAGTAATTTGGATTGGATATGGGGAAGACGATGGGGCGGAAGATTGGGAAGTTTGGGGAGGCTGAGTGTGGCCGCCATGCTTCTCAGGATCACCATGATTTTCAGAAGCAGTTTGGAGAGGTGGAGAAAGATAAGAAAATATAAGGCCAAGTTTTGTCATAGTCGACTCGAGCCACATTAATTCTCCCACGTTTTCGACTTGAGGATTTCACGGATATGTGAGGTGGACTCCAAAACATAAATTTTAAGTATGCTAAATGCGACGGAACGGAAATGTTAGTATCTTATTTCTGTCAAGCCCCCCCAAAAAATAAATACAACTAATATAAGAATAGTAAATAGATGAAGTAATTTAAAGAGGGATTTGCAGCAGTAGCCGCACAGTAGTACCGAAAACACATATATAGCCGCACACTAAAACAAAACACAAATATAGCCATTTTGTCATTATACGGCGCAGGGCCGATGGAGGGCCGATGGACTCCTTCCATCGGCCCTAAGGAAAAAGAGTCGCACCATCCCCATCGGCCGAGCCCTTACCGACATCGGCCAGAGGATGAAATAAAGTATCGGGTTCGAGGGCCGATTGTAGGCCGACTTGCAGTGTCCATCGGCCCTTACCGACATCGGCCGAGAGGAGTATGGCCGAAGGCCGAACATCCCATAAGCCCGAGCCATTGTTGTGATGGCCGAAGGTGGACCGAATTTGGTTATCCGTCGGCCCTCAATCGGCCCTGTATCCCTTTCTTCGAGACGGGATTCGACACAGCATTCGACAGGACACATGCATGTCTTTTCCTGCAATCGTACAGAAGGGCCGATGGGTGGCCGATGGAAGGCCGATGGCGGGCCGATCGATGCACGTGGGAGATGCAGTTTGAATTCAGCTTTATCTGTTGAAATGACTAGTCGGATATGACAGTCACATGCAAGTTACTGAGGGCCGAAGGGGGGCCGATGGTGGGCCGATGGTAAACTGACAACACACTCCAATTATCACGTGAAAATTGACTCGAAAATTTCTTATAAGACGTAGAATGGATGTTTTGGTAGAATCAACGAAAAATTTCCTCATTTCACTTCCACTCCTCTATTCTTCACATCAACTTCATAGAAATGGCCGATTATCGATCAATTATTGTTAAATTGAACGGTCAATTCGATGCAGAGTCGAATTATATCGGTGGTAATGAGTTCATTGTTTACCTTCCTTCAAACAATATTTCGCTCGATTATCTTCGACAAAGTATTGATCGGTGGCTCAGTGCTTATTCTCTTCCGTTCAACTACTTCATTTACTATATCTTCGCTTTCCCGACGAACCGGCAGGATGATGAAAGCCATTTCGGGTCATGATATCGATCTTATGCGATCGTGCTCTATCGACTTAGAGCCGGTTGTGTTTGTTGTGTATCCTGAAATACAAAATCCTGAATTTGGTGTCCCCAACCAGAATAAATTTCCCGAAGAGAATTATAATTTCGCGGTCATAGTTGGTTTACGGGCCAAAGTAGTAGAAGTAATGATGGCGGACGTGCTCCCGAAAGGAATGTTCTTGTGGAGTCGGATTCGGATGATGAGGCGGATTTGGACTCATCATCTCGATGATGAAGAGGATGAAGATATACCTTCGCCTTGATTAATTGTTCGTTACAAGATTTTGCTTTGCATGGATTCGGAGGGAGGGTGGCGTAAGTCAACTTATGTCTTTGCTAGTTCCGATCAATCGTTCTCGAACAAATGAGGACACCGTATACGACAACATAGAAGCGGCAAAGCAACCGGCTACTTCCTATTGTTCCACTTGATGTTGCCGATTCAATAGCGGCGAGGAACTTGAATACTCTTGTAGACGGAAGTTTGCGGGCGGGATTGATGTTCGGCTCGAAAGACGAACTTTATCTGCTTGTCGCTCTATTCCATTTGGAAAAAGGTGCGGATTTCGGGGTGCACCGTTCGAGTAGTTCCCGCTTGGAATATATGTGCGTAAGAAGTGTTGATTGTCCATTCGAGCTACGGGCATACTTGTAGAGGTCGGACGTGTTGGGAGGTAACTAAATGGGTTGCGGAGCACAATTGTATAACCGATTTATCCGGGCTAAGGCGAACGAAATGTGAGGTCGAAGGTCAGTAGCCGCATATATAGCCCGTAAAATGCGTCGTCAAAGCAAGTTAATGAAACCGGCTGATATTCGAGCCGATCTGTTGGATAAATTTGGAATACAAGCAACGTACGGGGTGGCTCTCCGAGCGCGCAACGCAGCTATTTCGATGATTTACGGTGGTCATGCTGATTCGTTCAGCAAACTGCCTAAATATCTGCATTTGTTGGAACTAAATAATCCAGGAACATATACGGATCTTGATGTTGGTGTGGATGGTCGTTTCCGACATTTATTTATGGCGCTTGGTGTATTACGAGCCCCTTGGTTAACATGCCTCCGGAAGGTTATTGTGGTGGACGGTACCCATTTGAAAGGGAGAAACAAGGGAATATTATTCGTCGCAGCTACTTTTGATGCGAACGAGCAAATATTCCCACTCTCTTTTAGTGTAGGTCCCATTGAAAATGATGTTTCATGGACGTGGTTTATGATGCGATTGAGAGCTGCATTTGCAACGGATGATAGGTTAGTCATTGTTTCAGACCAACATAAAAGCATAGCGAATGCGGTAAGTGTGGTTTTCCCAGAGGCACAACACGGACTTTGTTATTACCATCTTTCGAATAAGCTTGCGAGACACGGTGAGTGGGTAATCCGGTCGTTTCATCGAGCCGCTTATGCTTGTCGGTCGACAGAGTTCCATGACGCAATGAATACCATCCGTCGGGGGAAACCTGGAATTTATGAAAAGTTGATGGAAATCGGATCGGATAAGTGGTCGAGACTTTTCTGTAAAGGCCGTCGTTATAGTCTACTTACATCGAATGCCGCAGAATCAATAAATTCTCGATTGTTGGAAGCTAGACGACTTCCAATTATTGCTATGCTTGAGGCAATCCGTCATATGATAGAGTCATGGTTCGATCAACGACGAGTAAAAGCAATTTCCAGAAACAATCCGTTGTCTGAGGCTTGTGAGTTCAGGATGCGGAGTGAAGTTGAGTTGGCACGAAGGTTTACGGTTACCTGTGTGATCGCTAATAAATACAAGGTCGACGAAGGTGACCGACAGTGGAGGGTAAATCTTGAAGATGAAATGTGTGAATGTGGCGTCTGGCAAATCGACTTATTGCCATGTAGTCATGTTGTTGCCGTTTTGTATCATCGTCGGGAGAATTTGTATAATCATATTAATGATTATTATACGACGGCGACGTGGAAGTCAACATATGCTGGTGTAGTTAATCCGTTACCTCCTCGAAATGAGTGGGGTGTCCCACCGGAGATAGACGACATTGTTGTTCTTCCACCAACGATTATGCGTCAAGCAGGACGTCCGAGAAACACCCGTCGACCATCCGGCCCTGAAGGCAGTACTTCAAGAACTCAAAGTCGAAAAAAATGCGGTAATTGTGGAGATGAAGGTCACACAAGGAGAAGATGCCCCAATGTTGGAACGAGAAATTACGAGTGAAGCGGCCTTGTAATCTATTTTCATATGTTCGTAAAATGTTCATAAAATGTTCGTAAAATGTTTAAATGCGGTAATATATTTATCGGCCCTCGCCCAAAGGCCCTAGGCCCTCGGCCCTCGCCCATCTGCCCTCGCCCATCGGCCTTCGGCCCTCGGCCTTCGGCCCTCGGCCCTCGCCCATCTGCCCTCGCCCATCGGCCTTCGGCGCCTCGCCCATCTCGCCCTCGCCCATCGGCCTTCGGCCCTCGGCCCTCGGCCTTCGGCCTTCGGCCCTCGCCCATCCGCCCTCGCCCATCGGCCTTCGGCCTCGGCCCTCGCCCACTCGCCCTCGCCCATCGGCCTTCGGCCCTCGCCCTCGGCCGTCGGCGCCTCGCCCCTCGGCCGTCGCGCCTCGCCCATCGGCCGTCGCCCTCGCCCTCGGCCTTCGGCCCTCGATTTCTCATTGAATCGGCCCTCAATAGCCATTACGTCATGCCGTCGGCCCTCAATTGCCTCGGCCGTCGGCCCTCATTGCACTTCAATATTGCCGTGGATTGTCTCGGCAATATTGTTCGAAATTGCAAGATTATAAAATTGTTCGAAAATTACAAAATTACAAGATTATTAAATTGTTCGAAAATACAAAATTACAAGATTATAAAATACATTTAATCATCGGAATGAGTCGTTTCGTAGTAGCATTGTTCGAAGCATTTCCACGCCATCCACTCCCGATATATTCGGATGTTGGTCTTTTGATTACCCCACTTTGGTGTAGGATATCCACTGATGAGTCTTTCGATTGCCATACAAGTAAATGGGCCACAACTGTTTGAATCTTGTTGCCTGAACTGTTCTGTCTGCGGCATCAAGATTAACTTCGGACTCCGCCAGCCCGGATGCGTGAACGAGAACTTATTAGTCATCCAATAACTAGAAGCCTATTAAAAGAAAGTAAATATTTCGGGATAACTTATATATAGTCTATCTAAAATTAAATATTTTAGACAACTTACATCTAGCAATCGTCCAATGAGCTTTCGGAGCGGCTTTAGATTATGTTTCCTCACTTCAAAAATATTTGCATCGGCCTTTTTGTTGAGTGAGTCATAAAGCTCCAAAGTCCAGGACTCGATGTTCAGGCGGACAGTTACCCAATGCGAGGCGGCCAACACCGGAAAAATTACCTATTGGATTAAATAAATTAATACACGGGGCAAAATAATAAAATATAAGTACTTACAAATTTTGCATTGAACCACGGCATCCGTGAACCGCCAATTCCTTGTTCCACTCCAAATACGGCCTCGAGCAAACCCGGATTAGGTATCCAGTCTTCATAGCTCATTTCGAACCGCTCATGGAAATCGCTATTCGGCTCATAGATTTTTGTACTCCATGCGTCCACGAGCGCCGTCTCATTTACAAAAACAAACAAATTATCAACACGTTATAAAAAGGAAAAAAGGGAAAATAATAAGAAATTTAAAATAAACTTACAAAAACTGTAGACCCTGCTATGACCGTATAACGTGAATCCGGAGTAGTCAACACGTCCCGATCCTTGTACACCTCAAGCCGTTGACGAAGGTAGGCAATGTACAAATCAACCTCCGACTGCCCCATGTCCGACTTAACGTTGAGGATGGTCTTGAAAAAATCATGCGTAAGGTCATGTTGCGACACCGTAATCTTTGCAGAAATACTAGTGGACATGAACCCCTCAAAATTTCTCCTCAACACGTCACCGGCATCGACCATGAATGGAGCTCCAGAAGGATTCTCTCGCGGAGTCACTAAGGGCTGTAAAATGCAAATATTATTTATTAATAAAATAATTTGCTTAAATCGTAAAATAAAATAATTTGCTTAAATCGTAAAATAAAATCCGTACCGGGTCTTCACGTTCTTCAAATCTATGTTCCGATGCTTGACTTTCATACATTTGTCGTACATTCTCCGTATCAAAGAAGTTGGAACCGATAACCTGTTGTTGCTGCATATATGACAAACATACATAAACAAATGAAAAAAATATAAATAATTTAACTCCCTACAAATACCGTACACGGGCGGTGGCTCAACTCGAGGAAGTGGTTCCCAACGCCTAGGAACCCAAACATCTCTCTCCTCGTACATGCTATGTCGGCCTTGTTCAAACCCCCGATGAACCATTCGAGCCGCAGCATCCCAAGGATTTGCATCGCCAAGCACCGTGCAATCCTCATCTTCTGCCGCGGAGCTTCTGTATCATTCCAGCTCGGCCACTGATGTACTGAGACAATCCTCCCTTGAGGTGCGGATGTTTGCTCCACCTCAGTGTCATCAACATCATCCCCTTCCCAATCCTCCAAACTAAAGGATATGGATGGTCTGCTCGTATTCTTCGGACTCTTGCCGAACACTTTTTCAATCATTTTACCAACTTTATCGAAAAAACTTTTCTCCCGCACCTTCCACCGGTCATCCACTTTCGCTAACAACTCTTCCTCGCGCTTATCGAAGCGTTCTTCTAATGCCCGCAAAGCTCGGTCGTAAGTCGGAACAGAAGAATCTTCATCCGGACGATGACGGGATGACTCAACCGATGCGCGTTTCTTCTTTGATTTTTTCTTTTGTGCAGGGGGGGCCGGAGTTTCTACACTAGCAGCTTCATCGACTCGCCTACGGGGTACGGGGATGGGTCTCGGAAACGTCACAGCAATCGGATCATCTCCATTCACCCTTCTCCAATATTCTGTAAGCTGCTCCTCCGGAGTAGGCGTTAGAGTCTCAAGGGGAGGTGTCTGCATCTGTTAAAAAATGTAATAATAAGTTAAAATACACTCTTCTACTTGTAAAATAAAAATAAATTTATTTAAAATTTTATTTACCGGTGTGGCGAAGAAACTAATCCACTCCGTATCTGGTGGCGTAGTGTAAACCCACTTAATACAACGGGGCATACCTCCGGTGTTGACAAGGCGGACACAGAGCTCGCACAAATCTGGTATCGCCTCATATGCCCAAATCTAAAATACAAGAACACCATTAAACATAATGACTACTATAAAATTGTCGAAAAATAATTCAATATTTTATTCGTACCTGAAGGGCCCAAACTGGCCCATAAATATTATATTTTGATTTCAACGTCTCCATTCGCTTCGGTACAAAGCTCATGTAGTAGAGAAGGGCATTGTAGGTGTACGATCCCCAAGGAAACGCATTCCATGCGTCTAAATCATCTGCCAGGACCCACATCCAGGTGTCCACCTTCTTCGTCTCGGCAGGAGCAAAGAAAAAACACATTAATGCCAGGACATTGGCCACCTTCAAATGCTCATCTTCGGAGAGCTCACGGACCTTATCACTTTTCCACATTTTTAGTAGCTCGCCTCCGGATATTGGATTCCCACCTGTGAGACTCATGTATACCGTCGATTCTTCCGCCTCGCGAGGTGCATTCGTATCAAATTCAGATGGACCGAAAAATAATCCTGTCACCAATGCATATTCCAACTGAGAAAATCGAAGCTCTCGCCCGGATATGTGAAAACGAGCCTCCCCGGCCGGTGCCTGCACCTCGTAGCACATCAATTGGTGCAATGCTATTACCGAGCTTTTTCCTTTCCTCCAGCTCAAAAGGTGCCCAAACTGTCCCTCTCTAAACCGTCGGACCAAGTTATTACCCCCCCGCTTCGAAAGTGCATTCTTAATCAGTTCCGGTAATGAATCTCTCCAGTATGTAGTTACTTTTAATGTCTTCTCTCTAATCGGGAGTCGAATGTAATCGGGCTGGCAGTCGAAAAAATAGAGTTAACGGCAGAACAGTTAAGGGCCGAAGAAGGGCCGAAGAAGGGCCGATGAAGGGCCGAAGAAGGGCCGATGGAGCTTAACCTCCATCGGCCCCTCTTCGGCCCTTCATCGGCCTTGGCTTCAAAAACGACATTATCGACAAATTTCTACCCAAAAGTTCGACGAAAAACAAGCGCATAAATGGACATATCAAACACAAATTTCACAGCAATGGCATACATTAACAAACAAATCGACACCCCAATCGACAAATTTCGATAACAATTCATGAAAATCAGATTTAAGATGGGACGAGATCTGGTACCTGATCGGCGTCCATGGCTGTTCGTCGGGACTTGCTCGGAAATGAATGGCTCGGCCCTCGGCGACGGTGGATCGGCGGCTGCGCTCTTTCGGCGGTGGCTCTGATCGGATTTCAATGGCTCGGCCCTCTATTTCATTTCTGTTTGGGGCCGAAGGGAAAAAAATGCACTTAATACGTGCCTTCAGTTTTTTCGGGGCCGAAGGGGGGCCGATGAGGGGCCGATAAGGACCAATTCTTTTCGGCCCTCAATAAATCGGCCGTTATAATCGAGCTCCTTCGGCCCTCCATCGGCCCCAGTAATGCCCATCGGCCGCCCATCGGCCCTCGCTCGGTCTAAGCGCCTAATAAGACAAAATGGCTAGTTTTGTGTTTTTGTTAATCGAATGGCTAAAATTGTTTTTTTTTTTTCATTTTGGCTAACAGGAGGGATTTCCACTAATTTAAAACTACACTATTATGTATCTCAAATTCTCAAGCCAGCCTTCTTCAACTAATTCAGGACGGTGAGGAATACACGCGTCTTTAGCCTGAGTATTATAGAAAATAAAAAATATTTTCTTCGTTCCATTATTGTTGTCTTATTTATTTTCGGCACGGAGATGTGGGTGAAGATGTGTTAAAGTAGTTGATCCATTATTTTAAGTGATTATGGTCCATAAATTATTTCATTTTTTTCAAACAAGACAACAATAATGAAAAAAGTAATACAAGACAACAATAATAGGACATAGTGAGTAGAGTATTACTTTCATAAGGCGGGAGTCATTGGTTCAAATCTAATAGTAGGTAGAACTTTAGATACCGGACTTAGATATTATACTCCCTCTCTCTCACAAATAATGTCTCTCTTTCCTTTTCGGGACGCTCACAAATAATATCCATTTTTCTAAAAAAATGATTTTTACACGCAACCAACCACTCCACTCTTTTTTAAGGGTCCTATCATCTTTACTCATAATCTACTACTCTCATTAAATTTCGTGTTAGAAAGATTAGGAACATTATTTGTGGGAGGGTAGTAGTAAATCAAATTTAAGGAATACATGGTCAAATCTAATGGATTAGGCCAATAAGAATAAGCCCGATACGCCTAATGTTGTTTAGATCATTGGTGGATATTAGGGATTTTGTATTTTTTTTGTAACAAAATTATAAACAAAGAATCTGTACAATCACTTATTCTGTACGAGACAGAAACAGAGTTATTTGGTTATGTCATACACTATAAAAGCTACCAATTTTTCTTAGACAATCTTGTTTTTTTCCAACACAAATTTCCCTTCCTAGTACTTGTTCGAATCCACGTAGGCTTTTTCGTACCTCCAACCCGAAACCTCCCGGCAATTCCCACAGTGGACGTCGGCCACCAAATGCAGGCCGTTCATCATCTGCCGTTCCTCCGGCAGACCGCAAAACACGTTCCGCACGTGCGAGAACAGAAAGGCTCTCCAATCCGCGACGAAACTCCCTGGAGACGACGTCGTCATGGAGAGCGACCTCATTTCCGAATTTGTAACATTTGTACAACTCGGACAGATGATCAATCCACCCATTTGGTTGATCAATCCCACCATTTTCTTGATTGCTGTAATGATGAAGAGAAAAGGGTTTTGCGTGTAATCAATCAATCACAAAGATCAAGCAAGAATAAGTGATGAATTAATCATTGAGCCTATCATGGCCAATGCAATTAAGATAAAGGATTGATTCCAAACAAGAAATGATGTCAATTGAGTAAAATAGTTGATGCTTGAAAGTTGAAAATGATGGAATTGAAAAAAAAAAAAGCCTTAGATTAGTGTATTGTATAATGTAATGTTGGCGTATTGTTACACTCAATGGAGCCAACCCAATCCACAACCTTACAAGAAGAATTGTTATTCACAAATCACAAGCATAAATAATAAAAACTTACCGTGAGGACTGAGGAGAGCCACTAAATGTGCAAAAGAGCGAATAGAGTAGTGAGTTCGCAGAAACCTTCAAGAAACAGAAAAGCCCAAAAAATCAAAGGGATAAAATGAAACAAACTTAATTATCCTCCTAAAATATAGGAATTTTTTAAACGACTGTAGCAGACTTCTTCAAACTTCAACAACTATTCATGATTAAGGTAGTCAATCTGGTCGGATAACCGGCCGAACCAAACCGAATCAAATTTATGTGCACCGAACCGAACCGAACGGAACTGAACAAAACTTTTTGATTTGGTATTTGGTTTTCATTATTTGTAAGTTTGGTTCTCAGTTTAAACATCGGTTAATCGAACCAAACTGAACCGAAAAATATTACAATAATTTGAAGGTTTTAACTCGTATTATATAAAATTATATCTTAAAAAAACTAATAGTAAATATTATGATATTTTTTATACTTTGGACCATACAAAGATGGCGAAGCTTTGTATAATATATTATATATTATTAAATTCATTGTTCCAAATTTAGTTTATAACTTAATTTGTTCTCATTGGCAACGTCGGAATTGTTTCGAGGTTTTCGGGTATTCAGTTCTACTTCTTGTACCAAACCGTAAGAATAATTGAACTCATCAACTTCAATTACCATAGGTCCGTAACTCCAAATTTTTAATTATTATCAATTGTTTTTCAATTTTTCTTTTTCATTATTGCTTATAAACGAAACTTAACCGATCCAAACCAAAAATTTGGGTTAATAACCAAATCGAACTGAATTTTTTTGGGTTTGATATTTAATTTTGTAAAATAAATAATCGAAACTTCGGTTCGAAATATCGGTTTGATTTAGTTTGGTTAACCAAATTGACACCCTATTCAACATTGAATAAATGTGGAGTAAGGTCTGTAATTGACGTGATCAAAATAGTATTTTTTTTTAAATTGTAGAGAAAATATCCTAAACTCACATATTTTGGGCCTTTGTTTTTTAATAAAGGACCTTAACTAGCATATTTCGGCCCCAGATTGTGTACATACATAATATTATTTATATATTTGGAAATTTTCTTAAAAACTTTTCAAAAATTTGTATATTCCCCCGTACTTTACGATTTGCTCTCAAAACTGCAGATTTTATCATTTACACTCCTAAATTACATCACGACATTAATCGAGTATTTTCTTGCCCGATACATGTAAAATGGTAATATGTGTATTTTATTTTATAATTATATACTTTATTTAGATTTGATAATCCTAGGGGTGAGAGTTAATTTAAGAAAAAAGAATAGGTATCACCATTCCATTAGTATGACATGAAATAAGACACAATAAATAGATATTCATAGTGCATTTGTCCTACTTTTGGATTGTTCTACAATTTTAACTCAATTTTTTTATGAGTTATTGACATACTAATTATTTTTTTATGAGAAATACGAAAATCGCCCTCCGCCCCATTTATTGTTTGATAGTTAAATGTATCATTTTAAAAATGCGTAACTTCTATTAAGAAGTCCGATAAAGAAAAACATGTCACTTTAAATAGGACTGATGGAATATAAATTATAATAATTCAAATTTAAGGAACATATAAGAATTTGTTTTAGAGTAGGCCCGTGCTTCATAATTGGTCCACAATGCAAACAAGCCTTCTGCATCTAATGGATTGGGCCTGTTCTAATAAGCCCAATGCGACCAAGGGGTCATTGGTGGAAATTGGGGATGTATTTTTTTCAACAGAAGTATAAAACCAAAGATATATTCAATCACATAATCCTTACAAGACAGAAATGGAATTACTACAGTATAATAGCTACCAATTTTCTTGGACAATCTTGTACTTTTCCAACACAAATTTCCGTTCCTTGTACAGTGGACGTCGGCCACCAAATGCAGGCCGAGCCGAAACCACGTTCCGCACGTGCGAGAACAGAAAGGCTCTCCCACTCTCTCCACTGATCAAAAACATGGTACCCAAATTATGGGTTCAAACTCATTGGAACCGCTATGTGTTATCTGTCACTTATGATTAGCCTAAATTACTTGAACTATTGATTTGTAGGCTATTGCACAGGAACAGGGTTTACTCAGTGCACACTTCAATAGCGGCTGCAGGTTACCTCGTTATATAAAAAAAAAAAAAAAAAACCAACCATCTACTCAGTTCGATTTAAATAAAACAAGAGTGAAGAAAATGTGCCGAAATTCCCTTGAAACGATGTCATCATGGAGAGCGACGTCGTTTCGGCATTTGTAGCATCTGTACCACCTTGGAGTAAAAAGCAATTCCCCCTTTCTGTTGATTGCTTGTAGCTAGATAAGAATAGGGTATTGCTTGTAATCAACCAATCACAAAAAGGGAGTGAAGATTTAAGCCAGAATAGGTGAACAGTTTAGAAAAGAACCAAGTAAGGCCTTATATAGCCTTACAAAAAATAAGATCTGAAATTAGATTTTTTTTTTTTTTTTCACTTGAGTGAGGAGAGAGTATTGGAATCGAAGATACGAAGAGTATTGGAGCCACGTGAGTGACTAATTCCACTTTCACAATTAATTGGATGCTTCTTTTCAATACTTTTCCTTTCATATGTCGCTTTCATTGCAAAGAAGATTATGTTGTATTTATCGTTATCTACCAAAATAAATATCAACATGAGAAATTCAATTACGCCACGATTGGATACATCATACCAACTGATTGTCGAAATATTACTAGTAATTTAACATTTCCTTATTTATCTACATTTATTATTTCTTAAAGTCTAATTTTATTTTATTTTTATTTTTATTCATAGAATCCGCACCACACAGGAGATTAAACCACCCTCAGGTGACAGACTCACACAGAATGATTTCAGTGAGGATTGAAATCATGACCTGTCGGTCCCGGGAAATCTCACCTTAACCACTCTGCCACCTCTACGTAGCGGGACGTAAACCACTTTTATTTTTTTTATATATTTTTTTTTTTATTTGAGGAACCCGCAGCCGCTACCTTCGGTGCGCTCTGGGTAAACCTCAACTCCTTGTGCAGTAGCCTGCAAACCACACAGGAGGTTCAACCACCCTAAGCGTGACAGCGCCACACGTAACGACTTCACCGGTGAGTGATCGAACCCACGACCCGTCTGGCCCCGCGCCTCACCTCTACCACTCTGCCATCCCCAGGGGACCGTAAACCACTTTTATTGATTTTGTAATTAGTGGAGCAGAGGTGAAAAAACCGACAGCAGTAAAATGATAACTGAAAAAGCATTTCTCTGATTCTCTCACACACACTCTCTCGGACATAAAAAGATGCGGAATTTCGGTATATTAGAGAGATCATCTCAGTAGATTCATTCAGATCCAAACCCCATTTGATTCTCTCTTAGTTCAGATCATTTTGAAGGGAATTTCTTGAGGTTTGCTTCTGTTGTGTATCTCCCACTTCTTAAAATCACTTGTGTTCCTAAAAGTATGGATTTTTTTTTATGGGTTCTTCAATTCTTGTTTAATTGGAGTTAATTTTCTGAATCTAAGGGATGATGAAGATTCTTGTGTTTGTGGGTTGCATGATGGAATTTTAGTGCTGCTGACTCTGTTGGCTGTTGCTTGTTTTTCACTTCTTCTTTGATTAATATATTCTGGTAGGGGTGATTGCTGCGTCTTGCTTGTCTTGGTGGTTTTAATGATGAACTAATTTTGTTTATTGTGTACGAATCTGAAGATAAGCTCTAATTTGGGTGGATTTCTAACTTCTAACTCACAATCTGCGTATGCAAATTCAGTTCTTTTTCTTCATTTCGATGAATTTTTCAGACTTGTGCTTAATGTTTGGTGCAACTTGTATGTTATTGATTCATGTTCCATTCATATGCAACAAAATCTCTCCAAATCATACTTTATATTCTTGATTAATCACTGAAATTTGTCAATCTAACTATCACTTGCCTGTGTCTTGAGTTTGATCTGAGAAATCTTAGTACTCTTAGATTGTCTATTTAGTTTGATCTGTTTAACACTTACACATAGCCCATATCACTAGCGACTTCTTAGTCTTTTAGTTGTCCTTTCCAAGAACATGGGTTTCATGTTACATACTTCCTCAGATGTTTTCTTATCTTGTAATGAATAGATGAGTAAATGGCACTAGCAGAAGCTAGGGCGGCTTGGCAGAGAACTGCCAACAGATGCTTGGTCCAAGAAGATGCAAAAAGAGCTCCTAAATTGGCTTGCTGCTCATCAGTCCACTCTTCATTTAAACACACCGAACCCGTACCTAGTAATGCAGATACTGGTCTAGACATTCCCACCTCAAACTCTCCCTTTCATCGAACTCCTTCGTATTCTAAATTATCCCCTAATACAAAATGGTGGCTGCAAACTCAACCAAATTATGGATGCCAGAGGGGCTTGATGGATGAGAAGCCTAGCCAAGAAAGCTCCGTTGCAAGCAACGAAGATGATTTTGAGCTTATCGACCAGATTCCAGACACGAAATCTGCATTTGATAGTCAGTGTAAGAACTTTATTAGCTGTGAAACAAAGGGTAGTAAAGTTGAAGATGAGAGGTTGAGATCAATCTATCATCATGATGTTCTCAAGATGGACTTTGAACATATTGAAGAACTAAGAGAGATGGGTTTTGTTAGTAGTGAAAGTTCGAAGAGTTCTGGTTTTCTTTACTCTGATTCATCATCTTGGGTTGGGACTGAGGGAAGTACTCCATGGTGGCGAACTGCAGATACCGAGGATTTGGCATTTCTCGTTGCACAGAAATCGCTCGATCTTATTGAGAATTGTGATCTTCCCAGTCCTCAGAATGTTCATAAGAAGAAGAATCATAGTGAGATTTCCACTTCATTACCATCCAAATCTGCAGCAAGTTCTTGCAAGAACCTTAGGATGGTGTCTGAAGAACAATTGTTGTCTTCTCCAAAACATCCTCTAAGGTAATAATCTATTGATGCTTTTTTCATTGTTTTACAAATTCTTGATGTTTGAAAATACTGAATTTCAATAGCAAACCAATATCTAGATAGTTAACATACAAACATTCTTACCCATAATTCACATGATTTAATCAAGATGTGTTTTCTATATGGAACGTCTTTGTATAAAATTGACATGATTTGTGCATCACTTCCTACAAACTATTTACCATCTTGTCTGAAAAGCAGGGCTAGCACCATCCAAGAAAGGAATCCTCAAAAACAAAGGTTCGAGGGCGAAGAAGGAAAGTCCCGTCTACTGGAAGCCTTGCGCCATTCCCAGACACGCGCAAGAGAAGCCGAGACAGTAGCAAAGCAAGCTTGTGCTGAGAAGGATCACATCCTCAAGCTTGTAATCAGACAAGCACAGCAGCTCTTTGCCTACAAACAATGGGTTCAGCTTCTGCAGCTAGAGAATATGTATTACCAATTAAAAGACAAGGAAGTTGTATCAGAAAGTAAGGATTCTCCTCCTATATCACCTTGGACTACTCCAAGAAAGAGGAAGATGGACAAGGGTTGGATGAAGCCTTCGAGTAGAAGTCGGGGGAGGAGAACGTGCAGTCGCCCTCGGTATGATGTTGAGAAGTATGCAGTGGTTTTTGCTTTAGGTTTGGGGCTTGTTGGGGCTGGATTGCTGCTGGGATGGACTATTGGATGGATGCTGCCAATGTGGTGAAGAAGGGTGATGGTTTGATTCAAGTGTATTTGCTTATCTTGTAGTATATAACTAGTTGTCTGTAAATTTTAGAATTATATTTTCAGACATTTATTCAGCTGTGAATGGAATCATATTTGTGTTTGTAAATGCATTATTATAGGGAGGAAATTAAATAGTATATGCATTATTAAAAATGTTTACTTAAGAGAATCTTATTCTATAAGAATTTATAATAATTTAATAAATTAATTGTGTTTTGATATATATAATAATAATAATAATAATAATAATATATATAGGAAAAAAAATAAAATTAAAAAAACGTAATTATTGGAATTTGATATGTGAATCTTTTTAAAAGTTATCTATGAACATAAATTAAGAATATTAACCTATAAAAATAAATTAAAAGTAACTTATTTTTTAAAATAAATTATTTTAATAAATTTTCCCAAAAACTCGTAAAATAATTTATTATTTAGGATAAATTAAAATATTCTTCTAAAGAGAACCATATCTATTCTTGGATACAAATCTACAAAGGAGGGAGGATAATCTACATTTTCTACACAATTTAGGGAGACCGTGGCTGCACCAACCCCCTATATTTTGATCATGACATGTCAATTGACCATCATTTTTGTTATAAAATAATTATATTAAACCGTACATTATCTCAATGTTTCTGCAGTTGTAAATTGGTGGGCCATGAAATAAATCAACGTGGGAAATTACAAACATATGCAATGTTGACATGGTTTGGTACTCAATTTTTTTTTTTTTTTTTTTTATACGTGGAACCCGCAGCCGCTACCTTCGGTGCGCACTGGGTAAACCCCGTTCCTTGTGCAGTAGCCAAACCACACAGTAGAGTTCAACCACCATAGGCTAACCATATGTGACAGGCTCCACAAAGTTGTTTCCAGTGGGATTCGAACCCAGAACCTATCGGTCCCGGGCCAACCACCTTCACCAACTTTGTCATCCCAAAGGGACGGTACTCAATTCTTTTATTTTATGAAAGATGAAAATTTGCGGTCATTACCCCAAGTATTTGGCTATTTTTACTCCTATTCTACTGCTGTCGGAGTTGGTTTGATCGATCCGTACCATTCGTTGAGTCCAAATTTTCAATTCGAACCACTCGTTTAGTTCAGTTTTCTTTTTTCACCAGTCCCACTCTATTAGTTTATTTATTTAATTTTTAAAATATTTAATTAAAACTCTAATATATTCTAATGGTCACTGGTCTCCATTACCTATTACTTTATGCACAACTTATAACACCCTAATTTAAATAACACTTTATCTTAAAACTGAAGAACCAATAATCATATAAAGAAAACTATGAAGCAAATTTTTATTCAAAATCCGAGTGTAACTTCAAAATATGTCCAAAACTTGAGAAGCGAAATTATAAATAAGTTCAGATTTAATCAAAATAACTAAAGTAAGAGGAAATGTGTAAAAATAAAGTACGAGTGCGTCATTCGATCTTCCACATGCCTCCGTGCTCATTTTCCTGAAATGATTAGTGAGGGATGAGTTATATAGTAGACTCAATGCAAAGACATATGCTATAATTTACCCAATCTGATATAAACCGCGCAATATATGTAATAAATCACAATATAATGACGTCACCACAAAGACAACAAATGACATCGCCACAAAGGCGGAGAAATGATAAGTTTGGTTGTTACTTGTTAGGAAAGTAAATTTGTTAGGGAATATGATTTTGAGAAATATGATTATGTGAAAAATGATTTATAAAAGTAAAATTATTAGGGATATGATTTCGTGGAATTAGATTATGAGAAACATAGATTGCTTGCCCTGTTTGGAAGATGCAAGGAAAGTTTTGGAATTTTAAATTTCTTAAATTTTCTTTAATCTTATTTATAATAAGTTAGTCAATTATGATAAATAAGAAATTAACAATTTGCATAATCTCCATTCGACGCCGCCGATTATGGCCTCCGTCACGGCTCCTACACACAAGCCTATTGAAAATTAATTATTGCCTATTAATAACCAAATTGGAATATATTTTTGCCGTATGGGTTGCTTCTATAGCCTAATCTCCTCCGTTTTATTCTTCGCCCTATAGCTTCTTTGCGGTTCCTTTTATGCTAGGGGTGGGAGCCCAGCACCTCCCACCCCCGAATTTTGACAAGTGTAAATCCATCTCCCAACTCAACTCTCTCACACCGTAGATGAATTTCACATTTATACTTGTCAAAATCTGGGGGTGGGAGGTGTTGTGCTCCCACCCCCTAGCATAAAACAAATCCTTCTTTGCTATGGCTTAATTTCTGTTCTGATAACAACTTTCATCGGTATGACCAAAAGTACAGTAATACGTATATTCTCATAAACCACTGTTTGATGCATAAAAATATCTTCACAAACAAACAATTGCAATTTTTGAAATCAATTATGAAATTCGTGCAAATTGAAAAATATATTAATGATAAAAAAGAAAGAGAAAAGATGAGATAACTTGAGATGAACTATTATCGGGATAAAGATGATACAAACTACATATGGGAAAGAGACGAAGATGACCGGCGTGCCTTCGGTTGTGAAAAACTTGTGTGAATTTTCTTGTGAAATATCGATATATATGTTGTTTAAGGGAGTCGATATATAAAATCCCCGCATTGTGGAAAAAGATTACCTAAGATATTATACAGAAAATGAATCCTGAAATATCTGCTTATTTTCCTAGTTTTTAGAATTCTTTTTTACTTTCCTGTATTTTATTAAAATTAAACCAAACACAAGATTCTCAATTTTCGGATTCAGATTGCTTTTCTACTTCAAACAAAAATATAAATTTAATAATTTGGAATCAAATTACTTTCCTATGATAGAATTCGTACAAACCAAACGGGCCCTTAATGTCTTAGTCACGCCGCACCTAAATGTTTAATAAAGATTGAAATCTATAAATAAACATTTATTTATAAAAACAACATTTAATAAAGATTGAAATCTATAAATAAACATTTATTTATAAAAACAATGCATGACATGTCATGAGGAATGAAATTTTCTATCTAAGCTATCTTAAGATTTCGTATCTACCACCCTATCAAACCAAATACCCAACTTAGTCCCTAATTACATGTGCCCCAGAAAGTAATATATATCACACCTACTTAATACACACACGAACACATACATATACCATATTTATATATATAAATAAATAAACAATATCCCATTCACACAAAAACACACACGTATGTATATATATAGTGACAGATCACACACGCATATGCTTATACATACATGAAAATCTTGAACACTCAAACACCCATTACTTACGATAATATATATATATATATATATATATATATGTATTATCCATACCCTTTTTATTATTAGATGATCCGATGGCAGACAAAACAAACACCCATTTCAATTTAATACAAACTACTTATAAAACAAAAGAAAGCTATGTTCAATAAAATTCTCTTCTTATCTCTCTCTACAAAAACGCCAGCAACCACTCCGACTATTTCTATATTCATCTGACTAAGTGAAGAAGGCTTTTAGACTCGTATCTCTTCTGTTTCTAGTTCTTTTGTAAACTATGTATAAAATAAAATACTACCACCAGTCAAGTTACAGTATACCACTAAATTCCAAAATATACATCTATAAGAAGCTTCTAATCCAGAACACATATAGTAAATGATATGAAACATGCATGCTTATGAAGTGATTCATGCTTTACCGAAAAATTATAACAATTACCTCAAGAAATTGATGTTGGAAAAGAAAGATTGTGACTCTTTACTGGAGAAATTTGAAAGATATTTTTCAGACTATTTTTGATATGGAGATGGGAAGAAACGGCGCTGCATATCTAGGTTTTTTAAGCAAAAACTCCACCAAATTTTTCATTTGCCAAAACGTTACAAGCCAAAACATTAAAAGGAAATATTTTAATTAATGCAAAATAAATCACCTTAGTAAATAGTATATGTGCATAATATAGATTCCAAAAATAATACATCCCACTATATGAAAGAAATATGAAATTCACACTAAACATAATACATTTTTTTTTGCTAACTAGATCACAAAGCTTTATTTTAAAAATTCTAAGGGCGCGACCTCGACTTAATTAAATGTCTATATTCAAAATATGATTTTTTTAACATATAATAATAATAAAGCCACATAAAATCACTTTATAATAGAACTACTTTTGGACGGAGTGTGACGCAACTAATAATTTTCTTAATTTTTGTGTCAAAAGGAAATTGGACTATTAGAGTGAGACGAAGGGAGTAAAATTTAAAATTTACTACTCTCTCGGTCCCGATATTCTTGTTTTAGTTGGTTCCGACACAAAAATTAAGAAAGTAGATAGTTATGTATTATAGTGAGTGGAGATGGATTAAAGTGATAGAGCCCACGATTAGTTTTATGCTAAGGGCAGAGCAGTGCACCTCCCTCCCTAGCTGCTGATATCTGTACAAATTTGGAAGGACTTTTTATTTTCTTTTCATCTCTTCCATTTATTTTATTTTTTATTTTTTTCTTTTATTTTCCTTAACCCTGATTAGTCCATATCTCAACCACCATACCCCTCTCACTATTGTCTTCCTTTTCCAAATCACTTACACGCTTCGTCTCTCACCTTAGCAAAAAGAAGGGGTTTTGTTCTTCCACCATTAGTACAAATCAAGATTCCGCCATATTCCACCATTTTTTTCGATATTCCAAAAACGAACAAAGAAGCAAGATGCATCATTCATTCAGAAAAAAATACCCAAGCTATACGTAATCAATTAGTGTTAACTTGAATACTTAGTTGGGTAGGATGTCATAAATAACCAAAAGCAAATATAAATGGGGCATTTGCAGCAGAGGCCAAATAGTACCAATTGAAAAGCAAATGTAGCCAACCACTAAAACAAAACACAAATCTAGCCATTTTGTCCTTATACGGCGGTGGGCCGATGGGGGGGCCGATGTGGGAGTCAATCGGCCCTTAATCGGCCCTGATGATTACAGGCGAAATATCCCCATCGGCCGATGGATGTCCGAATTGTTGTTGTCCATCGGCCCTACGCATCGGCCCTACCCATCGGCCGAAAAGAAATGGCCGAAAAGATCCCCATCGGCCGAAAAGAAATGGGCGACGGCCGAACAAGCTATCGGCCGAAGAAGGGCCGAAAAGAGGCCGATTAAGGGTGTATGTCGGCCCTACATCGGCCCTAAGCCCCTCCTTCGAGACATTATTGGACAAGACACTGCAAGACTTTTGCTGCAAATTTCCAATAGGGGCCGATTGAGGGCCGACGGGGCCGATGAGGGCCGATCCTCGACTTTTTTGCTGCAAATCAGCTTTATCTGCAGATTTGACTAGTCGAATATTACTTGCACATGCACGAAGCAGAGGGCCGATGGGGGCCGATGGGGGCCGATCAGCCCGATTGATATTTCACGTGAAAATTTGTCAGAACAATTCCTTATAAGACGTAGGATAGCCGATTTGGTTGATTCACACCAAATTTTCATCATTCCACTTCCAATCTTCTCAAACAAAATTTGGTTGATAGAAATGACAGATTTTCGATCAATTATTATGAAATTGAACGGCCAATTCGATGCAGAGTCGAATTATGTCGGGGGGGCATGAGTTCATTGTTTACATTCCTTCAAACAATATTTCTCTCGAATATCTTCGACAAAACATTGATCGGTGGCTCGCTGCTTATTCCCTTCCTTTCAACTACTTCATTTATTATACTCGTCGCTTCTCGACGAACCGGCCGGATGATGAAGGCCATTATGGGCCATGATACTGATCTTCTGCGATTGTGCTCTATAGACGTAGAGTCGGTTGTTTTTGTTGTGTATCCTGAAGTGCAAAATCCTCAATTTGGTGTTCCGAATCCGAATCAATTTCCCGAAGATAATTATAATTTCGGGGGTCCTAATTGCTTTACGGGGCAAGGAAGTAGAAGTAATGATGGCGGACGGGGTCCCCAAAGGAATGTTCGTGTGGAGACGGATTCAGATGGTGAGACGGACTTGGACTCATCATCTGATGATGATGAGGATGAATATATTCCTTCTGCCTTGACTAATTGTTCGTTACAAGATTTTGCCTTGCATGGATTCGGAGGGAGGGTGGCGTAAGTGAACTTATGTCTTTGCTAGTTCCGGTCAATCGTTCTCGAACAAATGACGAGGCTGTACACGACAACACGAAGCGCATGCAACCGGCTACTTCCTGTTGTTCCCCTTGATGTATCCGATTCAGTAGCATCGCAGAACCTGATTATTGTTGTAGACGGAAGTCTGCAAGTAGGATTGATGTTGAGCTCGAAAGACGAAGTTTATGCTGCTGTAGCTCTATTCCATTTGGAAAACGGTGCGGATTTCAGAGTGCAACGTTCTAGTGCTTCCCGTTTGGAATATTTGTGCGTAAGAAGTGTTGATTGTCCATTCCGGCCTACGGGCATACTTGTAGAGGTCGGACGTGTTGGGAGGTTGTTAGATGGGTTGCGGACCACAACTGTACAACTGATTTATCCGGACTTGGCGAACGAAATGTGAGGTCGAAGGCTGTCGCTTCTTATATAGCCCGTAAAATGCGTCATCAAAGCAAGTTAATGAAACCGGCTGATATTCAGGCCGATCTGTTGGATAAATTTGGAATAGAAGCAACCTACGGTGTTGCCCTCCGAGCGCGCAATGCAGCTATATCGATGATTTACGGCGGACATGCAGATTCGTTCTCAAAGAACCGCCAAAATATCTGCATTTGTTGGAACAAACAAATCCGGGAACATATACGGATCTTGATGTCGGTGAGGATGGTCGTTTCCGACATTTATTTATTGCGCTTGGTGTATCGCGAGCCCCTTGGTTAGGCAAACTCCGGAAGGTAATTGTGGTGGATGGTACCCATTTAAAAGGGAGAAATAGGGGAATATTATTCGTCGCAGCTACTTGTGATGCGAACGAGCAAATTTTCCCTCTCGCTTTTGGTGTAGGTCCTATTGAAAATGATGTTTCCTGGACGTGGTTTATGATGCGACTGAGACCGCATTTCCAACGGATGACAGTTTAGTAATTGTTTCAGATCAACATAAAAGCATAGCGAATGCGGTAAGAGTGGTTTTCCCTGATGCACAACATGGACTTTGTTACTACCATTTATCGAATAAGCTTGCTAGGCACGGTGAGTGGGTTATCCGGTCATTTTATCGAGCAGCTTATGCTTATCGGGCAACAGAATTCCATGACGCCATGAACGCCATCCGTCATGGAAAACCAGCTATTTACGAAAAGCTCATGGAAATCGGATCGGAGAAGTGGTCCCGACTTTTTAGTAAAGGTCGTCGATACAGTTTACTGACATCGAATGCTGCCGAGTCAATAAATTCTCGACTGTTGGAGGCTAGACGACTACCCATTCTAGCTATGCTCGAGGCAATCCGTCATATGATAGAGTCGTGGTTCGATACACGACGGGTAAAAGCAAGTTCCAGAAACAATTCGTTGACGGAGGCTCTGAGTTGAGGATGCGGAATGAAGTAGAACTGGCTCGAAGGTTTACAGTTACGCATGTCACTAACCACAAATACAAGGTCGACGCAGGTGAGCGCCAGTGGAGGGTCAATCTTGTAGACGAAATGTGTGAATGCGGAGTCTGGCAAATTGACTTGTTACCGTGTAGTCACGTTGTCGCCGTTTTGTATCATCGCCGCGAAAATTTGTACAATCATATTAATGATTATTATACGACGGTGACGTGGAAGGCAATATATGCCGGAGTGGTTAATCCCTTGCCTCCTCGAAATGAGTGGGGTGTCCCACCGGAAATAGAGGACATTGTTGTTCTTCCACCAATTATTATGCGGCAAGCCGGACGCCTCGAGAAAAAGCCGTCGTCCTTCGGGAGCGGTAAGCTAGTACATCCGGTACGCGCCGTAGCAAAAAATGTGGTAGCTTGTGGAGAAGAAGGTCACACAAGGCGGAGATGCCCTTTATCTAGAACGACAACAAATGATTAAATTTTATTGTCAACGATTGGTTTAATTATTTAGGGTTCATTGATGATCTATCGGTTTAATTTTATTGTCACACAAGGCGGAGATGCCCTTTAATTATCTGAAAAAAATAAAAATAAAGGCCGAAACCCTAAAAGGCCGATGGTGGTAAACCCATCGGCCCTCCATCGGCCTGGGCCGAAACCCGTCGGGGCCGAAACCCTTCGGGGGCCAACAGCCACGGCTCGGCTGTATCGGCCCCAGCCGATACATGATTTTGTCGGCCTCAGGGCCGATCGGGTTGGGGCCGATAACTAATCGGCCATGTATCGGCCCTGAGGCCGATACATGATTTTCTCGGCCTCAGCCGAGAGGTATAGAATCTCGGCCGAGGCCATGCATAGCTCGGGGCCGATCGGGCCGATAACTAATCGGCCATGTATTGGCCTCAGGGCCGATACATGATTTTCTCGGCCTCAGCCGAGAGGTATAGAATCTCGGCCGAGGCCATGCATAGCTCGGGGCCGATCGGGCCGATAACTAATCGGCTATGTATCAGCCTCAGGGTCGATAAATGATTTTCTCGACCTCAGCCGAGAGGTATAGAATCTCGGCCGAGGCCATGCATAGCTCGGGGCCGATCGGATTGGGGCCAATAACTAATCGGCTGTGTATCAGCCTGAGGGCCGATACATGATTTTCTCGGCCTCGGCCGAGAGGTATAGAATCTCCAAAAAAAATGTTACGAAAATTTCCAAAATGTTATAAAATATTACAAAATGTTACAAAATGTTATAAAATTAAATTTACAAAATATTTCAAAATGTCACTGAATACACTACTCATTGGGAGAGCTAGATCCAAAATCTCCGTAATGGCACTGCTCGAAACATTTCCAAGCCATCCACTCCCGATAGACTCTGACGTTTGATTTCAAATTACCCCATTTCGGAGTAGGGTATCCAGTTATGAGCCGTTCAATTGCCATACACGTATATGGACCACAACTATGCGAATCCTCTTGCTTGAACTGCTCCTTTTGCGGCATCAATACCAACTCAGGAGTCCGAATGCCCGGATGCGTCAGATGGTACTTGTTCATTGTCCAGTAATTAGTAGCCTACCAAAGATCGATTAAAAATAATTAGTAGCCCCAAAAAAATATTAAAAATATTAAAATACGTACATCTAGCAATCGACCGATCAGTTTGCGGAGTGGCCGCAAAACTTCTTTTCGGTACTCATATATATCATTGTCTCCATGGCAGTTAAGTGAGTCATACAACTCCAACTTCCATGACTCGATACACAATCCGATGACCATCCAATGACCGGCGGCCAACACCGGAATATAACCTATTAAATAAAACAAATTAGTAAATATTAATAATAATTACAGCTTAGAAAAAACAAAATTGAAAAAATTGTAAAACTTACGAATTTGGCATCGAACCACGGAATCCTATCATCACCAAATGCTGTATCCGCTCCAAAAACGGCATCCATTAAACCCTGATTTGGGATCCAGTCACAATAATTGACCTCATAACGTTCATGGAAGTCGTTATCGGGCTCAACTATATTGGACGTCCAAGCTGAATGTAAGGACGTCTGTAAAAAAAATATACACATTAGCAGGACAATTAAAAATAAACATAATTTATATTTAAAATATAAAATAAATATATACTTACAAAAACTGACGTAGTCGCTATGACGGTATAGCGTGAATCGGGTGTACACAACACGTCACGTTCTTTGAAATGAAGCCTCTACGGAGATAGCATATGTACAAATCGATCATTGCGTGACCCATGTCATACTTAGGATCCAATAAGTTCTTGAAAAAGCCGTGGGAGAGGTTATGCTGGGAAACAGTGACATTGGCTGAAATTTTCATTCCCATGAACTTCTCAAAATCTCTCCTCAGTGCGTCTGCCGGATCAAACATTCGTGGAGCTCCACTAGGATTTGGGAGACGCTCCAGTATGGGCTGCAAATAACATTGTATTAAAAAAATCCTAAATTATATAACTCAAAAAAATGTTTGTACCTCACTGCTTTGTACAATTGTCTGCTCCGACGGTTGGCTATGATACACCTGTTGTACATGTTGTGTATCAAATAAGTCATCCACGACCGACTGATGTTGCTGCATTTTGGACAAAAAATCATGGTCAAATGAAATAAAAAATATAAAACGACCGACTTAATTTGAATAGAACAGAAACCTGTACAAGCGGTGGGGACCGTGGAGCCGTATAAGGGAGTGGCTCCCAACGTCTTGGGACCCAAACATTTCGGTCCTCGTACATGCTATGCCACCCCATATCAACGCGACGATTACCCATTCGAGCAGCCACATCCCATGGATTTGCATCGCCACTTGTCGTATCTTCCACATCTCTCTGTGGTTGTTCGCCTACTTCATTCCAGCTGGGCCACTCATGTACATTAACCATCCTCCCCCGTGGTGGCTCCGATGGTGCAGATGTCTCCTCATCCAATTCATTACTAATTTCCTCGACATCCCACGAAGAACTGGATCGTATGCCTTTACTCTTGTCCTTGCCCTTGCCCCCGAAGATACTTTTTATCAATTTCCCCACTTTTTTGAAGAACTTTTCCTCATTCTCCTTCCAAGGCCGATTCACTTTTTTCTAATAACTCGGTCTCGCCTTTGAAACCGTTCATCTATCGATCGGATCATTCCTTCATAAGTGGGCAAACTCCAATCTTCATCTCTCCGAGGCCCAGATGACTGACCCTCCGCCGGTACACGTTTCTTCTTCGATTTTTTCTTCTGTGCTACCGGCGGAGGATCCGGTACACTGCCCTCTTCATGAATAGGATTCTCTCCAATCACCCGTCTCCGATGTACGGTGGTCGGTCTAGGAAACTCCACACCGATAGGGTTCTCTCCAATCACCCGTCTCCAGTATTCCGATAGCTGCTCCTCATGAGTGGGCGTAAGAGTCTCAAATGGCGGTGTGTCCATCTGTTCAAAAATTTTAAAAAATAGATTATAATACGTTTCATAAAAGTTCATAAATATTTAAAATGTTACTTACCGGCAAGGCAAAGAAAGTAATCCATTCCGTATCTGGTGGCGTGACAAATACCCATTTCACACATCGGGGCATACCACCGTCATTAATAAGGCGTACACGGGTACCGGCCAAATCTGGTATCGCCTCATATGCCCAGATCTACAATATGATTAAAGATCAGTACAACTATAAAATATAAAATAAAAAAAAGAATTATAAAACCCAAAATTTGTACCTGAAGAGCCCAAACTGGACCATAAATATTATACTTCGATTTTACAGCTTCGACTTCCTTCGGTACAAAGCTCATGTAATGCAAGAGAGCATTGTACGTGTATGCTCCCCATGGAAAATCGTTCCACGCGTCTATATCGTCAGCAAGAACCCACATCCAGGTCTCGACCTTCTTCGTGTCGGCAGGTGCGAAGAAAAAGCACATTAGAGCCAAGACATTGGCCACCTTCAAATAATCGTCTTCAGAGAGGTTGCCGAGCTTGTCATTTTTCCATAAATTTAATAGCTCGCCTCCTGTTACTGGATTCCCTTTTGTGACTCTCATGTACACTCCAGACTCTTCAGGGGCACGAGCTGCCGTCCTATCAAAGGTAGATGCGCCGAAAAATAACCCGGTTACGAGTGCATACTCGTACTGTGAAAATCGAATTTCCCGTCCGGATATGTGAAAACGGGCCTCCCCGGGCGGTGCCTGCACCTCATAGCACATCAACTGATGCAAAGCTATGATCGAACTCTTGCCCTTCCTCCAACAGAGCAAATGTCCAAACTGTCCGTCTATAAATCGACGAACTAGGTCAGTACCCCCCCGTCTAGAAAGACTGTTTTTTATTAGTTCGGGTAGACCATCTCTCCAATATGTCGTGACTTTTGGGTTCTTTTGTCTAACCGATAGTCGGATATAAGCGGGCTGCAAGATTTATCGAAAAACAAATGAATTACCGAAACAGAATAATTAAGGGCCGATTTTACTTTTATTCGGCCTTAATGTTTTAGGGCCGAAGGTATACCTTCGGGCCGAAGTAGGGGCCGATTTTACTTTTATTCAGCCATTCGGGGCTGAATTTTATTCGTCCAGCCGGGGCCGAAGCCTAAGCCTCGAAGGCCGGGGGGGCCGATGCATCAGAGGCACAATTTTGTTCGGCCATTAAGGGCCGAATTTCATTCGGCCAGACGGGGGCCGAAGCGTAAGGCTCCAAGTGCAGCCGTGGCCGATTCCTCAGAGGCCGAATAGAATCGAATGGCCGAATCGGCCGATCGGGGCCGAATGGCCGATCGGGGCCGTTCAATTATAGATCGGGGCCGAATGGCCGATCGGCCAGCCGGGAGCCGAAGCATATGCCACGAAACCCAGTCGGGGCCGAATTCTCATCGGCCAGACAGGGCAGAATTCAAGCCGCCATAGTCAGGGCCGATGGAGTTATTCTTCATCGGCCCCGAAATCGGCCCTCCAATCGGCCCCCGATTCAAGAATTTTGCACAAATTAAACACTACAATTCTCTCCAAATTCTCCACAATTTCATCAATACATGGACATTACAATGTCAACCCAACCATATTTCAACCTAAATTTCGTCTATGAATGAAAAACAAACAAAATCATGCAATAAATTACTTACCTCAATTTCGCCGGAAGACATTGAGAGCGGCGGATGTATCGTTCGACGGCGGCGCACGGCGTTGGCGTCGATTTCGGCGGCGGAGACCGAGCGGCGGCAACGCAGCGGCGGCGAGAGGGAGGAAGTGGTGAGAAATTGTAAAAACTGTTTGTCTACGTTTTTAATCTATCGGCCCTCCATTATTGAAACTCGGGGCCGATGGTTGGGCCGATGGGGGGGCGATGAGTATCGGCCCTCAATTAAAACAAACGGTTTCGGCCCTCAGTAAATTTCGGCCGTTACATAACGGCTACTTAAGCGTGAGGGCCGATATCTCGGCCGAATAAGTAAGGGCCGATAGATCGGCCATATATTTATTTATTTTACTTAATTATTAAAAATAAATGTTTGTAAATTAAGTTTATTATTTTTCGAGGGCCGATGTCACGGCTCAATAGGGGCCGATCAAAATCGGCCCTTCAATTATAGACATTTTTCTTGTTTTCGGCCGACTGGGGCCGATAGGTCGGCCGATCACGATCGGCCCTTTCTCTATATATAATCGGCCGCAATCGGCCCTCAGAATGTTAATCGGCCCTCATCGGCCCTCCATCGGCCAGCACCCACAAGAAGACAAAATGGCTAGATTTGTGTTTTTATTTTTAGGATGGCTACATATGTTCTTTTTTTTTCATTTTGGCTAACAGAGCACATTTCCACAATATAAATTGCATCAGCTGCCATTTTTTGTGTAAATTGCAAGAATAGCCATTTGGACAAAAATACCCCTATTTTTCACTTTATGTCTCTATCTCCTCATTTCTGCACAAAGGCTGAAGAAAGACTGACGAAAGTTGTAGAGTTCCTACCACCTGCGAAATGTTGTCGGACGTTGCAGGCTAGGGTAGGTGCTAAGAGTCTTGATTGGTTTTTGATTAGGTGATGATTATAATTACTAATTTCTGCAAATTGCTAAAATTAGGATTTCCGAAATCTTTCCGAAAATGTCGTAGAACTATAAACTATATGGGATATATATCTAAGCATTCAAAACAACATATTATGTCCATATTATTTGTAAACTATTCATGTGTCTCTAACGAACTCATAAACAATGATTATAACAAAGAGAATACAAATATCATTGAGGCATATGCATATAAATTTATAACAGTGGAGTACGTATTTTCATGCTTATACCTCACATTAACTGAAATATGAAATATGAGAGAAAAATTGAAAACAAAGTAACAACTTCAACCCTAAAGTCAATATTAACAACTTACTCGTTATAAGCATGATTTTTACCGATTGAAATAGTTATAATTTTATGGAACCTATCGTAGCTCTGAAAAAACACTAAAGTCTTTATTAATACAGATGTCTCTTATGAACAAATTGTTGTAGATTATGGATACGAAGAATGAAGTTGGAATATCACGATGTCGTCAATAACTTATGCACGAAAATATCATTACTTCTTCCATAAAATATTATTAAAAGAAAAACATACATTGTGGTAATATGATAAAAAATCACAAATGTATACGAACAAATTCTTGGAGAAAATGCGCAAAACTTCTAGATCTTAGCTCCAATTTTTTTTTCTATTACTCTATGTCTCACGTCATGCTTTGTTCTTTCAAATTATATGAGCAAGTGTCTCTTTATATATAGTACATACATTTTCTGCAATAAAGCAATATATATATAAAGTACATAAAATACTCTATGTCTCTATGTCTCACATAAAATACATTGTCTATGTCTCACATAAAATACATTGTCTGCTGCTGCTACCAGCGTTGGACAACACACTGCCAAAAATACATAAAATACATTGTCTCACATAAAATACATTGTCTGCTGCTGCTACCAGCGTTGGACAACACACTGCCAAAAAGTCAGACTTCAACCACATCATTTATGCGGAAACATTTATGTCACACTTGGTCAAAAAGTTGCTGCAAATCTTGTAAAAGGAGTAGAGCTGAAATCGAGAGAAGAGAGAGAGTGAACCCTATGCCTGCAGCAAGCCAGCTAGGATGTAGAGTCACTTTTTGAGGGTAAAATTGTGAGAATGTGTATTAGTGCATTTTTACTAACTTTTGGACATACTTGCATTTTTTTTACTTTTGAAATGGCTATATTTGCACTTCACCCTACTTAGTTTATATCTGTGAGTGACCGTGTGAGAAAGATTTACTGTGGAAGCAGTGGAATAAATATTCCTATTGAAGCCGGCGGTATTCTCCGGCGGTGGTTCATGCGGAATGTTGCCGCTCTTGGTGGAGGCAGCATTATCTCCGGCGGCGGTAAAGGTGGCATTATGAGGAGTCTGAGAGAGAATAGAGAGATTGTTTTGAAAAAGAAAATGGAGTAAGGTATTGAATTTTTGTTAACTAACCAAGGTTAAAAGAAAAATAAAATAATAAATAAAAAAATAGAAAATTCATTAGAATTTGGACAGGTGCACAGTTTTCCCCTCGCATCAAACTAATTAAAATATCACACATGACACGTCCTATACTATATGTTAATACCACTAAACCTATATGTAGGGGTGTAATTGTTCGGTTCGGTTTTTTATGTATTTTAGGAATCGAGCCGAACACTTAAAAATATTTCGGTTTGGTTCGGTTCGATGTGTTTTTAAATATCGGAACCGAACCGAACCACTTATAAATGGTTTGGTTCGGTTCGGTTCATCGGTTCACCTTTTTATTTTTTTTATTTATGTTTTAAATCCTAAATAATGCAAGAATAATAGTTTATAGGATGTCACGCGTTCCGAACTCATAAGTATAGAGTTGTTACTCATTTCTCTTCCTTTGTATAGATTAGAATTGATCTTAACTTAAATCTAATATCTAAATCCAACAATATCTCATATAAGAAAGGCAAATATTTTTTTTAAAAAAAATAGAATATTGGTTCGATTCGGTTTGAACCGTTCAAAAAATTTTGAAACCGCGAACCGAACCAAATAAACCGAATCAAACCGCAAAATCGAACCGAACCACATTTTTCGGTTTAATTCGATTCGCTTCGATCGATTTCGCAGTTCGGAGCGGAACCACTTACACCTCTACCTACAAGGAAGAATTTAAAGCGTCGAAAAAGAAAATTAAATGCGGATCACGTGCCCCAAACACGCTAAACGCCCACCACTATCACGTGCGTCTCGCGCTCGTTGACATGAGAAGCTTTCACGCCGAACGTGAAACGTGTGAGAAACATGACTCGCATTTACCACACGTGTCCAATAGTTACCCACGCTCCCGCTGCCGCTGCTGATTCTTTATTAAGGAACAAATTTATTCAACAATTACAATTTACAGATATGGAATCAGTCCAACGAGCGACCATAATTTATGTTCTAAGGCTATAGGTTCCTATAAGATAAAAGCCCAACCTTCACTCTCCTCAAGAAAGGAGGAACAAGCAATTCTTGTTTTTGTCACTTTGCTGGGGTTTTCTTTATTCTTTTCCTGAATATCAATACACCCAGATCGTGGTGAGTAATTTCCTTCAATCCCTTCTGTTCTAGTTTTATGTCGAAGAATCTATTCTTCCATTTAAGTGTTATTTTTGTTCTCGTGCATGTTATTAGTTTTTTAGATCTGGGAGATAGAGAGAGAGGGCTGTAGTTACTAGTTAGTTGAGTTTCTGGGCAGAAAGATTGAATTTAATTGATTGTTTTAGATGGGTTTGTGCAAGGTTTGATTTTTAGCATATTCTTTGAGTGCATGTGATTAGGGGTTTTTCAATAGGAAGAACTGGGGTTTTCATTTTACACTGTATTAAACAATTGATTGGTGGGTGTGAAAAATGAGAAAAGAATTTGGTATGGCGGGTAATGAATGGAATGATGAAGATAGGGCTATGGCTTTAGCGGTTTTGGGGAAGAAGGCTTTTGATTACTTGATCTCAAACTCGGTTTCTGCTGAATGCTCATTAATGCCTAATGACGAAAATATGCAGACTAAACTTTCAGATCTTGTAGAGCATCCCAATTCCAACAATTTCTATTGGGATTATGCAATTTTCTGGCAACTTTCTAGGTCTAAAACTGGAGACTTAGTCTTAGGGTGGGGAGATGGGTGTTGTCGAGAGCCTCGCGAGAATGAAGTTACTCGATTTCGATTTGAGGAAGAATCCCAACAAAGAATGAGAAAGAGGGTTCTTCAGAAACTGCATATCATGTTTGGGGGAAGCGAAGAGGAGAGTTACGCCTTCGGATTGGATAGGGTTACAGATTCGGAAATGTTCTTCCTAGCATCCATGTATTTCTCTTTTGCTAGAGGAGAAGGAGGTCCGGGAAAATGCTTTACTTCTAGAGAGCATGTTTGGTTAAGTTATGCGTTGAAATCTAGTTTTGATTACTGCGTTCGTTCGTTTCTTGCAAAGTCGGCTGGCTTGCAGACAATTGTCTTGGTCCCAATTGATACCGGTGTTCTTGAACTGGGTTCCACTAGATCCATCCCCGAAAGTATCGAGATGTTGAAGATGATTAAATCTTCATTCTCTTCCAATAAAGATGGTAAAGTTTCTAGTTTGGTAGTTGATAAGCAAGGAGAAGTAGTAGTCCCCAAGATTTTTGGTCAAGATTTGCATTCTGGGCTTATGGGATTCAAGAATGGTAGTAATGCTAGCAAAGGTGAATTCAAGAATAGCTTAGTATGGAGAGGCCAGAATAAAAAACCAACACAAATGCAGATAGGTTTTGCTGGTGCAACTGCAAGACCAAATAGTTTAGAATCTGAGCATTCTAATGAGGTTTCAGTTTCATGCAAAGAAGACAACAAGATTCCATTAGAAGACAACCGGCCAAGGAAGCGTGGCCGTAAGCCAGCCAATGGAAGGGCGGAGCCACTCAATCATGTCGAGGCAGAGAGACAACGACGTGAGAAGCTTAACCAAAGATTCTACGCGTTAAGAGCAGTGGTTCCAAATATCTCAAGGATGGACAAAGCTTCCCTATTAGGAGATGCCATTACTCACATAATTGAGCTTCAGAAGAAGGTCAAGGAGTTGGAGTGTGAGAAAGAGAGGCTAGTGAGAGAAGCATCAGTTGTTCAAGAGTGTAATCCCAGTATTGATATTCAAGCTGGGGAGGAGGAAGTTGTTTTGAAGGTGAGCTGCCAGTCGGAAGATCACCCGGTATCGAGGTTTATACGTGCAATCAAGGATGCTCAAGGTACAATAGTTGATGCAAGATTTGCATCTGGGAGTGAAAGAGTTTTTCATACTTTTGTTGTGAAATCGGATGGCCCGGTTAGGCTGACTAAGGAGAGGCTGTTGGAAGCAATCTCCATTGATGCTAAACTGGAGCAGCAGCCATCATCTTTGGGGTAAATAAGTAAATTCTTGTATTATGTTTAACAGAATTACTAGGCATATAATCTGTAGGGAAACCCTTCAAGATGAGTAGCATCTGTTTATCTGTTCATAGCATAGAGATTATGTTGTAAGAACAATAGTTGGCAAGATTTATTAATTTGTTGAGTTCAATTGATGACCCCTATTTCTTCATATCTTTACATAATTTAATATTATAATGAATTGTTGTTCTGTGTGGGCCCTTTTAGCTTCAAAATTATGGATGGTTGATAATGAAATGATAACCTGTCATTCTGAATGATTGCTGGCTTGCTGCAGGTTTTTGGCTGTATGTATACAGATGTGAAAAACATGGCCTTTTTATGCATCTTGTGACTGAATTGTACGTTAAATATGGAAAATTATTGTCACACGCACACAAATTGGACTCTGTATGTGTAATGTGTGGCCTCGTATCTTTGTAACTTTTAGAAAAGTCGGTTGGTTTATTTATGTTACCAATAACATTACGTTAGACAAATAATGTCCAAGTGACTAAAAGAAATACTCTCTATCCGAAAATAAAAATATTCATTTGAGCATTTCGTTATTCTTTTGGCAAAATTTAGAATGTATGTAAATTTTGAGGTGTGAATATACTACTTTAGAAACAATATAAATTTTAAAAAGATCTAGACAAAATAATGATTTTTTTCGAATACGGGCTCAGTGGTCCGGATTACACCTCTGTATTCACCTATATCTATCATTTATGAATGCCATTAATTTAGGTTAAAATGATCCACTCATCCCATTCCAACATCCAAGAATACATCAGAAACAGAGAGTTTGTAAGCGAAATTCATAAACCTTGAAAAATTCTACACCAAATCCATCATGCTCGCGAGATGCAAGCACGTGGATACAACATAACCCCTCAAATTTGACAATTTCTGCACAATCAAGACATATACAGCAGAAAATCATCTCCACATCTCTCAGTAGTCTACCAGAAGTAGACACTACTCGGGTTTTCGCCTATAACTACGACATCCTAGGAAGCATATTCAAGCTGGAAAAGGGCAAACCTGGCAACACTTCCAAGCTACCAAGATCCCAAGCAGAGCTCCAGCAAAGACCTGGGAAGGTGTGTGGCCAAGAAGTTCCTTAAGCTTTCTTTGGCTTATTGGGTGGCATTGGAACAAGTCAGCAACTATCAGATTCAGAACCTACATGGAGTTTATGGATTTTAAGACAGTATATATCAGTTTGGACAACAATGATAATCAAACAACCTAGCAAGAAAAATATGGCATTGAAACTTATTTGGTTCCAATAACAAGCAAGATTGAGAAGCCATGCAAGAGGAAAGGAAGTTTAAAAACCAGCCAGTGTTTGATCCATCAAGTTCTACAACATGCAAACTGTAATATCTTAATCCTACACCAAACCAAGTGAAATCCCCTATCTTGTATCTTTTGAAAATGTTTTCTTTCGCCCCTCCAGAAATACTGAATTCATCCCTATATCTTAGTCATGTATCAGCCCCTGCCCCCATCTAACAAAGAGTCACCCCAGCAAGAAGTAAACGACGTACATTCCTCATTGATTTGGAAGTAATAACTCCCAACATCTATAAGACACTGGAATAGCAAGGGAAGAAGTCTTGACATCGTTTAAGCCTTTAATATTACCCCGATAAATGTGTTTGTGTTCGGATTCCTAAATGAAACAATTTGTTGCTCGCTTTCTTGTCTCTTTAACATCTACTTGCCCTCGAGTAACATACTCAACTACTAATTAAGCCTACAATAAAGCTCACACCATGAGTCCTAATACTTGACAAAATCTCAGTTACTTAAAAAGCCAAACTTTATAGAGTGATACTAAGTTTCAAAAGTTCCCATGAATCTGATGGGATGAGGAAACTTCAAACTAAGCTATCATGAGGGCCACACCAGATGAATGCTTTATACCCATTAGTCTCTTGATGTAAGAGTCATTTTTTTATTAGTAGTAACTAATAGAGCAACATAAACTAGTTCATCCTTTCTAACATGCTACATTATCAATTCCAACACATTCATATAATTACTAGTTATCTAGAATCACAGCAACAAAATCACTTATAATGGAACATATACCTCAGCTTGCATTCCAGCGTGCCGTCTGACGCCGATTGCATCATACATGACAATCAAACTGAACCCCAAACAAACTGGAAACAAAGAATCAGCAACTCCATGACAAATAGCCACAGAAGCAGTCAACGCAGTGCACAATGCAGAGTGTGAAGAAGGCATTCCACCACAGGAGAACATAATCCTAAAATCCCATTTCCTCTCCACACAAAAATTCAAGAAAACCTTCATAGATTGGGCAACTGCCCAAGCGCACAACGCGGATACAAAGGTCGGATTCGCCGCTAATGTAGCCACAAAAGGGCTTATTTTAACCTTAGCCGTTGCAGTCACGCTCATTAAAGCAGTCCCAAATGCACCATTCTGCAGAAGCTTGGTTTCTTCGCCACTTAAGTCATGAAAAGCAGAGGCCCACTTTTGCTTCGAGGATTTTAGAGCAAACTTTGAAGCTTTCTTGAAAAGGGGTATCAAATACGAAAAGGGTTTGATGGAGAAGCTGAAATCGCCCCATATTGAATTAGGGTCTCGAGGGTTTAAAGAGTTTTTTACAGAAACAGAGGTTTTCTTGAAGTGTCGGCGATTCTTGAATCTCAAGAACGATAAAGAGGAATAAGAATAGCTTACCGAATTCGAGATGGAGAAACTGATAAAGCTTAAGCCTTTGAAGGGAGAGCTTATTAGAGCGGCAGAATCCATGTAAACAATAGTTCAGAAAGATGAAATCTTTGCATTGAATCGCATTATGAAGAATCAATAAAGAAAAGCATCAAGCACTTACTGAAGAGAATATACCAAGTATGAGTTCGATAAGGCTAACCAGACTCTGAAAATTTTGTCCTTTTTATTGGAAGATTTTGAGATTGTGTTTTCGTGTTGAGTTGTGAGTTTGTGATTTGTCATTGCGGCTATCGTGTGAGATCCAATGATTCATGGCAGAGACTAAAGCCTACCAGAAAATTCAAGAATTTCCCCCCCTCAATTATTTTTTCAAGAATTCCTTTTAATTTCTTTTCATTTAAATTAGTGGGTTCCTAATATTCACAGGAAATATATCGGACAAATTAACGTCTGGCCCAGGTGAGTCGGATCTGATTCAAGACAAAATAATACACACAATTCTCCTATATATTCAAGAAAAAATGAGATTACTGTGGATGATAGTCGGCCCCATACTAATCTTCAATATTATGGCTAATTGATGATCCAACTATCGGACCAATCCTTAAAAAATTGCTGCAGCAGTTGAAATTTGAACCGGCGTCACCGCGCCTCTCTTTTGCCTTTACCATTCCGCCGCCCCCTAACTGCCCCCCTCCCCCTTCCCCTTCCATTCCTCTAATTCTCAACGTTTGGAATCATCCAACTGTTCTTGAAAGTTTATGCAATAGATTGAGATCGGATTCTAGGATGTTGGATTTTTTCCCTTGCTTCAATTTCATAAGAGGAAGAAGTGTAAATCGGCTTAAACGTATTTGATATTCAACTATGGAAGAGGTATATATACAACAAATATCAATATACAAGGAAATTATATACTACCAAAAATATATAAGGAAATAATATCACATAATATATACTACCAAAAATATACAAGGAAGGAATATCACATAATATATTCCAATTATATTCGCCCCTCAAGTTGGATCGTGAAGATTCCGAACGCCCAACTTGTCGAGCAAAGAATGATGTCGATCGGAACCCAAAGATTTCGTAAAAATATCAGCCACTTGATGTTTCGTAGCAATGGAAAGGGGTAAAATATCACCAGAAACAACTCGCTCGCGAACAAAATAGCAGTCAATTTCTACATGTTGAGTACGCTCGTGAAAAACTGGATTATTCGCAATGTGACATGCAGCTTGATTGTCACAATAGAGTGGAGTAGCAGCGGTTTGCAGAGCGTCAAAGTCGTTGAGTAACCAACGAATCCAAACGAGTTCACTAACGGTTGAGGCCATAACACGATATTCTGCCTCAGCCGAAGATCGAGAAACAACTGTTTGTTTCTTTGTCCTCCAAGAAACTGGTGCACCACCTAAGGTAATAAGATAGCCGGTACTAGAACGTTGTGTAAGAGGACAACCATCCCAATCCGCGTCACACATAGCAGTAAGTGTAAGATCTCCATCTGCTGAAAGAAATATTCCAAGACCGGGTGTCCCCTTTAAATATCTCAATATACGCATAGCAGCCTCCATATGTGGCTCACTCGGATCAGAAAGGAATTGGCTAAGGAGATTAACGGAAAATGTTATATCAGGCCTAGTTACTTGAAGGTAAAGCAAGCGACCAATAAGTCGTCGATAGGCGGCTGCATCAACACGTGGTTTGTCATCTTCTCTACCTAGACGTACGTGTTGTTCCATGGGAAAGGTGCAAGACTTACAACCTTGGAGACCACTATCTTCCAAGATATCCAATGTGTATTTGCGTTGATTAAGCACAATACCATCGGAGGTACGAGCCACTTCGATGCCCAATAAATATTTCAAGGTGTCGAGATCCTTGATACTAAAGCACCGATCCAAATAAGCCTTAACCTCTTCAATTTTATCCAAGTGTGTGCCAACAATAATTACATCATCAACATAAATAAGTGCAGCAATGTAAATTGAACCATCACGAAACACAAACAAGGAGTGATCAGCATGTGATTGGATAAAGCCAATATCTAATAAAGCATGAGTAAATTTGTGATATCAATTCCGAGAGGCTTGACGCAAACCATATAAGGATTTCCGGAGACGACATACACGGGTATTGCCATTTTTTAAGCAAAGCCTTGCGAAAGCTTCATATAAACTTCTTCTTCTAAATCACCGTGCAAAAAGACATTATTCACGTCTAGTTGATGAATAAGTCACTTCCTTTTGACGGCTATAGCAAGGAGACAACACACAGTTATCAACTTCGCTACAGGAGCAAACGTGTCATGGAAATCCACTCCTTCCACTTGAGTATAACCCTTGGCTACCAAGCGAGTCTTATATTGCTCAATACTACTATCAGACTTATATTTGATTTTATACACCCATTTGGAGTCGATTGCACGCTTATTTGGTGGCAATTCCTCGAGGGTTCAAGTGCCATTTTGCTCTGATACCATGTAAATCGACTTAAACATATTTGATATTCAACTATGGAAAATGTATATATACAACAAATATCAATATACAAAAAAATGATATACTATCAAAAATATATAAGGAAATGATATCACATAATATACACTACCAAAAATATACAAGGAAGGGATATCACATAATATATTCCCATTATATTCCAATAAGAAGTTATTGAAATATTGAATCTCAAAGATTACAATGTATATTTCCAGTATTTGAAGCTAATGAAGATTTGGGGAAGACGATGAACAGAAACCCTAACCAACTCTTAACTGCGAAAAATTAACAGAAAATCAGGGAGAAGCAAATCGGGAAGCTATTGCATCAGATCAGAGAGAAAGGATGGCATTGGTGAAGAAGATTGGCATGAGCAAATGGATTTTCAAAATGGATGAAATTGGTATAAGCAAATGGTTTTATCCTTAGATTGTATTACCTCTCTCTCTCTCTCTCTTCTCTCTCTCTCTCTCTCTCTCTCTCTCTAACACACACATGCAGAGTTATCAGTTGAATGCTATCTTACAAGCTCTGTCAAGAATACGCTAAACAGTATATGCTTGGAATGTTGGTTACAGAACTCCAACAGATAAATTAACAATGACAGTGAACCAAAAACCCTCAGTTGTTTACCTAATTTGAAGCAATCCCCAATTCTTACATAAGGATGTATTTTTCTGTGAAGTTTTTCACTGTCCAATCCAATCAATAGTTGGTATGACAGAGACACACAGCTGGAGGGTTCATTCTCCTTTTCCATCGTCAGTTGAAGAATTTGGCGGGGATGATGATCACCCGCCACCTCCAACGACCGTGCTCAGCCCCACCACCCTAAGCTTCAAAATCAAGACACTTATTATCAATAAACCCTTCCACCAAACAAACCCTTCACAATATACTTATCATTTTCACCACCCTCATTTCATTCTAAATCTGAGTTTTCCTGGCTCTATCCATGGAGCAATGCTCAAGATCAAGGCTTTCCAAATTACCCTTTGTTTTTGCAATTTTGTTTAGTTTCATAGTCTTAGATGTTGAGGTAGAAGGTGCCGATGTTAGTAATGGGCTCTGCAACAAAGATCTTAGCACATTTCTTCCTTTTCCGTACAGCAATCTACCTGATATGGTTTGCCAACCACTCTGGAACTCATACTTGTTAAGGGTAAGTTGTACTAATTATGGATTTCTTGATATATTTTTAGCTATGTGCATTGAGATAGTTTTTAGCTATGTTGTTGGTTGTGAATTGTTAAGGGTAAGTTTGTACTAATTATGGATTTCTTACTTTATTTCACCTTAATTCATGCACATGTATGCCAATTCCTTTGTAAAGTCAAGGAGGAATGTAAGATATGAGATAGTTTTTAGCTATGGTGTTGGTTGTCAATTGTTAAGGGTAAGTTGTACCAATTATGGATTTCTTGCTATATTTCACCTTAATTCACGCACATTATGCCAATTCCATAGTAAACTCAAGTAGGAATATAAGATAGTGATAGGTCTTAGTTATGTTGTTGGTTGTCAATTGCAGTATTCGCAGACTAAAGATCATGAGGTCACAATTGTATTATCAACCATATACACCAAAGGATGGGTGGGGATTGGTTTCTCTAGAGACGGAAAGATGATAAACTCTAGCTGCATTGTGGGATGGGTGAATCTTGAAGGGCAGGGTAGAATAAAGCAGTATCACATCAAGGGCTTCACCCCCTCCGAAATCAAAGCTGATCGCGGTGAACTGCCACTCACTAATGTGCCACCTTATGTAGCTGTGCAGGGCGCCACCATATACCTGTCCTTCCAGTTGAAATTCAACACTACTCTGAAAACTCAGCCTATTCTGTTGGCTTTCAGCACCAAAACTCCGCACCACCACCGCCTCACTGTCCACGACGACAAGACTACCATAAACTTTGATTTCTCGTCAGGTTGATTTACTTGGCCTACTCTTGTTCATGTTTTAGTTAATTGCTTGCGACATGCTTTGAGTTGTTAGTATCCTAGAGATGAATGTTTCCTCTGTCTTCAGTTAGATGATAAATGGAACTGGGGTTTAGTTATTACAAGCAAAATTTACTTTGAAATCAATCATACACTCAATGATCATTAGGTGAGACAAAAGTCTGTCTCAAAGTTTAGTTCTTTGTACATCATTTAATCTGAAATTTGATCTTGATTTTCTTCATGTTATATTACAGGTAAAACAGTCACTACTGTTGATTCATCATTCCTCTTAGCTTAGCTATACTACAATCCTAGAGATGAATGTTTTCTCTTTCTTCAGTCAGATGATAATTGGAACTGAACTTAATTTATTACATGCAAAGTTTTATTTGAAAATCATACACCATATGTCCCTAGCTATCACTATTTCTTGGGTTTATCACTTAACTATCATTAGGGAAGACAAAAGTCTGTCTCAAAGTTTAGTTTTTGATTTCCTTGATGTTCTCTATTATAGGTAAAACAGACACTAGTGTTGATTCATCTTCCAGCATTTTCAAGGACAGGAGGACTCATGGGACTCTAGCCGTGCTAGGTTGGGGTTTCTTCCTCCCCACGGGAGCCATCTTAGCACGATACCTTAGCCAAAAAGAACGCTCTTGGTATTACTTTCACGTAATCATTCAATTCATTGGTTTCCTATTCGGAGTTGCAGCCGTGATTCTTGGAGTATCCCTCTACAACAAGATGCATGCTCTGTTCCCTGCACATAAAGGGATCGGCATTTTTGTCCTTGTCATGACAATTCTGCAGGTACTAATCATCTTATCAAACATGGCAACAATCTTCATTCTTAAAGTCTTGAAGATAATAGAATTTGTGTTTAGGTGCTTGCATTCTTCACACGTCCCAGCTCGGATAGCAAGTACCGAAGGTATTGGAATTGGTACCACAATTGGCTTGGGAGGATTTGCCTTTTCTTTGGAGCAGTTAATGTAGTGCTGGGGATCCACATTGCTGGTACAGGGCAAGGTTGGAAAATCGGCTATGGATTTCTGCTCGGTTCGGTTTTGGTTATAGTTGTTGTTCTTGAAGCATTGCTGAGACTTAGACGGGCTGCAGAGGCAGATAAGCATCCTGCATTCTCAATGAATTCAATTGAGCATGAGATAGCACTGTGAGGGAAATGAAAGAGAAGCAATTTTTACATGGTTTTTGGGCTGGAAATTCTCAGCATTTTTACTAAGGTGTGATTTGTAAAACTGTAGAGAATATTGTTTTGTTTTGGCATGGTTTTGTACAAATCTTGATTGTATAAACTTTAAAAGCTCTCTCTCTCCCTCTCTCTCCAAAGACACAGAAATCCTTAATCTTGGATTCTTGTTCTAATATATGTTGCAAATCCACCCAAAAAAAAGTAAAATTAAATTCACATTTCTGTTCCCAACTCAAATAATTTATGGGTCCTGACAAGGGATTTGCTGATACAATAATAGGGATTAAAGAAAGTTGGTGAGTTAATACTAAAATATATGAGTAGCCAAAGTTGAAAAGTACCAAAATTAGGCATAATTTTCCCTAGTTATCAATTTTGACTTGCATGGTTTCTCCCTAAAGTACAAGTAAACGCATATAATCTTTGCTTTGTAATCTCCCGTATCTGACTTTCCTATATATACTCTCTCTCTCTCATCCATCTCAAACACAACCATAACAGTTCTCTAATCTTGCTTTACTCTGCCAATTGCCAAACCCACAAGCCATCCTTCCAGTTTGGTATTCTTCCTGCTTATAATCATCACTTTTTAGAAAGCATTTTGGTCTAAAAACACACTACAAAGCCATAAAGTCAAACTATTTCCCTATATTATTCTATATACATATACATACTACCATCTATTTATACAGATTGAACAATTTGTGGTTTCTGCATCTCACAGTCTTCCTTCTAAGGTCTCTCTCTCTCTCTCTCTCTTGCATGTCTCATACACCCAAGAACGCAACATACAGTCTTTAATTTCTTGATTAACACTAACCTCTGTTTCATGCATAACTCACTCTCCCTCCAAATTGCTTAAAAGGAAGGGAAATCAAAAGGCTATTATTAGCTCAATTTTATTTTATTTTCAAAATAAGCACTAATCTTGAAAAATTGCAGGGCCAGTTAAAGCCATCATGTGGAGGCTCAAGATAGCAGAAGGCGTCGACGGCCCCCACCTCTACAGCACCAACAACTACGTCGGCCGACAGACCTGGGAATTCGACCCTGACTACGGCACGCCGGAGCTCCGCCAACAAGTCGAAAACGCCCGCAGCAGCTTCTCCCTCAACCGCCACCGCGTCAAGCCCAGCAGCGACCTCCTATGGAGACTTCAGTTCCTGCACGAAAACAACTTCAAACAAACAATCCCCCAAGTCAAGATCGCCGCCGACGAAGACGTAACTCACTCCGCCGCCACCGCCACCCTCCGCCGCGCCGTCCGCTTCTTCTCCACTCTGCAAGCCAGCGACGGCCACTGGCCGGCGGAGAACGCTGGCCCTCTGTTTTTTCTCCCTCCTCTAGTCATGATTGTGTACATCACCGGCCATCTCAACTCTGTTTTTCCGGCGGAGCACCGCCGCGAGATTCTCCGGTACATATATAATCACCAGAATGAAGACGGTGGGTGGGGGTTTCACATAGAGGGCCATAGTTCTATGTTCTGCACTGCTCTTAATTACATATGCATGCGCATATTAGGCCAAGGCCGAGAAGGAGGCGAAAATAACGCTTGCAGCAGAGCAAGAAAATGGATTCTTGATCATGGCACTGTCAAAGCTATACCTTCTTGGGGCAAGACTTGGCTTTCAGTAAGTATTACTACCTCAGTCAGTGCTATTATTCTTTTGGGCGAGATTTATGGATACCAGAATTAATTAGGTATTTTTTTTAAAAAAAAAGATATTAATAGCCAGACCATTTAAGATGGAATACAAGACATTAAGCATTTGTTTGGTTAGGAGAAGAATATGAGAAGAAATAGGAAAGAAAAAAAATAGGGAGAAAGAAATAGGTGAGGAAGAGGTATTTTTGTGTATTGTTTGGCTGAAGAGAAAGATAAAAGAAATACGTTTGAGAGAAAAGAAATGGTGTTATATATGAAAAGACAAAAATATCCTTCATTAAAATAGATAAGTAAAATATTATTAAAGTTAAAATGATGATTTGCTTCAAATTTTTCTTTTTCTTCATTTTCTCTTCATTTTTGGAGAGAAAAGATTTTAAGTGGGTCCACCCTTCTCCCCTTTTTCTCTTCTAATCAAATTAGAGAAAATCTTACTTTCTCTCATATTTCTCTTTTCTAATTTTCTTTCATCTCAAATTCTCTTCCACCAAACAAGTCGTAACACTAAATTTGGACTTAAATCACTAAATGAGTAAAAGGGAACTCAAGAAATCTTGATTTTTTATTTTGAGTTTGTGTAGATTTTGGGAGTGTTTGATTGGTCGGGAAGCAATCCAATGCCACCGGAGTTTTGGCTACTACCATCTTTCCTCCCTATGCATCCGGGTATGGTTCCATTGAAATTAGTCTTTTTACTCTTCAAGATTTAATAAGAATGTGATTGTGTTTAAGTTGGCTGCTTGTATGAATTCTTGCAGCAAAAATGTGGTGCTATTGTCGTATGGTTTACATGCCTATGTCGTATCTATACGGTAAGAGATTCGTAGGCCCGATTACTCCTCTCATATTAGAGCTAAGAGAGGAGCTTTATGATCAGCCTTATGAAGAAATCAATTGGAGAAGCATTAGGCATTTGTGTGCAAAGGAGGATCTCTACTACCCTCATCCATTAATCCAAGATCTGATGTGGGATAGTTGTTACATACTAACCGAGCCTCTTCTCACTCATTGGCCTTTAAACAAGTTAAGAGAGAAGGCCTTAAGAGTGACAATGGAGCACATCCACTACGAAGACGAAAATAGTAGATACATCACTATTGGATGTGTTGAAAAGGTGCTCTGCATGCTGGCTTGTTGGGTGGAGGATCCCAATGGGGACTACTTCAAGAAGCATCTAGCAAGAATCCCGGATTATCTATGGCTTGCAGAGGATGGGATGAAGATGCAGAGCTTCGGAAGCCAAGAATGGGATACGGGTTTCGCTATACAAGCGTTGCTTGCTAGTGATATGGCTGATGAGATAGGAGATACTCTCAAGAGGGGGCATTGCTTTATCAAGAACTCTCAAGTGAAGGATGATCCTTCGGGCGATTTTAGGGGGATGTATCGACATATATCGAAAGGGTCGTGGACGTTTTCGGATCAGGATCATGGGTGGCAAGTGTCTGATTGTACTGCAGAGGGGTTGAAGGTATGTCAAAATTGATCAAGTGCCAATTTTTAGCAAGAATAGTGCTCAATTTGATTTGATCTTGTTTCTTTTTTTGCATGATTGGATAGTGTTGTCTTCTTTTCTCTATGATGCCAAGTGAAGTTGTGGGAGAGAAGATGGAATCTGAGGGATTCTACAATGCTGTCAATATACTCATTTCCTTGCAGAGCAAGAATGGTGGTTTGGCTGCATGGGAGCCAGCAGGATCTTCTGAGTGGTTAGAGGTGGCTAATTAACCTTCCCTCTTTTAACTTTCCCCAACCTCAGACTCGTTATTACAACCTTAATTAATCATTTTATTTTGTTACGTAGTTGTTGAATCCTACAGAGTTCTTTGCTGATATTGTGATTGAGCATGAGTAAGACCTCTCTCTCTCTTCGCTCTCTTTCAACACCATTGATAAAGTGAGGCTAATTAACAAGAGAGTATTTATTAATGTAGGTATGTGGAGTGCACTTCATCATCCATCCAAGCGCTAGTACTATTCAAAGAGCTGCACCCTCACCACCGCAAGAAAGAGATCGAATCCTTCATTACAAAGGCAGCTGATTACCTAGAAGATGTGCAAAGACCAGATGGCTCATGGTATGGAAATTGGGGTGTTTGCTTCACTTATGGTACTTGGTTTGCTCTTGGTGGTCTGGCTGCAGCCGGCCGGACTTACGCCAATTGCGCTGCAGTTAGAAAAGGTGTCGATTTCTTGCTTCGGTCACAGAGGGAGGATGGTGGGTGGGGAGAAAGCTACCTCTCTTGCCCTAAGAAGGTAACTTCTACCTGGTCATTTTTACTACACGTCACGTGTATAAAATCGCTTATTACATATGCTCATGATTCTTGGTTTACTTGTAAATAGGAATATGTTCCACTAGAACATGACAACTCCAACTTGGTCCATACATCATGGGCCATGATGGGCCTAATCCACTCGGGGCAGGTTAGTTAAGTTTCGTACAATTTCTTCAAAACGAGTTACACAAAATGTTAATATTTTTGATTTCGTATTAACCGTGTTTATAAAATGGAACAGAGTGAAAGGGACCCTAGACCACTCCATCGCGGAGCTAAGCTTTTGATCAACTCTCAATTGGAAGATGGCGACTTTCCTCAACAAGTAAAAATATAATAGAGAATAAATATTCTTCTTTTATAAAAATAAAAATAAAAGTTTGTTTATTAATAATTTGTGATTTATGTGCAGGAAATTACCGGTGTTTTCATGAAGAATTGTATGTTGCATTATGCAGCTTACAGAAACATATATCCGCTTTGGGCTCTAGCAGAATATCGCAAGCGCGTAACGTTGTTATAACAAACCACATCAAACACTATTATATACTATCTTTGATTAGATAATATTTCATTTGTTAATGTATTATTAAACCCTTCTATACGTGGTAATTTTTTTATAGCGAGATAAATATATAATTACCGTATTTATTAATCATACCGCACATGTATTTTTTTTATGAAAAATTCACAATTAAAGATAATTCATAACTGCTATTCATACAATGAGTTAACTCAATTTATATCAAGTAATTAACAAGCCCTATATCAAGTAATTAACGAGCCGTACAAAAAATACAAACGATATTAGACTAATCATCTTCAAGTCAATTGCCAAAATAATATTCTCAAAAAAATCATTCTCTGTTTCAAAAATATTTCTAAAACTAATATCTTTTCTTGCCACCTAATCATTTTTTTCTTCCACATAAAACATCTACATGGAAAGATAATTTTAATTATATTCAGTGTTATTAGCATTACGAATAAAATAAAATAAAATACTTTATTTTTCATCAAATATCATGGAATATTTTTTAGTTATTTAACTAATAAATAATAATAATAATTATGCATAAGTGCCACATTTTATATTTAATTATATTAAGTTCGTATTTTGAGAATTAAAAAAATATTTTTTTTAGTTTACAAATACATAAGACTTTTTTATTTATTTACAAAATAAATAAAAAATTTAATTTCCCAGCACCTACAAGAGCTGAGTGAGGACTGACGAGTGGTCGTCGAAAAAAATAATTAAAAATATATAATTAAAAAATATTTTCTAGTCTTGCACATTAATTATTTTTGTAAATAAATAAAAATCTTGCATATATTATCTCTGTTTCACTAATCAAGTCTCATTTTCTATTTCGGGATGTCTCACTAAACAAGTCTTATTCTATAAATGGAAAGAAATGAGTAGACCACAACCACTCTAAGCAAATGAACCCCATCACTTTATACTTTTACACCACATGTTTTCTTTTCTATGCACTTTCTAAATTTTTGTGTTAAAAACAATGAGACTTGATTAGTGAAACGGAGGAAGTATTTAATAAAGAATAAAATACTAATTATTTATTTTATTTCCCATATCGCTAATATAAAAAATAAGAGGTATTTTTCATTTAATTCTTTATATGGAAAAAAAAATAATTAGGTGACAAGAAAAAATGTTAGTTTGAAAAATATTCTTAAAAGAGTGTTATTTTAGGAATAATATTTTTGGTGAGTATTATTTTGACAATTGAGTCATCACCTGAAGAAAAACCGTTATTCAATACTCCCTCCGTCCCGTTATTTGTGGCTCACTTTTTCGAAAGGGGTGTCCCATTATTTGTGCCCACTTTCTTAATTTGGTAAAAAATTACTCCTACTCTATCATCTTCTCTCTCATACTTTATTACATTATCTATCCTACTTTATCATCTTTCTCTCATACTCTCTCATTATCTTACTCATCTTCTCTCTCATACTTTATCATCTACTCTCTCTCTCATACTTTATCATCTACTCTCTTAATTCCCGTGCCGAAACCAATTGAGCCACAAATAACGGGACGGAGGGAGTATTACAATAGCAAAATAAATACTATTGTTTTCTATTTTCTTCAGCTCATCATTTTTCCCAATTTCCATCCCCAATTCTCAAAGATACACACACACACTGCTGCACACACACATTCCTAAATCCTAATCAAATAAAAAAAATCAAATCCGATGCTCTTAACGTCAAGCAATATTCAAAGTTTTTCTATTAGAATCAAGAATCCAATTTTCACGCACTTATCCCACAAAAATTGGTCCCAATAGGAAAAATAAATTCGTTAAAAAATTTAGAGAGGCCTTTTATCTGCCCTTTCTTTGTAATTCGACGATCTTATAAATTTCCGGCTTCTCCCCCGAAAATTTGCTTTTCGTACACGAAGATAATCGGATGTTTTCCGTCTAGCTTTTGTCTGATCGTGGGCATTGCGGCGGATATTCCTGAATTTCGCTCGACCGAGTTTATTAGGGTTTTTGTTTCAGTTTACTTGATCAACTAATTCCGCGTTTGGGTTTTCGTTTTCGGCTATCTGGGATAACAGAAAGTTCTATTTTGAGGTTTTAAATAGTTAGCGCTAGATATTATTGGTTGTATGCGCGGATATAATCTGCTTAGAGTTGGAGAATGTTACTGTATCATTCTCCTTATTAGGGTTTCTATATAATGATTGCGCCGTTTATTTGGGGAAAGTTGCGTCTGTTCCTGTAGGCTCCGTTTCGTGGGTGGTTGCTAAGGAAGACTGGAGTTTTTATTTCGAATTGGAAGGAAAATCCCTCTTTTTTGCTGCTCCATTTCGATTGTAGAAAAGGTAATAGTATATGGGGGAAAATGAGGGATGTGCAGAGCCATTGGCAAATGGGCTTTTGCCAGGGGCAAGCCATGTAATGGGGGCTGTTGATTCGGAGCGATGGTCCAGAGCGGAGGAGAGGACGGCAGAGCTCATTTCTTGCATTCAACCCAACCAAGTATCCGAGGAGCGGAGGAATGCGGTTGCAGAATATGTGCAGAGACTTATTACCAAGTGCTTTCCCTGCCAGGTTGTTGAAATGATTCGCGAGCTTTGTGGTTGTTTACTTGTTCAAACTGAAATCCTGATGTTTTGAATTCCTGTTCTGTGATGTTTAAAGATGTTAATCTACGCGGTATTGGTTGAATTTTAGTCAAAGTTAAAGGTTTATTTCTTTTGGAATGATGTGTATATCAAAACTAGGATGTTATAGTAAGAGTTTTTCATTTATTCTATATCTGCATATCATGGATAGATAGATGAAACTTAGAGAAGATTATGTATTGTGTCAGTGCTGCCAATTATGGCTGCTGTTATGTTGACAATTTTGGGTTACCCGGCATCGTAATAGGCTCATTTTTATTGCTAGTTTTATTGTCTTGAGCGTTTCCCTTTCATCAGGTCTGCACCTTTGGTTCTGTGCCGTTGAAAACATATCTTCCTGATGGAGACATTGATTTGACTGCTTTCAGCCATGATCAGAGCCTGAAAGATACGTGGGCCAACCAGGTTCGAGATATGCTGGAGAATGAAGAAAAGAATGAAAATGCTGAATTTCATGTGAAGGAGGTCCAATATATTCAAGCAGAAGTATGTTTTCTCTTATACATTACATTTTTATTGTCTTTTCTCCGTATTAAAAATCCCTCTCAATTTGCGTATTTTTGGTGTTAGTCACAAATTCTTCATGCCAGGTTGAAATTTAATACGTTGGTTATGTGACCATTTAGCATTAGTTTCTTTTACAGAATGCCAAGTGAACTATGTGATACGTATCCTGTGAGCTTATGGAGCATGTTCTTTCTCCTCAATTAACTTGAATTGTCTACATGGTCTCATTTTCATATTCTTCATGGAATTTAGACATATGTGCTAATTCATGTCCTGCATTGATACTATCCCTTGATAATGGTTTCTGAAATGGAGATCTAGTGAGGCGAAAGATTTGCCATTTGTTCCATCTATTATTTACTGTCAAACAGATTTTGTTTAGTTTTAAATCCTTACTGATTATAGGATAAAGTCTTTGCCATATGAAGACTTGCGTTTTGTTCTTTCTATCCTATGCTTTAAACAGATTTCTTTTGATCACCATTTGTTTTCTGAAAACTTCAGGTGAAAATAATCAAGTGCCTTGTTGAAAATATTATTGTGGACATATCCTTTAATCAAGTGGGTGGACTATGTACACTTTGCTTTCTCGATGAGGTGAGTTGTACTATATTTATTCCCGAAAATTATAGACGGTAAGATTACCGATCTGTTATCTGAAGAGCTCATCTTCTTTGTTTCTTAGGTGGATAGTCTAATAAAGCAGAATCATCTGTTCAAGCGTAGTATTATCTTAATTAAGGCATGGTGCTACTACGAAAGCCGCATATTGGGGGCTCATCATGGACTCATATCTACCTATGCCCTGGAGACCTTAGTTCTTTACATCTTTCATGTTTTCAACAATTCCTTTCACGGGCCTCTCGAGGTGAATCAGTTCTTACTTTTGCTTTTATCTCTTAATTCTGTTTTTCTATTACCCTTCTGAAAACATCCGGAATGCGGCAGGTTCTTTATCGCTTTTTGGAGTTCTTTAGCAACTTCGACTGGGACAATTTTTGTGTAAGCTTATGGGGACCTGTACCCATTAGTTCCCTACCTGAAGGAATTGGTAAAATAAAGGAGTTTTTATTAATTAACTTATGGATTTCTGTAATCTGTCCCTGATTGCTTTTTCGGATTTGCAATCTTTGACAGCGGAACCTCCTCGCAAGGACAGTGGAGAATTGCTGCTTAGCAAGTTGTTTCTTGATGCTTGTAGCTCTGTATATGCTGTTTTCCCTGGTGGTCAAGAAAATAATGGACAGCCATTTGTTTCAAAACATTTCAATGTAATTGATCCTTTACGCGTGAACAACAACCTTGGACGCAGTGTTAGTAAAGGTAACCTTAAGTTGAGCCACTTGTCTGATTTTAAGTACTTTGAGATTGTAATATGGCTACCCACGGTATTATTGTATATCAATAGTACACAATTACCTTGCTCCAAATTCTCCTTTTAACATGGATATGTTATTTGCTATTCAGGTAATTTTTTTAGGATCCGAAGTGCATTTGCTTTTGGAGCTAAAAGACTGGCTAGATTGCTTGACTGCCCAAAAGAAAACTTAACTTTTGAAGTGAATCAGTTCTTCATGAATACATGGAAGAGGCATGGCAGTGGTAATCGGCCTGATGCACCCGGGGTTGGTCCGAGGCATGGAAGTGGGAATGATTCTTTTCCCGAGGAGAACAAGGGTGTTCATCCCCGTGGTGTTTCCTATCAGCATGGTAAAGTTTTGTCGAGAATGATGCCACCAACAAATGAGTTGTCTGCAGTTTCTCACACGCAAAGCTTAAGAAGTCAAAATAAAAATAGCTTGCAGGCTACTGATCCATCTGAAAGAGACACCACTTCTACTGAGGTCTTAGAAAATGACGGAGTTCAGAGAGATCTGAAATCTGATCACTTGGTTAAGGACAGCCAGGCACGGTTTCTTTTCGCCCGAACTCGTTCTAGTCCTGAACTTACAGATGTCTCATCTCAAGTAAGGCGTAACAGAGAAGCACAAACTGCAAATGTCCATACTACATCTGCTAGGCTGGATAATAGTACTAATATGAAGAAGAATCTTGAATCCGAGGGCTCGCTAAGTCATATCAGTCATGCTATAGTGGAAGATATTTCATCTGTCCATGTTATACCCCAACCAAGTGTCGATGTTGCTAGCGACTCCAATAATGGTTCAAACAGCTATCATCAAGACTTGCATTTAGATGGCTTGAGTGAAGAGTATTCATCAGCAGAGGTAATGCATAATGAAGAACAAGATCTTGTAAACCTGATGGCATCTGCTTCACTTCAGAGTTTCAACGGACACCTTCACGGTCAATTCAATTTAAATCCAGCTCATCTGCCTTTCTCCATTCCACCCTCCTTAATTGCATCGATGGCTTACACACAACGGAATCATCCAGGATTCTTTCCTGCAAATACTCCTTTTTTTGACCCATCATTTGCAAATATGCAATTTCCTCATGGTATGGTTTCACCACAATTTACTCATTATTTCCCCGGCATTGGGATGAATTCACCTTCCGAAAATTCATTTGACCGGAGCAGTGAAAATCATGGTTCTGTGGAAGTGAAACCGGAGGAACTTGATAATGATTTCTGGCAGGAGCAAAATGTTGGCTCCTCTAGCTGTTATGACTCCGAGAACGGAAATACGGACATTATTCAGTCTGAGTATAAACCATCATCTATCTCTGGTTTGAAATATGTTCCACCACCTCGAATGAATAGTGCTTCGAGAGGCCAGCAGAAGCATACAAGGGAAAAACGGGGATCATTGAGGCAAAATAGCAGTACATTACCAATGCAGGATGATAGAAATTATGATGCTTATTTGGAAGAAAGATCAGTTAGTTCAAGGTTCTCATCAGCTGCTCATAGTAATTCTTTCAGAAGTCGGACTTCTTCTGAGAGCTCCTGGGATGGATCATCTGCTAAAACTCCTAAATCTGCGAAAGAGAAACGGGGAAAGAAAGTTTCCAACACAAATCTAGCTGCTGGCAATGGGAAAGGCAAAAGTGTGTCTGAGAATGCATCTAATCAGGCAGAGGAAGATGAACAAGAATGTGTTTCATTATCAAACATTGGAAAAGAGTTGGTAGAAAGGAACCCAGGTTCCGAGCCAATCGCTGCTTTACAGATTCCGCGGCATAATATGTCCGGCTCTGAAGTTGCTCAGACAAGTGGATCAGAGTCAATGGTCCCCTTTGCACCAATGCTCATCGATCCGGGCTCAAGACACAGAACAAATGATAACTCTGGGCTGATTGCATTCTATCCTACTGGGCCAGCGATTCCCTTTTTGACAATGCTTCCAGTGTATAATGCCCCATCCGAGACTGGCACTTCTGATCAATCAAGCAGCCGTTATGAAGGTGATGAAAGTATGGAGAACAATGTATCTGGGCAGAGCTTTAATTCTGAAGGATATGACCATTCAGATGATTTAAACACTTCAAGTTCTTTCAGAGGGGCAACTGCTGCTGATACCTCGCAGAATAAAAAACCTGATATTCTGACTAGCGATTTTCTTAGCCATTGGCAAAACTTACAATTAGGTAGGTATTGTCAAAATCCGCGTAACCAAGGACCTTTGCTCTATCCATCCCCTGTAATGGTTCCTCCTGCTTATCTCCAGGGCCGGTTTCCTTACGAAAACCCCGGTAGACCTTTTCCAACCAATAAGAACCTATTCTCTCAGCTCATGACAAGTTACAGCCAGAGACTGGTTCCTTTGGCTCCTGTCCAATCGGTTTCCAGTAGACCTGCCGGTCCGTATCAACCTTATATTGATGATCTGCCAAGATATCGCAGCGGGACTGGCACTTACCTGCCTAATCCTGTAAGGCTACTCTTTATGACAATCTTTTATTTACTTACTATGCAATATTTCATCCCTTTGGTAATGTATTAGGGTATTTATCATATGATGCCAATTTAAGAAACTAAGAAGAAAACTGGGTTTTTCCTTCCATATCTCATATTAATGGATAGGTATGAAGGTTTTTGTTCTGTAGCTATTCTATATCGCATCGGGGTTATCTGATTTGGATCACTCATGAGTTGGACTCAACTAAAAATATCTGATTTGGATCACTCATGAGTTGGACTCAACTAAAAAATCATGCATTTAGCTTGTCTAATAGTATGATAACCTTCTGCATTTCATTGCTTCAGAATCAGAAGATTCCGGCCAGGGAGCGCCACTCATCCAGTACCAGGAGGGGAAGTTATAACCATGATAGAAACGACAACTACGGAGACAGAGAGGGGAACTGGAATAATGCTAACTCGAAACCACGAGCCGCCCCACGCATCCATAACCGCAGCCAACCTGATAAACTAAACTCAAGAGCTGATCATTTGACTTCTAATGACAGTCGAGCTGACCGGTCATGGAACTCATACCGGCACGAATCAGTCCCTTCATACCAATCACAGGATGGCTCATTAAACATGAGTTCTGCTCAAAACGGTCCTCAAAATATGGCATACAGCATATATCCGATGGCAACCCAAGATCCAACTGGACCTTCTAGTGGGCCTTCTGGACCACCGGTTATGATGCTTTATCCATTTGACCATAATGCCAACTACGGTCCTCAAGGGGAGCAGGTTGAGTTTGGTTCTCTCGGCCCAGCAGGGATAAATGAGCAAATGCAGCTAAATGATGGAACTCGGGCCAGAGCTTTTGAGGAGCATAGACATCATAGGAGCAATGAGCACCATTCTTCTCCAGATCGACCATCTTCCTCTCATCGTCAGAGGTAATGGTCGTGAGATTAGGTAAAACCCATTTTACAAATAAGATTACTTAAGCTGCTTAGTCGACTGCTATCATTTTCTTCTGATCTGCATTCTTAGTATCTACTCCTTCCGTCACATTCCATTTGTCCAGTTTCTTTTCGGCTTGTAGATTAAGAAGTTGTTAGTTGTGTGTAAAGTAGTATAAATTAGTGGGGTCCATAATATTATATTAGAGTATTATTTTTTAAGTTAGAAAAGAAAGGTGGACTAATGGAGTGGGACAGACGGAGTATAAGCTAAAGATCAACACCAAAATACAACTCTGCGGAAGCTGCAATTATCTTCTGTAGTGATGCTTATCTTTTGTTTTTTTTCTCATCAGGAGGATACAATGAATCTTTCAGCTGAAGGAAACAATCATCGGAATGAAGAGGGGCGTTCGACATGCTAGATTTCTGTATGAAAGTTGTGGAAACTTTCTACTGGGAAAATGATGTCAAGTGGCAAATTCAATGGCCTCCCAGTTTGTCCTGTTCTTACAGGATGAAGCTGTTTTCCTGCCTGGGATTTACAAGAACTTAGCATAGTTCTTGTCTGTAAAATAGCTGCCAACTTAGCAGAGGTGGAAGCTTGGAAGGGGTAAGAGCTGCTCTGATTTTATCAGCCTTTTTTTTTTTTTTTGTCATAGGCATTGTACTTGCATTGAACTAGAATTAATGGTTTAACATTACTCTCTTCCTAGGAATTTTCAAGTATATTTTCTTAGGTTTATGAATTGTGAAATCCCTTTGTATTAGCTTCACATTCTGCTTGGTCAGAGTGTTATTGTAGCAATATAAATGGCATAAATCTGGCATGAGCTCTAGTTATTTCCTTGATGTTGAAGGGTGGTTGTAGGCTTGTAGCAATCAATCTAGGGAAAATATTGTTTGCTAGCCACTCTTCGCTACTCGAGATGTGTACCGATAAATTCCGATCTTTTGCAATAACCTATAAATCAGAGAAAAGATGCTAGTCTACTCTTAATATAATAGTTTGCCACAATGATTGTGTATGACTTAGAAATAGTACGTTTATTTTTGGACTATTAGCTATTCTTACTTATTCAACATGAAAAAGGAATAATCCACTTTGATGGATTAAGAAAATAATAGAAAAAGGGAGAGCAGGTCGAATGTTTGATTAAACTGACGGCAATTTAAGTTCTAATTCACATGTTTAAATCACATCTAAATAAAATACTTAGAAAACTCGAAATACACAAAATACACCAGAGCTTTAGAACTCCAGCATGTAAGGACAATTATTTGTATAAATATATACCTCCAGACAAAGGAGCCATCCACCTTTCAACATGAAGTTAGATTGTTCTCTATACCTAAATGTCCACACTCAGAAATTCAGACAGATTCTTTCTCACTTTGGATCCTTTTCCTTTTAATTATTATATTTGTACATCCATAGATGCAAAAATTACATAAAATTATTATATAATATGCACCCTCGAATAATAATTCCTGTGTTAGTGAATACATACATATACATATACATCTGGCTTAATGCAAAAGAACGTCTACATCTTATATAGTTCTGGACACACACAAAAGGCAAAGGTCTTCATTACAAACTTGTACTAGTATTAAACAATTTTATGATTAATGTATTTGTATACATATCTTTTTTGTTTTCATATGCAAGTTGAAAAGGGTGGGCATTTCTGGTCAGTTTATCTCAACTCCTTCTCTTACCCAACAATCACCACACTTATTTAGATTAAAAAACACAAACTTGATTTACAATCCTTTTATTCCCTTTCCATCAAATTATAAAAAATTAGGGACAGGTGGATATATGGATATGATTGATGTCTCTTTCTCCTCTCATCATATGTCCCCATTTTCTCTCATATATTATCCATATCACCAATACATTTATATAATAATACTTGCACACATAATCATATAAAAACATTCCTTAAAATATGAAATAACAAGTAATCCGCACCATTCATCTTATCATTTATTGATTTGTATTGCTCTGAAATATATATTAGGTAAAAGTTTAAAAATTATAAGTTTTATACATAAAAATATAAAAATTATACTATAACTTTGTCTTCCTTCCATATCTGTATCCATAGTAATAATATCATAAAGAAAATGATATTTTAGAAGACCCTTTAATTTCCCATCCACTTTATACCTCAATTTTCTTGTCATTTACATTTATTTCTGCTCCAACAATTACCATTTATTACAAAACTAAATCCTAACAAACACTAAAAAGGACAACTGAAATTTCAAGAATCATGCATAGCTGGAAGTGGCAGCTAACTATTCGGGACTCCATATTGAGCAACCATTAGTCAAATTTGTTTAGTAGGACCAGCAGCTACGCAGCTTCTCCACTCTTACATAACTATTTGTCCCACATTTATATATATATAGATATAGATATATATATATATACATAATCCACTTTGAATGACACTAGTATTTATTATGTTCTGCACATAGTAAACTGTCATAAACAAATTCTCAAGAGCTCTGTAGCTATGGATAAGTACTGTGGGCAGAAGCATCCCAAGACTAAAAAATACCCACTTCTTGAAGGTGATTCAATTCTCTCTCCTCCCTCTCTCTCTCTCTTAGAGTTATGATCATATGATTTGGGTTTTGAACTTTTAATGATATGACCAAGCTTGGTGCAGAGGTGAGCAGTATTGAGTGGGAATTCGTAGACATGACTGAGCAAGAAGAAGATATCATCAACCGGATGCACAAGCTTGTTGGGGACAAGTAAGTCGTATTTCTGTCTCATCTATATCGTGTTGTATCCCGTGTTTCGTTGGCATGAAATTAAGCTACGATTTTTGTTAGGTGGGCATTGATTGCTGGAAGAGTACCAGGACGGAAGGCAGAGGAGATTGAGAGGTTTTGGTTGATGAGGAACAGTGACAATTTTAAGGACATAAGGAGAGCATACAGTAGGAGACAATCTTAGTCTTAATGTATTTACTGTTAATTATTCATATTAGATTCGTAATGCTACTTGAGTGGACACAGTTGTTATTATTCCTCTTTTGCTCTTTTCTTGAATTATTACTGTTCCTGTGGGAGAATATGAGTTTATGATGCTCGTATTTTGTAAAGCCAAGAGAAAGTATATATGGAAGGCCAATAATTTTAGCGACTAGATAATTACCTTAAATTTGTCAACAAAACACATATTTATAGATAAACATTAGTCATCAATTTATCATTAATTAATTTGATACAATCTCCATTAATTACTGACTCATAGCCAGTGAACTGCTATCATGATACTCTTTTAATATATATAGATAATACTAGCACATCGCCGTGCTATGCACGGTGTTGTAATCATGCCCAATAACTTTATTACAATTAAAGCTCGTTTGATTGTCCGAAAAGTAAAGTTGTAAGAGAATATGATTTTGCGGAATATGATTATGTGGAAAATAATTCAGGAAAGTAAACTTATCATAAATGTAATTTCATGGAATATGATTATGAGAAAAAAAAATCTATTCCATTTTCTTGCATTTCATTCCAATTATTTTTCTGTTATGATAAAGAAATTTGAACTAAAATATGTATATAACAATTAAAAAAAATACACATATCCTTATTATGTAAATCGAACATATAATTAAACATAAAAAATCGAATAAAGATTATCACCAAAGCCCAACTATATTTTTTCAATATACAGAAAGCAACTTTTAAGAAAATGCAAGCATAATTGGACAAGTATGGAACCTCAACACAAGAAATGCCTAGAAGATGATATACATAATCAAAAGTTCATTGATTTACTTTTAAATACCGAGAAACTGATAGACTGTAAAAGAACATTCATTTCTTCATTCAGTCTATAGAATAGTCAAAAGACCATAACTAATGACTAAAACACTCACCTAACGATTTAAATGACAGAGAATCAAAAGAGTGATAAGGATAGTGCAAACATTTATCTCCACGATACTTTTTCAAGTACTACTAATTTCAATATTAACAAATACTAACTTAATACAGTGGTTAAATTCCAGCCTTCGCAGCAATTGATCTAGAGTTTGAATCCACTAATAAGGTGAAACTATACTCTAGAGTTCTGAGTCCAAATCAAGGTGAAACTATTTTTTTTATTTTCTTGTTACCACTGCTAATTTTTGATTATTTTTTTACAAGTGCCTCATAAATTGTTCCCACTAAGCCAAATTCCTGGTTCCGCCGCTGAGTGGTCCTATAATGACTCAAATACAGAAAACTAAAAGGAAATAATCATAATATTTATGGACTTCTCAAAATGTTTGAATCAAGCCGCTGAGTGGTCCTATAATGACTCAAATACAGAAAACTAAAAGGAAATAATCATAATATTTATGGACTTCTCAAAATGTTTGAATCAAGTCACGAGTCAAATCATGTATGCAGAACAAGTAATAGAATAGCCACAAAAAGTACACATCCAAATCTTACATTCTTAAACTGATTCCCCAAAAAGTGTCATGAAAACCATTCATTCTACAAGTGAGATGCAAAGGGCTACACCCATTCCCAGCATCAATGAAACTAATTGTATAGCTGTATTTTTCAAAGCAGATGTACCATTGTTCATCTCAGCAAGAACTCCAGCAAGGGCGATGTACATAAAACCGCCAGCAGTAAAACCTTACAATTTCAGAACAGAAAACATTCAATACCAGTAAGGATAGAGCATCAAAATGCAGCGCGTGAGATTTAACTTCACCACGAAACTATTACCTCAATCAAAGATGATTGCCCAGGGTCTCTTCCCCACATCAAAGCCTGTAAAAACAGCAGTACTCAGATTAGATGAATTACATCGTGAAGTTAATAACAATAAACTTAACGAAGAGGAGACTACAGACAAGAGCGGTTCCTGCTAATGCCACCAGTGCAGATAGAAAGTTGAAGAAGAGGGCTTTGGAGACGCTAAAACCCGATCTCACCAAAATCCCAAAATCACCTATCTCCAAAAACAAGGTAAAATCATAATTAAGTCTTGTGGCATTTTCTTGTAGCACCTTGAGGCATGAGCTTTAACAACGAGGATAAATCTAGTTGTAACACTGCCAGGCATAAACCTCAGCAATGAGAATAAATCTTAGTACTTTAGTTTATAACATTGCTCATAAAATTCAACAATTTTTAACTATAAATCAAATCCAGATTCTGTCCCATTTTGAACAATTCTGATTCGTTTCCAATCAAAATGAATCATCATATCTAAATATACGCTCACACTATTCAAGAACTTTAAGAAAATCTACTCTCCGAGCCTATTCTATCCAATTTAATGTATATAAAAAATTAAAATAGAGAACGCATCAAACCTCTTGAGGAAGCTAATGAGCAAGCAGAAACAGAGTTCTGGACCAGCCACCAACTGATCCATAGAGGAGGAAAGCACTTCCCAAAGCCATCCCATCAGTAAAATTATGCTGAGCAAGTTAAAACATAATTTGTAAATACACTACTGTTTCCTAGTCAGATAAGTCCAGGAAATAACTATGAAAGCACTACTATAAAATAAAAACATTCACGTTGCTGCAGATCACTTCGAAAATATATTCAATTATTACAAAAAAGAACCCCTTAATTATTATTTACTTCACATACTTGATAAATTAAGCACATCTTCCTGAAAAATTCATTCGAATTGACTGATCTACCATATTGCAGAAATTATGAACGGATATATATATACATGCAATAGTACTCATCAAAGACTTCTTAAGCTACCTTCCGCATAGAATCTTTTTCACTTGTCCCACTACGGGCTTTGTCAACAGGTTTGTCCAGTTTCTTTCCACCAGATGATTTCTCATCATGTGACTGAGAGTTATGATTTTCATGTACAGCATCGTCCTCTTTCAATTTGTCAGAGTGCTTATGATGGTGGTGGTGACCAGTACTCCAATCATTTACTCCACCAGAATATTCTTCCACATACCTCACAAGTTTCTCAACAATAAGAAACACTACAATTCCAGCTGTAACAAGAGTGAAACAAGATTACATTTGAAGACCATTAACTTGAGAAGGATATATGCACGAAAGAGACAGGAACGTATAGAAATGAATTGCAACGAGTTAGCTCAGGAAAATCAGATGCCCCAGGAAATTCAGATACCAAGGTGAGACCCTTCGTAGCTTGTAGAGATGAAATTACATTTAACTCTCCACAGACATAATCATGTTAAACAAAGCCAGCTTAGGAGAGGCTGGTTATCAGGCAACCAAAGGATCTTCCGTAAATGGATACTATTTAATAAGCTCATATACCTTAGTGATCCATGTAATTATAATCTTACTCTTTGAAGAAACTTGTCATTTATACGATTCACATTGAGAAGCATGCTTGTTTTCCATTACATCAGAGTGCCAAATTAGCGTGAACTTTCAATTAAGTCTACAACTACATAGAAAAAAAATAGTTCTCACTAGTCACTAAATCCAGAAAATAATCTCACATTGAACTAAAAACCTATTAACTCCCATAAACTGGACAGTTCTATATTAGATGCAAAAAGTTTATCACAAGGAAAGCAACGAAAACATCTAAATAAACTTGAAAATACAAACAAAACTATTAAGGCAAAACTAAATGAGCCCCAAATTTGACGGATTCTAAAATTTGAGCCCCAACCATCAAATCAAAATGCCTGCAGTGAATAATGCAGCATGTTACTCACCCAAGATTGACAGACCAACGGAAAGATCCTTCAAGGAATGCGAATGTGAATGTGACTGCTCATGGCGATGGTCATCGCCGTGATCATGTGAATGAGAGTGATCGCCACCTGCAGACATAACATAACATTAAAGCACAAAAATAGAAGAAGAAAAAGTATCCACATGAGTACTGATCTCAAGCTCAGAATACCCACATAAAGGAAAAGGAAAGGTGTTTACATGATTCATACTTGCCACTTCACCTAGTACACTCGTATCATGTTTGCAGGTTCAATGTAAAAATAGTTAAGAAAAAGGTAAAAGGATTTAATCATAACATCAGAAATGGCCCTTGCATGCAGAAAATTGGCCTATATTTTTTCAGTGATATGTATATCATAATTGAATATATTTATTTAGCTTAGAATGTCAAAACCAAGCATATCTTCAACTTTTGGGACAAATATTCAAAAAGACAACAGCTGAAAAGTGTTAAGGAATACAAAAGAAATAAATAAGTAGGGAAAGAAAGAAAAATGCATCACCAGCATATAAAATCATAAAATAGCCACAACAACTATCTATTGTTTCATTTCAATGGGCATTCATACCAAAAGCATGCGGCAATTGATGAAGAAAAGCATCACCCAACATAGCTCCTGCCTGTGTAAGAGATGTTAATATAAAAAAAATGATTGGACAACTATGATATACATAGTTTATTATCTGAGAAATTCATATCGATGAATTGAAAACACAAATAGAAAACCAAAATTTCAGAACGAAACAAGCTCCAACCTCGAAATGAAAGAACACCAAAATCACAAACAGAAAACCAAAATTTCAGCACGAAACAAGCTCCAACCTCGAAATGAAAGAACACCAAAATCGAATCGAGCAGTCAACATTCACATGAAGTACTCCTCGAACTTGAACTTGTGGCAACGAACAGAAACAAAATCAACCAAAACTCCACCCCAAATTCGATTATTTCTTTTTTTTGATAAAGAATCGGAAAAACTAAAAGGAGGAGGAGGACGACGAATGCGGCTTGATTAGGAAATTGTTGGTGGCGGCGCAGATTTCCTGAAAATCGTAGATATGGGGCTGGTCGGGGAGAATTGATTCGCGGAGGCTGGTGAGGGATGTGCGGGCGGAGTCGGAGGAGCGGCGGGAGTCTCGGTAGAAGCTGAAGGTGGAGGCGGTGCTGGGGATGATGAAATTGCCCGAGTCTGAGAAGTAACTCTGTGCGGATTTTTTAGATTTTCATTGTGATGAGGATGGTGATTTTGGGGAGGGCTCGATTACTTGCTTCATGATTTTCTTCTTGGATTTGCACACGGAGGAATTGGCCGATTATGCTTGAATGAGCGTGGAACCGTGTAAGTGGAGGGATTTGTGCTTGATTTAGCGTGGGATCGGTGGCAAGGTGGAGGTGGCGGTGGGAGAAGGAACGGGGAGAGAGACGGTGGTGGCGGCTGGAAGAAAGTAGCGGATTGTTCATTTCTATTCTTTTCTATGTATTAAATGACCAGGTTTTATATTATAATTACAAGATTGCCACTATGTATGTAGCAATAAGAAAACTATTGATGGCACAACGGTAAATTGACAAATTACGGGGACATTTTCGGTAGTTCATGTAATAGGTAGATAAAGACGTTAGCGTAATTTGAAATTATGATATAATTAAAAAATATTTGAATTGATCGAGACCAACTAGTGGAGCTACAGTTCACTTGAAGGATAGTTTTAGTTTCGATAACAATTATTATATTCTTTTTTATATTATAAAATGCTATTATATGTAAAACAATTCTTCTCGACCCATGAATCGCATCGCTCAAAATCAAGATCAGTTTTTTCCTCTTCTTTCTTTATTTACCCAAAACAATCAAACCCATCATTTCTTGTTACGGCAATGCATTAGCACTTGTCAATTTCATGGATTTGGATTCTCTTCAAAACGGAGATTCTTCTACTTTGGTTGATTTTGGTCCGACGATTGAGGTTTTTTTAGGGGTGGCAAAATGAGCCCGGTCCGATGGGCCGGCCCGGGGTACCCGGGCCCGGGGTTGGGTTGGGCTTCGAAAATAGAAGCCCGAAATGAACCGGGCCTAAAAAAGTTCGCCCGATGAAAAGTTCGGGCTTACCGGGCTCGGGCCTAAAAAAGCCCGTCCGAAATTAATTGTTAATTATATTTTTTTTGTTTGTTTTTATTTATTTTGATTTTTAAATGATTAATTTCTACCCAACTTATTTATTCTATCTTGTTGTAGGTCAAAAATCAAGACTAAAAAGAAAGAATTTTGGTAGAAAAAGAGGAATTCGAACGTCTCAAGTCTTTCATAGTTTGAGCTTTCGATCATAGACCAATCTATTAACTTGTTTTGTTAATTGGTATCAAATATCAACTCATCAAAAGACTCGTATTTTGCACTTAAAGTTGTTTTTAATTTATTTTTGTTGGTTTTAACTTTCAACTTTCGAATTTCGATTATATTTTAAAAAAAAAAAACTCGGGTTAAGCCCGCCACGCCCGAAAGCCCGGGGCTGGGCTGGGCTTAAGATTTCTGGGCCTAATTGATTTTCGGGCGGGCCCGACCCGACCCGGTAAATAGCTAAAAGCCCGGTGGGCGGGCCTGGGCCGGCCCGGCCCGCTACTTTGCCACCCCTAGGTTTTTTATCAGAACTTTAAGGCCCCGTTTGGTTGACAGAAAGGAATGAAATCGGAATCAGAAATCATTCCTGGAGGTATGGAATTAAGGAATGATTCCTGAAAATAGTTGTTTGGTTGTAGCAGGAATGAACTTGATTCCAAAACCTGTTTGGTTTGACTGAAGGAATGAAATCAATTTAATGAAAATAGAAGTGAGTTCAATTATATATTATATCAAATTTGTTGCTCTAAATCTCCTTGGCCAAACCCTTTCTCCAAAAACGTTTGTTTTTTCCTCTCCCACTTTGTGAATCCATCTAAATAATGAAAATAGAAGTGAGTTCAATCAATCTCATAACCAACAAAAACAATACTCCATCATAACAAGAAATGGATCGCATATTCAATAATTTATGATCCACTTGGGACAAATATCAGAAGACAAATCAAACACAAAAATGGATACTTTCTCCCACTTGGATATTCGTGGATATTTAAGTGTTATTAAAATCGCCAACAAAAAATTAGACAACAAAAAACCAAAGAGGAGCGACGCCGGGAAGGTAGAAGGAGTGGACGGCGGTGGCAAAGAGGAGGAGCGTGAAGCACATCCACATCCAAATCGCTTGAGGCTTTCTCCCATCCCCTCCCATCTTTCACCACGAACCACTCGCAAAATCGGGCGAATTCGAGATCCGAGATCCGCCACGCCCCAGAAACCTCTCTCTCTCTCTCTGCAGAACACGTGTTCAGGAAAAATGGCACGAGACAACGAGGAGGAAAGTGCAAGCAAAGTGAGAGAATGCGGAGACGGAGCGGCGGCGGAGACGGAGCGGTGGAGACGGAGCGGCGGCGGAGACGGAGCGCAAATGAGATGGAATGTTGTTTGAGGAATGAAACTCAAAATGAAAAATGTTGTTTGAGAAATGTTGTTTTGGAAGAGAAAATGGGAGGAATGAAACCCAAAGTGCCCAATTGTGAGGGGTTGGGAAATTGTTGTTTTAGGGGGATGGAAGGGGGAATGAAAAATGATACCCGAACAGTTTTTTCGATACCAAACACGAGGAATGAAATCATTCCTTTAAAATGATTCCTGATTCCATTCCTCCACTCCAATCAAACGGGGCCTAAAGGTAAATTAATGCCCAACACGTGTTTGTATTAATCTATATACTCGAGAAATTAACCACTTTTGACTTATAAGCTTAGGAATATACATATGCTGTGAATTCAAGATTTGGGTTTTTAGCAACTATTTGCAATCTCTAATCGTACTTTTTTGCTTGATCAGTTCAAGATTTTGGATTTTAGCAACTATTTGCAGTTCCTAGTCATACTTTATGTAATTCAAGATTTTGGTTTTTAGCAACAATTTGTGTAATACCCCGAAATTTTAATAAATAAAATCGGTAAAAATAGGAGTTTAATTCCGAATAAATCCATTTCGTTAGATTTAATTATCATCGCGTTCGTGGGTAATTACGGAGCATTATGAACGTTTCGCGACATTTTAAATAATTTCGAGTTTTATATTGGCACACATATTATTACATGCGTACCTCGTGATTTTTAATACGTATATTAGAGTCGATTTTTGATACGGAAATTAATTAGTAGTAAATACATAATATATATATATATATATCCTATTTTAATAATATGGTAGGATTATGAATAGATAGGATAAGATCTACTTCTCCCTCCGTATCTTCGGTTTCTTCACACCACGTCATCTTCCTCTCCCTCTCCCACGCTGTTTGATCTCACCAAATCTTATCACCGTCCAAAAATCCGTCTGCCAACACGCCAAGGAAGAATCATGACTCTGCCCACCTCCTCATTGGCGGACTCGCCGGCGGAAGGAAGACCGCCGTCTCTCTGTAACGAGCCCAGAAATTAAGGCGGGTGTTAGCGAAGGAGAAGAAGGGAATGAAGAAGAGGATCTAGGATTCTTACTTGTTTTGGTAAAGGCTGAAAATATGAAAGATTTGGTGACCGAAGAAGATGATGCAGCGTATAAGGACGCACGTGAAGACTTCGTGACCGCTGATTCGGATAGTGGCTGAAGGTTGAGATTCACGGATCTTGAATGAAGTGGATGGTTCAGATTTGTCCACATATTTAGTATTTATCTAATTAGTTAAGAAACGTGTTCTTGTAAGCACGCCTTTTCCTAGGGTTTGAGTTTAAATAGTGCGCTGAACGAAATGAAAGGCAGGAAATAGATTGCCAACTTTATCTTTACTTGTTTTATGCTTGTTCTTCCTTTCCTAGCTGTAGTTCGCATTAAAATTCAAGGGTTACAATTGTTCTAATCTAAACATCACAGAGAAATTTTACATTAACAGCTTGAGCTGTTACATTGGTATCAGAGCACAGCCATGGCCAACCCACCACCAAAGGACGGAGAACTGGATTCTAACCCATCTGATGAAGGGGAATCTCCACCGGCCAACCAATTGCAGCCCGAACAGACCGCCTGCGAGGTAACAACACAGCAACTGCAGTTAGATTCAACCACTCATCAGCTAAACAATCTAACTAATCAATACCAAAACATGCTATCCACGATCAATTCCATGGCATCTCACCTAGCATACCCTAATTACCCTTTTTCTCCGTATTCTCAAACTTCCATAAACTACCCCAACCCTAATTTCCAAAATCTTGGCTACCCAAACCCTAATCTTCCTCACCCTATGATTTTCTACCCCAACCCCGGGGCGATGCAGCCCCAACCATACCCAAATTCCCCAGACCATCAACTGCACAACCCTTCTAACTTATTCACCCCTCAAAACCATGGCCAGAATTTTCCAAAGTCTGATATTCACCTTCGTGGACCATCCAGCCAAGGAAATCATGCACTAACTGAATATAACCATGGGGAACACACGGTGGGTAGGATAAGGGAGACTGGGGTCACTGCTGGGCATCCTGGAGTGAGTAGGGAGGGGTATTCTGGGGAAGGGGGGAGCAGAACAGTTATAGGTGGGGGAAATAACCAGTGGAGCGCTCCATTTAACCCTAGTGGAGGAGGGAGAGGACAATTGGGTGGTTCCAGGGGAGGAAGGTTTCAATATAATCCTAATAGGGAAGTACATCATACACTGAACAGGGAGATGGCTGGGAATGAGAGGGGTAACAGAGACAGTACTGCTGGGTTAATAGCTTCAAGGGCTAAGATAGATTTTCCTCGGTTTGATGGTACCAGGCCTAGGGGGTGGTTACAGAGGTGCAGGACCTTTTGGAGTATGGTTTCCAGCATTCCCGAAGACCAAATAGTATCATACGCATCACTGCATTTTGACGGGAAGGCAGCTGAGTGGTATGACAATTTACCAGAAAAGGGGGAACAACTTAGTTGGAACCAGTTCATTGGCATGATATCCACTAAGTTTGGGGACCTCAAGGAAACAGAAATCATTGGAGAATTCAATAAACTAAAATATGAGGGGGACTATGAAGAGTATGTAGAGAGATTTGAACAACTCAAGTCCTTCTTAATTCCTCCCAGTGTGGACAATTTGGAGAGATCTACTGGGTTGCAAGCTTTCTTAGTGGCTTAGATAAGGAGACAAGGTCCTCCCTGGGAATGTTTCCTATTCCTACATTGGAAGCTGCTATTCATTTAGGAAGGCAACAATGCTCCAATAATGAGATGTGGGCTAAGAAATTGAAGGATTCCTCTAGACAAGTGACTAAGAGAACTGAAGGCAGTGGAATGGGGTACTCTAAACCCTCTACTGGGAAACTACCCTACAATGGTAAGCCTTCTAGAGCTGATTTCAGACTTCTGACCCCTGCTGAGATGGATAAAAGAAGAGCTAAAGGGCTCTGTTATAATTGTGATGAGCAGTTCAGCCCAAGGCATAAATGCTCTAAGAAGGTAAACTACATGATAATGTCAAATGAGGAACAAGCAGAGTATTTGCACAGTCTGGAAGATAAGGATGATGATGATGATTTTGGTGATGCCAGGGAAGAGTTGGGTATGGCAATCATATCTCTGGGTTCAGTAGTGGGAGAAGGTGGAGGGAATGTTATGAGCTTAGTAGGCCAAACAGGAGGGAGAAACCTAAAAATACTGTTAGACACTGGTAGCACCCTTAGTTTTTTGAGTGAAGTGATGGTGGGACAGATAGGTTGTGAACTGGAAGATGCCAGACCACTTAAAGTCATGGTGGCCAGTGGTGAAAGACTGATAAGTCAGAGTAGGGTGAAGAAGTTCAGATGGACTATGCAAGGGCATCATTTTGAATTTAACATCAGAGTATTAGCCACTAAGGGCTATGACCTAATTTTGGGTAGTGATTGGTTGAAACAAGGAACTCCAATTGTTTTGGACTATGAAAACATGACTTTCTCTGTTCAGCATTTGGGGGCAAGGGTTAAGCTGCAAGCAGTGCAGAAAATTAAGGAAAATACACAAGCTTCATCATTGGAAGTGTGTTCTGAACTCCAACAATCAGCTGTTACCAAGAAAGGAGCTGACCAGGGGGGAACAGAGGTTCAGGAATCAGATGACAAGTTGCAGCTGGCTTCTCTGCTACAAAGGTATGGGATGATATTTGAAGTTCCCACTGGCCTGCCACCCCACAGGGGGGTTGAACACCAAATTATCTTGAAACCAGGAAGCCTTCCCAAGCAGCAGTACCCTTACAGGGTCTCACACAATCAAAAAACAGAAATTGAAAGAACTGTCAAGGAGTTGTTGGAGACAGGGGAGATCCAACCCAGCAAGAGTCCATTTTCCTCCCCAGTACTATTGGTAAAAAAGAAAGAAGGGAGTTGGAGGATGTGTGTAGATTATAGGTATCTCAATAGCTTGACCATCAAACATGATTACCCCATCCCTATCATAGATGAGCTGTTGGATGAATTAAATGGAGCCAAATACTTTTCAAAAATAGATTTGAGGTCTGGTTATTACCAAATCCTAATGGCTCCTGAGCATAGGTATCTAACTGCCTTCAGGACTCATAATGGCCATTATGAGTACTTGGTTATGCCCTTTGGGCTGTGTAATGCTCCAGCAACCTTCCAATCATTGATGAATCAGATTTTTAGAGACAGACTGAGGAAGACTGTATTAGTCTTCTTTGATGACATATTGGTCTACAGCTCCACCTGGGAGGAACACATGAGGGATCTAGAAGGAGTTTTGGGAGTATTAAAGGAGAATAAGATGTATGCCAAGTTGAGTAAGTGCTGTTTTGGCCAACCTTCTGTAGCTTATCTTGGGCACACTATTTCTGATAAGGGTGTATCCACAGACCCTGACAAAATCCAGTGCATGCTAGACTGGCCTGTGCCTATACAATTGAAGGGACTGAGGGGTTTCCTAGGACTGACTGGTTACTATAGGAAATTCATAAGGGATTATGGCAGTATTAGCAGGCCCCTGACTAATCTGCTTAAGAAGGGTGATTTTAGCTGGAATGAGGAGGCTGAGCAGGCTTTCAAGAAACTGAAACAAGCCATGGTAACTGCCCCTGTGCTGGCATTACCTGATTTTGAAAGAGAGTTTGAGGTAGAGACTGATGCCTCTGGAACAGGAATTGGGGCAGTCCTCATGCAAGAGGGGAGGCCTATTGCTTATCTGAGCAAGGCTTTAGGGCCAAAACACATGGGGCTATCCACCTATGAAAAGGAATTTCTGGTTGTTCTCTTAGCAGTCCAAAAATGGAGAAACTATTTACAAGGAAGACACTTTACTATCCTAACTGATCAACAGGCCCTTAAGCACCTGTTGGATCAGAGAATCACAACCCCTCTGCAACAGAGGTGGATACCCAAATTACTGGGTTATGATTACTCAATTGGGTATAAGAAAGGGAGAGAAAACAAGGCTGCAGATGCCTTGTCCAGGAGGGACACTATGGAGAAGGAATGTATGGCTATATCAACAGTGGTACCCTCTTGGGTACTAAGGGTAACAGAAGGTTACCACCAGGATCCTCTGTTATCTAAAGTCATAGAGGCTAAGTCAGTTGACAACCAAGAATACCCTGAGTATTCATTAAAGGGGGGGGTTAACGAGGTATAAGGGAAGGATAGCCGTGGGAAAAGGGAGTCTGATAAAGAACAACATTATGAAGGAACTACATGATTCAGCTACTGGGGGCCATTCTGGGGCTGAGGGGACTTATCAAAGAGTCAGAAAACACTTTTATTGGCCAGGTATGAAGGAGGAAGTTAGGGAATGGGTGAGACAATGTGATGTATGCAATAAAAGTAAGATAGAAAGAGTGGGTTACCCGGGATTGTTGCAACCCCTAGCCATACCTGAACAGCCTTGGACCCACATTTGTCTGGATTTCATTGAGGGACTACCTAAGTCCCAGGGAAGGAGTGTAATATTGGTGGTGGTTGATAGACTCACCAAATTGGGGCATTTTATAGGTTTGAGCCACCCCTACACTGCTGTAACAGTGGCTCAAGTTTTTTTTGAGAATATAATCAGGTTGCATGGGCAACCTCTGAGTATTGTCTCAGACAGGGATCCAGTGTTTACAAGCACTTTCTGGACTGAGTTGTTTAAGTTAATGGGGGTTAAATTGGAACTCTCATCTGCCTACCATCCCCAAACAGATGGGCAGACTGAGAGACTTAACCAGTGCCTAGAAACCTACTTGAGGTGCATGGTTAAACAAAATCAGAGGCAATGGTTCAAATGGTTATCCCTTGCTGAGTACTGGTATAATACTAATTACCATACCAGCCTCAAGATGACCCCATTCGAGGCCATGTACGGGTATACTCCTCCTATCCTATTTACTAGCCCTTTTCCTAACACAGACTCTATGGAGACTACTGATTTTCTAGAAGAAAGGCAAAGGCTACAACAATCCTTCAAGGAGAATTTAAAGCATGCTCAAGATAGAATGCAGAAAAATGCGAATGTCCACCGAGTCGACCGCCAGTTTCGGGTTGGAGAATATGTTTACCTAAGACTCCAACCCTTCCGGCAGAACTCAGTGGTGATGAGAAAAAACCAGAAATTGTCTCCGAAATATTATGGACCTTATTTGATTACAAGTAAGGTGGGAGAGGTGACTTACCGCTTGGAGCTTCCGCCGGGGGCCAAGATCTGGCCGGAATTCCACGTTTCTCTCCTGAAGAGGGCCGTCAAACCAGGAAGGTATCAGTCCAACGTCCTGCCAGAGATTGACCACACAGGTGAGTTTAAACTCACTCCTCATATCAAGGGAAAAAGGAGCAAGATAAATCGGCGGGGAAGAGAGATCCAGTCGTTTCTGGTAGAATGGGACAACATGGGAGCAAAGGAAAGAACTTGGATAGAAGAAGATTACCTGAGAAAGAAATGGCCGGAACTCTTGCCTTGGGGTCAAGGCCTTATTGAAGGAAGGAGCGATGTAACGAGCCCAGAAATTAAGGCGGGTGTTAGCGAAGGAGAAGAAGGGAATGAAGAAGAGGATCTAGGATTCTTACTTGTTTTGGTAAAGGCTGAAAATATGAAAGATTTGGTGATCGAAGAAGATGATGCAGCGTATAAGGACACACGTGAAGACTTCGTGACCGCTGATTCGGATAGTGGCTGAAGGTTGAGATTCACGGATCTTGAATGAAGTGGATGGTTCAGATTTGTCCACATATTTAGTATTTATCTAATTAGTTAAGAAACGTGTTCTTGTAAGCACGCCTTTTCCTAGGGTTTAAGTTTAAATAGTGCGCTGAACGAAATGAAAGGCAGGAAATAGATTGCCAACTTTATCTTTACTTGTTTTATGCTTGTTCTTCCTTTCCTAGCTGTAGTTCGCATTAAAATTCAAGGGTTACAATTGTTCTAATCTAAACATCAGAGAGAAATTTTACATTAACAGCTGGAGCTGTTACACTCTCTTTCCTTTCTTGCTGGCCAAGACTGTCACAGATGGAGGAAGATGAATTGACGGAGGAGTGCGAGATTGGAAGAAGACGTACCTATATAACTCACAACTCTACACTCTCCCTCTCTTCCACACTCTATCTCTCTCTCACTCTCATCCTCGCAAGTATTTCCGAGAGGAAAGAAGCGCCGTCGAGGAATCGAACTCGAAGTCGGAAGAGGAAGGAAAGTAGGGTAATGGCTTCTCCACAATCTCTTCTTAGATTATTTGTTAGCCCTTTCGTAATCACTGCTACGTAGATTAGTAGATGAAGGGAATGCAGTTTTTGTTTCTTTTTAAACCTCATATGTGTCTTGTTCATGTGGTATTGTTTTTCTTGTTTTCTCAACCGATATTAGGGGCCGAATCCGTGTAATGTTAGCTTAATAATTGATCTCCATACTATGTAAATCGCTTATCTGTTGGAAATGGGCAAAACTGAATATTGAACTTTGAAGTTTACTCTTATTCGGCTAATGCACACCATGTGCTCGATAAAATGCTTCAACCACGTTCTTATTGATATCTTTTGAGTTTTAGAATCATAACTGATATTAGGGCTTAGAAATAGCTAAGAGAAGAGGAATCACGTTTTATGTACTCATACAATCCATTTTCGATCTTGCCAAAACGAACTTGAAGTCCCTATCCAAACCGTTACCTCCGCCGTTAACCAACGAGCTTTAGCCCCCTTTTACCGCATCCCCTCGATGTAAGAACGCAGCTTTCTGGACACTCTTAGAAAGTCCTTACTTTCGGCTTTCTAACGCACCAAACGGGACGTGAATCGGGTCCCGAACCGGGGAGTTATGCAGCGTCGAAAATGGCTAACCGAAGCTGCCCTGCCCTACGCGCTGCAGGGAAGCGATAATCCCGACCTCCCCATACCTTGCTGACTGACTCCTATGCCCGTACGTCCATACCACCGAAGAGCCATGATTGCAGGCTTCCTAACGCACCTCTCGGTTCGCGAAACAGAGTCCGAACCACGAAGTTATTCAACGTCGAACGTGGACTGCTGAACTGCCTAACATTTTCAGACTGTGGAGCAGCCTTGTTCGAGCGTTTCCAACACGCTGTGTATTGCCGAAAGCCCTTTGAAACCCATATCGTTGGAAAGCCACATCTACAGGCTTTCCAACGCCACTTGTCTCTCGATTTTTGGAGCTCGGACCGAAAAGTTATGACTCGTCAAAAACACCCGCTCAAAACTGGCGAGCTGGCGAGAAGTGCAGAACAGCAAGTTCCGACCTGATTTTTACGACCCGATCGAACTAATAATTCCAGAAAACTTACACCAACACAAACCTTAATAAATAAGGATTCCAAAACATATTTTCGATTGTGAAATTGAGTCTCGACCGCTGAGATACGCTTGCTCGAATATAGCCCAGAAACTGTTTGTTCTAATGCCTCAATCAGAAAATTCTAAGTGTTGAACGAAAGGGTTTAGCTCCACCCGTTTTGAGAGATCTTTTGTGAACAGACCTCAAATCTAGTAACCCCAAGCCCAATACCGTCTCAAACCTTGTCATTCAAGGAATCTCCAGAACTTTTCCGTTCGCCATTTGGAGGTCGTATCAAGAAGTTACGGATCGACGAAAAGGCACCGCTGAAACGCCCATCCTTCCCGGGATGTGCTGAACCCCAACTTTAAAATAGCCTAGGAGCTTCGTTACTTCTCGAAACTCACCGAGCCTTATACCGATAGAAAGCTGAGTTTGTTGACTTTCCAAAACCATGCTCGACGCATTAAATGGAGTTCGGACCGAAGAGATACGAAGCTCGAAAGTTGAGCTGTTCGAAATGCGCTCGGAACTGAGCAGCGGTATTATTACGAAAATCTGTTATTCTCACGAAACCTATACTATTGAAAAACCCTTTCTTTAAACTTTCCAAAAACACGTCTCGCGTATTTTTCGGAGCCCGGGTCGAGGAGATACGAACCGCCAAAGTCGAGCCGCCGAAACAGCACCTCTACGCTGAACAGTGGACTTCGGCGCGAAGTCTGCTCGTTCTCACCAACTTTGAACCATCAAAAACCATATCGTTTGAACGCTACGTTCGTTGGCTTTCTAACGACACCCTCGGTTCGCGAAATGGAGTTCGAACGCGAAAGATACAAGTCCCTGAAGCACCATTGGCAGAACTGCCGCGAATCCGCCAATGCAAGTTCGGATGCTATTTTCCATATTTAAATGGTACCCGATCGGGGAATAAATTCTACGGTTGTACCTCTTCCAGAGTAGGACTTAACAATGTGTTCGAAACCAAAAATTGACGGTCGGATCGTCCGAAATTGAGACAGGAAGTTGCTGCAGAAACGATTCGAAACATTACTTTAACTTAGTTAATACCCTTAAGTACCCTCAAACTCTGGAATAATGGGACGCTACTGTAATCGTCAAACGAACATGTCTAACATCGAATTACATGCAAAAGGCATATCTGGGCACATTTAAATTAAGGCAGACTTACGGTCAATAAAATCAAGCGATTCCAAAGCCGATAGAAATGATTGTAAACCCCTTTCTCGCCAAATTGTGTGCATTAGAAGTTAAATTTTTAAGACGATTAGATTGAAGTACGACTAAAGTTAGGGTCTCTCTTGTAGGACCCGAGGAAGGGCGATGACCCGATAATTGCAGCTATGATAAGACAGCACCAAGAGGTGGGTTATATTTTCCTCTAAACTTATCTTTGAGTTAATAAGCACCATGAAAATGGTTTATGCGCGTTCGATTAAGTTTAATGCTCTTGTATGGTCGATCAAGATTCTTGTTCTGACCTAACACGTCAGACTGGAATTGTGTACATCCCCCGTTAGTTGTGCAGTGGGTTGATCTCCACTGTACACTAACTTTTATAAGGGATAATCTGGGGAAAGACCCGATATCCAAAGTTGAAAAGGGTACTCTGAGTAACGGCTCGAGACCCTAGATGAAATTAGGTCCGACGAGGATACGTTCCGGGATCGCAATGAAATTGGATCCGACGAGGATACGTTCCGGGATCGCAATGAAAGTGGATCCGACGAGGATATGTTCCGGGATCGCAAGAGTAACTAAAAGAACGTTGCACGCGCGCGCAAAAGAAATGAAAAAAATGCTTTCGTATACTTAGGAGTTCTTTTTCGTTTTAAAACCTCATAAGTCATACTTTTATGCTCTGGATAACTGCTGATTTTTATAAAATGCTTTATTAAATGCTCGCCCACTGAGTACACTAGTACTCAGCCCAAATCTTTTAAAAAAATGTTTTCAGGTTGAGCGGCCACTGCAGACGGGTGGAGCCGAGGGCGAGGGTTGCTGTCTGATATGCTAATTCCCACCGTGCTTAATAGATATTTGCCTATTCTGGAAGACGTAAATGTTTTGCTACTTGTCATTTTAAATTTGCCTTTATGATTATTGAACCCAATTTCTTCTATGTGCTCAGACACTCCTTTGGTAATGATGAAACTCGACATTAGAATTTCCCTGAATTTAATTTCTCGAATTATTCTGTGTTATCTCTTAATTATAAATGCTCTTTTAATTATCCGTATTCACCACACCCTGTCACACGCCCTCTTCCGAAAATTGGGCTGTGACAATTTGCAATCTAGTCTTACTTTTTTTTATGATCAATTCAAGATTCGGGTTTTAAGCAACTATTTGCAGTCCCTATTCATACTTTATTCATTTGATCAATTCAAGCTTTGGCTTTTTACCCACAATTTGCAATCTAGTCTTACTTCTTTTATGATCAATTCAAGATTGTGTTTTTGAAACTATTTGCAATCTTTGTTCATACTCTTTTGTATGATCAATCCAAGATTTGGGTCTTTATCAACTATTTGCAATGTCTAATCATACTTTTTTGTATGATCAATTTAAGATTGTGTTTTTGAAACTATTTGCAATCTTTGTTCATACTCTTTTGTATGATCAATCCAAGATTTGTGTCTTTATCAACTATTTGCAATGTTGAATCATACTTTTTTGTGTGGTCAATTCAAGATTGTGTTTTTGAAACTATTTGCAATCTTTGTTCATACTCTTTTGTATGATCAATTCAAGATTTGGTTTTTAGCAGGTATTTGCTATGTCTAATCACAAATCCAAGGTTTAAAAAAATGCAATTGAGGCGCGCCTCAAATCGAAACGTCGAAAAAACGCAGTGAAGCGTACGCCTCAGGCCATATGCTTCTTCTGAGCGCCTCGTTCCAGCGAGGCGCGCTTCGAGGCACGCCTTTGAGACGTTTTTTCATTGAGGCTGATCCATTTTTTTATTGGGCAGAATTCTTATGAAACTAATGTAATTTGGCTTAAGCCCAATTACATTAATTAGATTTTCAGTCGACCCAATCCAAAATATTTAGTTTAGAATCAAAATTGAGTAGGAAAACAACTAATTGCATTCTCGGCGCCGTGAAATCGTGAATTAAACGCAGCTTCTCAGCTGCCACTGCCGCTGCTCCTCACTGCCGCCGTCGTCAAAACCGCTGCCGCTCCTCCCTGCCACCGTCGCCGAAACGGCTGCCGCTCCTCCTTGCCGCCGCCGCCGCTGAAACCGTTGTCGCTGCTCCTCCCTGAAGCCCAAAATTGATTCATCTGAGGTTTACTTAGACTCTTCGTTCTTTTTACTATGTTATTTGGGGAAAAGCTCAATTTGATGGCGAAACCCGTTATTGTTGTTGAGACCTTGGAAACATTTGTTACCCATTTTTGTGGTATTTTGATTAATGAATCAAGATTTGCCTACGTGAGACACTTCTTTATGTGATTAGTTGTGCTTCCTTATATTAAATTAGTGTTGCTTCTAGGTCTAAAGTTTTATTAGATAGCTGGATATAATTAATTATTTAACTTAATAAAACGAAGAGGTTAGCTATGAGCTAGTAAGATTGAAGAATGATGTTTAATTTCTTTTGATTTTGGATGTTAGACTTTAAAACTACTTTGTTATTTTGAATTTGAGAATATTTTGGACTTATGTGTTATTATTTATTAGGGGGAAATAATTAAATTTACGCCACATGAAACCATGGAAAAACGCCTCGAAAATCGTTTACGCTTTTTTTTACGCTTTTTAAAACCATGGTATGATCAATTCAAGATTTGGGTTTTTGCAATCTAGTCATACTTGTTTGTATTACTTATTCAAGATCTGGGATTTGCAGGAAGAGTTTGGATGGCAGATGGAGGGAAGAAGTGCATGTTTGTCAACTTGAAGATGGATATAATTGGAGAAAATATGGGATGAATTATGTTTCGAGGGCTAATCATCCAAGGTTACTACTCATTTCTAGCAATCTTTTATATGTAATAATTCAAGAAAAACATTGGGATTAATTTGGTCTCTCTTTTAGTAAAGATTGTTTACTTCAATTTGCAGATCGTACTACCGATGCGGACATCGCCATGCAAGGATGCTTGGCGACGAAACAAGAAGAACAAGTAGAAGGAGGGGAAGATGGTTCTTGTATCTTTAACGTTGTTTACAAAGAGAAGCATAGTTGTGCTCCAAAAGAGAACAAAAACAACGACGAGGCGAAGCAAGGGAAGCTTGAACCTGTTGGAACAGAGTTCTTGTCTGAGCCATCACCAGAATCCTATATCCTTAACAAGTTCGAAAATACAGATTCGTTCCCACTTGGAGATCTTGATCGGTCAAGTGGATTTTGAGGCTTGTTTGATGGAGGTATCGGACTATTTATCAGAAGTTCGAGATTCACCAGCAACCAAGATATGATGGTAAGAGAATGCATTGTTATCTACCTATACTTTAAAGTTCTTGTCTCCTACTTGCTTACCGCGAAATGTCGAGAATGCCCCTACGTTTCTGAATATTAACAAATCACCCCCGCCACTGTATGCCTTATATTCCTCTTAATGGCATTACTGTAAATTACTGTAAAAATTTGACGCCTCCTACAGTCGCAACCATTTTAGACTCGTGCGCTATAACGCAAGTCCTTTCTCCGTACCCCCAAAACTCCCAACCCACGTGCCGTCCTCACCTCATCGTATACAAGCCCACCGCCGCTGCTACCATTCTAAATCCATAGGAAAATCTCTTCGTTAATGGCTACTCAAGGGCTATCAGTATTCTCGATTGCGCCAGTTTCTTCGCCTGCAACTCAGTCTTGCAAAAAACCCTTGGAGCATTTCCTGAATTTCAGTCCAGCGAGTACTTTTTTGGGCGCAAAGGTGTCGTCTCCACCGTCGAATTTCAATCTTGTTGCTCCGAAACGACGTAGTTACGTTGTAGCCACAATCTCCTTCAGTCTGCCCAACTCGTAATCCTTAGTTTACCGTGTGAAAATCATACTTCTCGAACCGTGTCTACAATACATTTGATTTTTTATTTTTTTGTTTTCGGTTTTGCAGAAAGATAGAGGGGGTTGATTCTGATAAGACACCCAAGTAAGATATTGTTGCATTCTGGAGATCAAGGTACGGATTTTTCTTCCGCAAGATCAAGACTTTCGATTATCTCGAAGATTTAATTTTATTCTTGTTGTACTTTTGCTTCCTAATGTTGGCGCGGTGTATCCTATGCGAGCTTTTTCGGTTGGTGTAATTTGAAGCAACGATTTTCGTATTACTTGATAATCGCTGTATTGTGCTTTGATGATAATGGTTACGGATTGATTCCCCTTCCTCATTCTGTTGGTTCATCAGTTTCTGATTTTCGTTCCTTTTTGTTTTAATTTGAATTAGTTAGTTCAGTTTCACTCTTCTGTGTGTGTGTATGTTTGTTTTGGCCCTTTTCGGTTTAATGGTTTCGTGGTTGACACTGGCAGAGGCAATGACATGGCTAAACTCTTCATCGAAACTATAATTTTTTCACTTTTTTATGTATATGAACTTGTTCTTTTATAAAACTATAGTTTCGTACCGGAAATCAACCAGTCTCCGTCCAAGTTCTGTATCGGAAAATCTCTCAAACCCCCGTTTCATCCTTCTCTTCACACCGCCACAACGTGCACATCAGGACTCTCCCCAAAATCAGCTTCCGTCCGAGTTCCGTACCAGAAAATCAATCAAATTCTGTCCGATTTCGTCCCTCTCTTTACAATTCTCTTAATTTCGACCGTGGCTTTTGTGCGGGCTGGGATAGTTGCGAAGTACTCCCTCCGTCCCGCTATTTGTGGCTCACTTTCCCGAAAGGGGTGTCCCATTATTTGTGCCCACTTTTCTAATTTGGTAAAAAATTACTCCTACTCTATCATCTTCTCTCTCCTACTTTATTACATTATCTCTCCTACTTTATCATCTTTCTCTCATACTCTCTCATTCATACTTTATCATCTATTCTCTCTCTCATACTTTATCATCTACTCTCTTAATTCCCGTGCCGAAACCAATTGAGCCACAAATAACGGGACGGAGGGAGTATGTAATTGAGGTAATGATTTATTATGTTCTGCACTCTGATTTCTCAATCATCATCATCATCCTTGAAATTGCCGCGTTGCTACTATGTTCCACATTTAGTTGAAGTCCTTCAATTTCTCATGTGTACATTAAAGCTGTTGTTATTGCATTATTTTATATTTCATCCTGTAATGCACATAGATCGATATTCTATACTGGTTGTGCAGATGATTCTCCAAGAGTCACCACCGCTTAAGCACTTTGGCATTCAGAGGAAGCCGCTGCCTTTGGAACCGTCTGTTATTCTGCGAGAGGCTAATCGTTACAGATCATATATTTCAGCTGGAAATATGTCTGAATTGTTTGATGGCCATCCTAGTCCCGTTGATGGGTAATTAATTTATAGATTGCAAAGATTTTCATGGATATTAGTTTTGATTGTGTATATGCATTGGTAAAGGTAGCCCTTGCCCCATGATCTATTTGTCTGAGCTATTTATGATCAGGATGATGAAAATAATGAAGAACTACAAGTAGAATATATAATGTGTTCATATAAATCACGTGAAGGGATTTGGAGATGTTTGTGACTAGAAAAATCTGTGACCCGGGGGGGGGGATTGTCATCTAGAGGGTGTATCTCTATGGTTAGGGACAGATGTCATTAGTTATCCACTGAGTGGACTTCTGATTCGTGGTGGTAGCTTGTACAGAATCATAGTAGGTATTGGTGGATGTTCCTGGATAGATAGATGAGCAAACCTTTGAGTTGCACATTATGGGACATTTATGGTCATGGGTTATTTGGAGTTCTTCTGATCTTTTGAATGGTTAATTTTCTTTTTGATTGCAGTTCTTTTACTTGTTAAGGCTCTTGTTTTAATCACTGAAGGAGGAGGGGTTCTTGAAATTACTGGGAAATTTATTTTTACTTATATGCAGATTAATGGACGGAACCTAGTTCATTCTTCTTTTTTCCTTTTTATTACTTTAGTAATTATTTGTTCAATAAGCAAAAGACCTTAACTTTATAAGCCCTTATTATCCGCTCTGTATTATCAAGGTAAACTAAATTTATGGAGAATATTAGCAGCATGTATGCTATTGAGTTCTTTCTGAGATTTTTGTGCATATTACTATCTTAGGATAGAAAATTTTATTAACTTTTCTAGGATCTCTTTTAGTGACAGTTCAGGACCTCCAGCTGCCACTCAAAAGGTGAAAAATGTGTCCATGTCAAGGACCTTCTCCTCACCTGGCAATTTTGAGGGTTCAATTGATCGGCCTATGAGACTTGCAGATATATTTGTTGCTGCTGAGCATGCCTTGAGGAATACAATTTCTGATCCAGTGTTGTGGAAATGTTTATCCTCTGTTGAGGACTTTGAGGTAATGGCTTTCAGGCCTCTACATTTTAGTAAGTTCATCTCATAGTTGTAATTGAGATTATGTGTTTTTCTGATATAGTATTATCACATACATGTCTACTTTAAAGTTTGATGATGTATTGAATTCCTCCATGACAATTGTGAACCTTCTCTGTGAGATCTGGTTAAAAAGGACTTGACCTCTCCAGTCTAGTATTTTGACCGAAATTATAATTGGATAAGAATATGAACTGTCTGAACTTCTTCAGACTTTTACGGGCATCTGAGATGCCACAAATATACATAACTAGTGAGGGAGCTTATACTATTTAGGTTTAGTAGCTTCTTAGCTCTTTGAAAAATAATGAGGTTTTTAACTCATTTTAAATATAAGATTTGTTGGACTTGCTGAAAACCATCTGTATCTCTTTGAGCTATGTTATCTGAAAAAAGTTGAGAGTTTGTCCATATAAAATCTAAATCTTCATAGGATCTTAGAGCTTACTATTCTTGAAGATAAGATTAGGCAAATGACCTGTAAATGAAATTTGGAAACAACATTATCTAAAGCAACTGAGGTTGTTTGGTTAGTAACTCTTCTTAGAGCACATTCGATCTTTGGTTTCTCAATATACAAAATTGTAAGTTTTAATGCTTTATGACAAGCTGCCACCACTGTGATGTAGTTTCTCCAGAGCTAATCATCATCCGTAATTTGATTGTTCATATTCCAGCAAAATTATCTAAATCTATGGAAGGCTGCTGCAAATAACTACCACCAGTCTTGGTGGAAGAGACATGGAGTTGTCCTTGACGGTTAAATTGCAGCTATCTATCATAAACATGAAAATTATGATTCTGCTCCAAATTTGTATGAGAAAGTGTGTGCTCTTTATGCGGGTGAGGGATGGGAGAATCTGCTGGCTGAAGTTCTTCCAAATCTTGCAGAGTGTCAAAAGATATTGAATGATCAAACTGGCTATTTATCTTCTTGTGTGAAATTATTCTCGTTTTAAACAAGCACTATGACACCGTCAGGTTTATGTAACTCTATTATGTTTTACAATGCATATCTACCTTTTACTGTTACTCTTATGGTCTAATCTAAACAAATTCACAAGGCCAATTTTATTTGATACGGGTAAGGTATGAAGAACACTACATACTAAAACTCAAAAACTCCCGATACTTCTAACAGCTTGTATATATTCCAACATACTACAAATAACAGTATGTACAAAGTAAGTTATATCTCCTATCATACCTTACCCGTATCAAATAAAAATTAAAAATTTGAATTTATTTATAGATATTCGACACTGATACAACGAATACTATTTATTACGGGGCATGATCGAAAAACCGTGCGAAGCCGATTAAACAATGCGCTAGTATGTTTTTAACGTTGTGTAACACGCTCTAGATTCTTTAACATCGTAACTATGTCGATGAAATTACGTAACGGCCCATTTTACTACAAACATTTAGGGCCTAATGTTTGTTATACATATTTAAGATTTTTTAATTGTAAACAGGTCGAAAATACCACTTGATTTTAAATATGAAAAACGTACTTATTATCTTAATTTTTCAATTTCAGCTACTTGTATGAACTTGAATTCTTAAGCGAAGGAAAGAATGTACTCCCTCCATCTCGGATGAAACGTCTTATATTCTATTTTGGATTGTCCCACACAAATGTTATATTTCTTAAAAAGGAAATAAATTTATCTTACAAAAAATTATTTTTTTGTAGGTCCATTCACATGACTCTCTCTTAACACACAAAAGTCCACTGTACAAATTACCGCGCCGAAAGGAAATAGAACGTTTCATTCGGGACGGAGGGGTATTTAAAATGGGATAAAATCTGCTGTCCAAAATGTCGCTATCCAATTTATGTTCAAGTCAAAACTACGATGGTTTTAGACTGAATTTTTAAAAATCTTTTGCCTTACTATTTGCAATTTTCTCACGACCATCCCTAATTTACTCTCATAATTAAAGCAGATTGAATTGCTTCACCCATTCATCATTTCCCGATTCGCTAATTTTTTGATAAATTGCTTCATCAAAGTCGAAAAAAAAGGGTTATCTAACTTTTGATAAATAGCATCGTGCTAGATACGAGTCTAAACTATGTATCCACAATACTCGATGGGTTTGAGGTCGTCGACGACGATGAATTAGGAAGTGGAATCTCCAACTAAGGCGATTAGGAGATAGCGGTGCTGATAGATTTTTGGGGGAAATGTGTAGTGGAGTGAAGCAGTCTCGGAGGTGTTGGGATGCAATGCAATTTCAACTTGGACATAAATTGAATAGAAATTTCTTGGACTGGAGATCCTATTCCATATTTAAGACATGAAAGAATAATTTAAAAGATCATTAAAAGTATTTTTGACATTTTAAAAGATACCAAATATGTAAAATCGTAGACAATTGCATTAAAACCTCGTAAGGTTAAATCCGAAAACAATAATAGTACAACATTATCGAATCTGAGAAATTCTTTTTGAAATAAAATAAACACAACATAAATTCTTTTTCCCTATATTAGTATTCTTGACTTATTATAAGTTTATATGGTTTGAAATTTTAACTAACAAAACATGCAGCTTAGCCTAACACACACACTCTTATGCTACAAACATTAATCAAACCAAAACTCAAAACTAGTATGCAGTACTAAAATAACTCTTGACAACATTACTACACAATATCTGCATTAGCTTCTTATTACCGGCGCCGACGCATCGCGGCGTCTTGAACTGGCTAACTGCCCCTCCCAATCCCACAAAGTGATCCATAATCTTCTGGAAGGTTCCCCTCTTCAAGATCCTGAGCTCCAACGCTCCGATGCCGTTGATCTTCCTCATGCTGACGTATCCCGCATCCACGAACGAACGGTCCAAGCAGTTGCAGCATTCCTCCACCACTTCGTCGTTCGCCTCGCCGCTCATCTCCCAGAACACGACGTACCGCGCCTCCTCCCCTGACGATTCGATGCAGCTGCTGTAGTCCACCACCTCCAGCTTCTCCGCCGCCAGCAGCCTCGCCGCGGCTTCTACTGATAATTGTAAATCTTTCTCGGTCGTCTTGTCGAGGTTGATGTTGAGGACGACGTTCCTCCGGCAGACGAACTGGAGCTCCGGCGTGGTGTTGTGGAAACCGGTTACCTTCACGACGTCGCCCAGCCGGTAACGGTAAAGTCCTAAAACAAGGCAGCCATAGAAAACTAAGCCTTAATTGAAAATTATCGTTAATTTACCGTTAATTTGTCCATAAATTACAATTTTAACCTTTATTTACATACCTACTACATAATTTTGGATATTGTATGACTATTAAAGACATTATTTATTATTAACAGCTAAAAGGAAAAAAAAATCATTACTCCCTCCGTCCCTAATATATATGCCTACTTTTCTTTTTCGTTTGTCCCAAATTTATATGCTTATTAACAATTTTTTATGTCTAACTAAATCTTTCACTAACTTTAATACATCTAATTAATGTGAGAATTTAGAAAAAGACTACTTTATCCAACTTTTCTAATAACAAACACAATTATGTCTTTAACTTTTTAGTAATTTACTTTAATTTACTCAAATTCCAATACTAATATTTATCTAACTTTTATATTATTAAATATTTTCTTAATATTTGTGTAAAGTCAAATAGGCATATAAAATAGGGACGGAGGGAGTATGTCATTTTAGCGTATGAGATGCATGCACATGGCAACAAAAAAAACTAAGCCTTTATTCAAAATTGAGAACTTCAAAAATACAATAGGTTTAGGTCTGTGTAAAATTAACTTGTGTTCGTTTTTGCTCTTACTTACATAACAAAAACTCTAATTTTAGGTATTGTAAGATATTTGAGAAATTATATATGAATAAAAAAGAAAAAAATCTTTCCAATCATGCATGCACTATGAAATTTGATGGGAGAAATTTTGAAGTAATTTTATTCAGAACATTATAAAAACGAACGTGTCAAACACGTATGAAATAAAATGCGAGATGCAACATAATACGAACCTGCGAAGCTCGTGGTCACGACCTCGTACTCCTTCCCGACTTCGACTTCCGTTAGCCCGACCGAAATCCGGCCGGAGCAATCCGATCCCACCGGAATAAACTCGAAGTAACCAATATTCGGAACCACCGCAAAGCTAGCAAGCTCCGGCGGCGACTTCGGTTCAACATTTACCCCAATCCACCCTTCCGAAGCTCCATAATCAGCACTTATCAACGGCAGATCCCCACCATAATGCCTCAACTTCTTCACATAAGGCTCCATAGAGCCAGTCATAATCCCATACACATACTTCACATTCGGAAAAATCTCTGGTATCAATCCGTACCAGTTGCTGAGCTTCAAGCACTTACCACTAATCGCGTCGGCCAAGTCTGGATCCGGCCGAAGGATCTTCGCCATGGCGGATCGGATTGGAATGGACGTGATTCTCGAGTTGAGGACGCCCTCTCGGATGTCGGAGACGAGGTGGGGCCAGATCTTCTCGAAGGTTCGGAAGGCGTGGACGATGCTGTGGGCGAAGGTGGAGGAGATGACTTGAACTTGGCGGCGAAAGATGAGGCCAGAGAGGAGGTGGCAGTATAAGGACTGGTGGTAGTCGCCGCCGAAGATGACTTCGTCCGGGCTGCAGCAGGGCCGCTGAGTTGAGCGGAGAGTTTTCTTGAAGTCCGGGTCGCGGAAGAGGTGGGTGGTGGCGGTGCCGGCGTGGAGGCCGGCTTTGGTCTTGAACTGCTTGCTGCTGTAGATGAACTGCAATGCTTTTCCACTATCGATTGGGTATTCTCTGTAGATTTTTAAACCAATAAGTCTTACGCAAGTTTTTTCTGATTCCATTTCAATGGTAAAAGTAATTTGGGAAAATTCGCCCGAGTTTATTAGAAACTACGAAAATGATACTATTATATATGCTTATAATACGAATCACTCTTGTTTATGAATAATATTACGCCAAGTTGCCTAATATAAGTTTCAACATACTCGCGACGATGTCATGTGTTTTGTCTGATTTAAAATGTTTATAATAACATTTTAATGTTTTTTAGATTATTTTTTCATGTCTTTAACACATATTCTTATCTTCATCTTCACGTTGACAACCAAAATGGTTAATTCAAATGTGATACGTAAATTCAAGGTGACATGTCATTCATAAAAATTTAGAGCAAGATCATGAGAGAATAAAATGATGTAATAAGCACAAGAAAGAACCATTTTACAGAAACTTGAAAACAAGCAAAAATAGGAGTGGCTCCACGTTAAAGCCGCATGAATTTGGTAAATACATATAACGATTTAATTAAATAAAAGCAACAATGTAATTTCACGTAATTTCTATTGAATGAACAAGCTAAGAAGTTTTAAAAGTGAAAGATTACCTGTTCCTGAAGGCAAAAGAAGTCTTATAAATCTGCATGGTGTTTTCAACCAAATCATGGTTGAATGGCAGATACTTGGGCTTCCCCTCAGTCGTACCAGAACTGCACAAACACCAATAATCAAACATTTTCTACAAATTAAACAAAAAATATATATAATGATCAAATTATACATACCTCAATGAAATTGCAGGTATAGGTTTGTTGGTGATAATGGATAAATTCCCTTCGTTCTCTCCATCCGCAATTCTTCGAATGTAAGGCTCTAACTCCTTGTGGGTGACGACGGGAACACAAGCCTTGAAGCTATCCGGATCAGTCCTCCCATTCAAACCGAATTCCGACAAATACTCTGTTTCCCCATTCTCTTCCAAGATCTTCTTCAGCGTCTCTGTCTGAATTCTCCCTGCATCCATTGTTAGCGACTCGAACTCCTCGATCACTCCCTCTAGGTCTACTCTCTCTTGCATCTTCTCCAACATACGAAAGAATTGAGTAAAAAGGAAGAAAGAAGAATCGTTACTTTAAAGACAAAAAATAAGCAATTAATATTGGAAATATATAAAGAAATAAATTGCAAATCGATAAATTTACGACTCACTTTTAAGATAGCGACGAGTGAGTGTTATCTGCAGAGTGGGAGTTTTTCTCTCACTGAACCAGTGTGAGAGAGAGACTAGAGAGAAAGAGGGGAAAAGGTGAAGTAGTTTAGCTGAGATTTACGTTTGGTTTATATAGAGTGAAGTCGGGAGAGACTGCGAGAGGGAGAGAGACGAATGGTTTTGAAATACCGAAAGAGCCCTTGGTGGAAAGCTTTGTGGTGGAGCATTCAGTTCACTTCCTGTTTCGGCTAAAAATGTTTACTGACGTAGCAATCCACTATTTTATTGGTAATAATTAGTAAATTATAATAATAGTGCATATATATCTTATTACATAGTTTTGCATTGTACTATGTTTTTCTCTAATATAAGATAAATGTAATGCAGTTTGAATCACATATTAAAATTGTTTGTTTGGTTTTATTGAATGTGTCAAGAATTAAATAAAGAAGAAGTGGACAAAATATTACAAATTAATCTTATGAGATCATTCCAAATTAACCATAATATATTTTTCATATATATTCTCATATCTTTCTAAATTAACCATAATATCTTTTTCATATATATTCCGATATCCTCCCAATTAATCATAATATCTTTTCAATATATATTCCGTTTCTAGAATGTATTATTTTTATGTGACAAAATACCATATAAAAAATATTTCAGAATGCTTAAATAATTAACGTAGTGTGGGCCGGGTCAATTTCGGATATTGAATACATTATATAACGAATAAGAGAACCATGTCGACAAAAAATATTAATTTCATAAATATATACATATATATTAAATGTGTAGGATATGAAGGCAGGGGATTACTTAGCCGTATATGTGGAGTGTGTTATCTGCGTTTTCGGCGCTACTTCGACTTGTTGCTATCAACTTTCACTTACTTTTTTTTAATTTTTAATTATTTAATTATTTAATTATTTCGGCTTGTGTCTCTACAAATTAAGCATGTCAATTGGATTATTATGTAATGTGTCCCACTATAGTATAACTAATTATACTATTAAACTACATGTACAGTACTGCCAGGGACGTCATTAATAATCGAGTTAGAATTTAGATACATCACGACTTATGTGGTAGAAAATTATTCGAAAAAACCCACATACAAGAAAATAATAATCTAATGAATTCTCAAAAGCTAAGTATTAGTAAAAAAAAACTTTAAAATCGTCTTTGCTTCATTAGAGCTTTTCCGAAAAAAAAAGAAAAAGAACAAGTAACAATTAAATTTGTTAACTAATTGGAATGTTTATAGTTTGAAAATCGTATTCGGAGTTTACCTACAGAATTTATGGGCATTTATACCAAAACAAGAAATCTCCAAACAAAAATTGCATAAACATGCTTATACACAAATTGAATTAGATTGCCCAAAAAACTCAATTGGTTCGATTTAATTATTTATTTAAGAATATATATATATCGAATGCAATAAAAATTATAAGAATTATATTCGATAATTCGGAACCAAAAAAAACAAGGGATGGCATTTGCCATCCCTTGCCTCTACATGGCTCCGTCCCTGTACTGCCACTTATATTTAAACTTGATTTTCGTTTGGAAATGGTACACAATGATCTAATCATTGCAACTAAAGAAATTAAGGATGATGGTTAACCATTATGCCTATGTGTACTTTATCTATAACTATGCATTTATATAAACTAATGATAACGACTTTCGCTTTGACAATAACCATATTAGACTTAGTCTCAACATGTTGATGATATTTGAATATGCGATTTTTGACGATAAAACAATTATGCTGATCGTCAACTCATCTTGGGTATATGCTCCTTTTTTATTATGTAGTATGTCTAATCAAATTTAGAGGACGTTTAATAAAAGAGCTTCAGAATAATAAATTAATGTAAACTTTATGTAAAATATTTAAGTTAAATTGAGATTTTGGACTCATATTTGAAATAATTGATTCGTCAAATTCTTAGTATTTTGAGTATTTTGTCTAAAAGACACATATTGATATTATTTCAAATCTTGACTGAATGAATAATTATAATTATAAAATTATAAGTTGATACCCCTTTAATTTTATATTTTCAATCATAAGCAAATAACAATGAATTATGATATAACCGACTTTCCAAGACCTACATACAACCAATTAAATATACCGACCAACTTCGTACCTACATCTATATAATTTTCAAATTTTCTTATTTAAACTAATTAAATGGTGTTTAGTATGATGTGCTGTCACTTGGCAAAGTAAGTCAAACGCTCATCCAAAAATCATTAAAACGAAACCAAATACGTTTACTGATTTTGACGCCGCCCATAATGGAAAGAGGAAAGTCCGCTCGCCGAATTTTGTGTTCCTCGTGCCCAATTTATCCAAGTCGGCTCAAACAAATCCAACATTGCTCCTCCGGCCAGACAGCATCTTTTATTTCTAAATATTACTATCTCACACTCTTACCATCAATTACAACTGCGTGCATTTTAAGAATGACGGCTACATGTAAAATTACATATGTGACCATATCTATCTAGAAGATCGTAATTGATGTAATAAAACCATAACCACTAGTTGTGGCCGGAGCTCTCAAAATTTGCCTCTAAAGGTCGGTTTCGCCCCATGCTTAATGTTGAGCTTAAATTTGTAAGCTCAAAATAAATTAGGCCTAAATGGCCTAATGAATATGAGCTAATTTGATTGGCCAACTAGTTTACTTTCTATACTCGATTTGTCAGGAAGACAAGGAAAATAAAATAAAAATACATAGATCCTAAATATGTAAATAAATTTGAACTCCAGATTCTGAAAGAGAAGTGTGCTTTTTTTTTTCTAAGACAAGACTATTTTCATTTTTTTTAATACAAAAGTATGCATATAAACTTTTTAGATTATGAAATTTGAAGAAATGTGTAATTTAGTATTTGAGCTGATTATGTCAAGTGGCTTGCGACGACTGATTTTTAGTAGCCCTGATTGATTTTTGGTTAGGCATTCCAATCTGTATTCATGAGGTTGGTCCGTTGGACAGACCTGACTTGAATACTTTAACAATCCTAACAGTAACAGATTTAGAAGACATATTAAGCAATTGGTGATCGCTGTTTTGCACCAAATAATCTTGCAAAATTGTTAGAACTAGAATTAGTATAGCAACAGGTATCGAATACAGGGAACAGAGTAATTTAAACCTAAAAATCCTATCAATCAGAGTTTGGTTAGCAACCACACATGTTTGGGGAATTTCTATATCCTAATAATAAACGAAAGCAAACAGGAAATTAACACGAAATTGACTTATGCAAATAAAAGCGGGTCCAGCAAGATGATTCACACACACACACATTCGATCACTGACACTAATAATTAATTAAAATCAATTAGTTGTAGGACACCGTAATAAAACTGACATATCCCTTATTCCCCCTTAATTAATTGGTAATCGCCATGGTGGTTATTGGAACGACTACTTCTCTAAATTAGATGCAACCTACGTTGATGGGCAATCAATAGATTTAACACCTAATCAGCTTTGAGAACTAAGGGAACCCAATTTAGGAGCCTACTCGTATGGTGGACATTTAATAGTCTCCTACCAAATTAATCTAATTGTCCTAAGAACAAGTTGCTGCTTATTTAGCCTAATCCCACGAGAAACGATGAAAGTACTAAATTAGCTATGAATTAAACTAACCTAGGGTGATCAAGCCTAAATTAATTAAACCTAGATTAATTCAGAACCTAAGTGGTTAATTTTAAGCCTTGGTCTCACGAAATTTAAGTGGTGTGTGTTTCACGTCTCGCCGCCCCTAAAAAGACTTAGCTACGCATATCGGCCGGAATGGCCAGACAGACCGATTTACTGGACAGAACACAAAATATGCTGAAATTCAATAAATAATTATGCACGAAAATCCCAAATAATTATTAAACAATCAGAATATTAAAGAGAACGAAATTTAATCCTAGAAATTACGAAATTGAAATTAAAAATCTTTAAATCATCCTACAGGTAAATTAAAGCGAAGACAATCCAAATACGAGAATGCAAAACGAAAGTGATAACAAGTCGTTTCTTCCAAATCAAACCACAATTCATGAATTAAAAACAAGAAAATCGAACTAAAAAGTGATAACCCTTCGATCGGTTTCCTCGACTTCCGGCAATGCTTGATCGGATGTCTCACAACGTCGGCTTCTCGGAAACTCCTCTCTCGGTGATTTGGCGATGGATGAATTGGTGTAAATGGATGATGATGATTCGGCAGAGTGGCAGCTTCGGTTTTTGGTTGCTGGAGGCGTGATAAGAGATGATAAAAAATCTCAATTATGTGCGTGTGTTTATCCTCCCTCTCCAACCGTGTGATATGGAAAAACAAGATAGGGACAAATTCCCTTCCCAAATTTTCTCCTTCAGTTTGGCGTGAATTCCTCAAGATTGGAATTCAATCTTTTCAATTAATCCCTTTCTTCCGTTCCTTTCTTTTTCGGCGCCTTCTCCAAATATAAATATATACTCCTCTTAATCCTCTTCAATTAGGATAATCAAATATAGAAGAAAATAATATAAGATAAATTATATCATTTTCTTTCTATACTTAATTCCTTCTTGATTCCTTCCAAATTCAGTATATATTTCCTTAATTCCGCAACCAACACCTCAACGCCTCGTCAATGCCACATTATCAATAAGAACTGCAAAACAAACACCAAAACAAATCCAAACGCCACAAAATATGCCAAAATAAACGGAATATGGATAGTACGAAATAGACCTATCAGCAATCAAAAATTGTAAGAATCTTCAATTCTCTCTATATTTATCAAATTGCAGATTTCATTTTTAAAATTTTGAATGATTCTTAACGAAGACTAGAAAGTCGCAAGCTAAAAATGGATGAAAATAAACTATCCACACACACTTCGGCACAATATCGGCCCAAGCCCAACTACTCATTCCATCAAGGTCTAACTACCACAGAAAAAGTATCAGCTACCAATGGGCAATGACATTCATGCCCCTCAATCAAGATTCTAGATTCTTTACGACGTCCTCTGTAGGAATCCAAGGGCCATCTCTCTCTCTCTCCCTCTCCACATGGACATCTGGCAGTGGCTTGATTATTTACGGAATTAGAATAAATTGTCAAAAACTTGTCCACAAAAAGGTGCTTCCATTTATAATAATTTAAATAAATTTTAAAAATGTCCTGAAATTACGAATCTCTCAATGATAACGAAAATACAGAAGGTAAAAAGACCACTTTCAGCATTAATGCACATATATTTTTTAATTTATATAATCCCTATGTCCCAACCGACTTGTCTTGTTTAATTTCGACACGAATATTTTGATGAGTGAGTGATTATATATAGAGGAGTAGACGATTACGTGTAGAAAATAAAAGTATGTGTAATAATTTTTTTTAAAAAAAACAAGACAAATTGAGGGGACAATCTGAAATTGAATAGAAAACAAGTCGGGTGGGACGGATGGAGTAATAGATATAGTAGTATGTATTTTTGGCTTGGGTACAACCAATTGAAGCGAGGGTACAAGAGCATGTAACGCACAGAATAAAAGCTCTGGTTATATTAATATTAAAATAAGGTGAAAGTCAGAAAACACAACCTCACTCCATTTCACAGAAACGCCGTCACTTATAAACCACACACACACACTCACTGCGTGCCGCATTAGCCTCGCATCCGTCTCCCCGCCACTACCCGCCTCCGGCGCTAAGAAAAGTCGCGTGGATTGCTGTTTTATTCTTGATCGTCGACCTAGTGTTTGTTTTATTTAATAAATTTTTCTGAATTTTTATTGAATTTTTTCGCGGATTTGATGGCTTCGGAGGATGTGAAGACGACCGAATCAGCGGTGTCGAAGATTGTAAATTTGGCGGAGGAGGCGAAGCTAGCGAAGGAGGATATCAAGCCTACGAAGTCTCAAGTTTATAGTATCTGTAAATCGCTGGTCGCTGGTGGTGTCGCCGGAGGAGTGTGAGTAATCAATTTGTTTTGTGTGTTTATATCTGTTGGTTTGAGGTCATGTGGTGATCGAATTTTAACTATGATATTTTGCTTTCTTTGGATCGATATAGGTTCTGATTATATGTTTGTTTGATTAAAACGAATGCCTTTCCGTAATTGTTTGTTCTCGTGTTTGTCCATGAAATGAAATTTACATTTATTGGTTTAGAGTGCGATCCTGGGAATAAACCTATTGGTTTGGACTTTCTTTTTGTTGTTCTTTATTTAGTCTACATGAACATTTTTACATGGAGACTTAATGCGGAAATTGGACTTTTTTTAAGTGAACATGTAGTGTGCACAAACAATTTCTACTTTATTCGCCTTTTTCCGAACATTTTTCATTGTCTGTTCACCTTTTTCCAATCAACAATATTTTCTTTTGTTATTCACCTGTAACTCAATTAGAAACATAAGTGATGCTCTGCTCTATATTGGAGTAGTAATTTGATTTAGAACAGAAATAGAATATCTGTAAAGTATCTTCCATTTAGATGATTGACAGGAGCTTGTTGTAAAACATGATGCTTGAAGATCTTCTTTTTCCTCTAATGTAAATATGTAGAATATATGAATTAATGCATATCTATTGCAGGTCACGAACTGCAGTAGCTCCCTTGGAGCGGCTAAAAATTCTGCTTCAGGTTAGCCTTGCTAAGTTTAGGAGCTTTCTAGTTAATTCTGTTTTATTAGATGCTCGTATGGATTTAAGATTATACTTGCACAAACCACATCAACCATGACGGGTTGGTATGTACAGGGATTGCCCTTTAATTTTGCTAACATGGACTGATATGGTTCTGTATTCTGGAAAACTTCAGTTATTATTAGAGGACGAAAATACTGTACTTTTATTCTCTTCATATGTCAGGTTCAAAATCCACATAATATAAAGTACAATGGTACTGTTCAAGGCTTGAAGTACATATGGAGAACTGAGGGCCTCAGGGGTTTGTTCAAAGGGAATGGGACTAATTGTGCTCGAATTGTTCCAAATTCAGCTGTAAAGTTCTTCAGCTATGAGCAAGCATCCAAGTACGTTCCTGAAATATCATCTATTGTTCACAAATTGGTTTCATATCTGTAGATACAGGAATAGATATGAAGATATTTCTAATGAAATGTGTGTTTAGTGTCTTGCAAGAATTATAACAACCTGCTTCCTTCTGTTTTATGTGATCATTTCATTCTTGCACATTTTATTATTCACTAAATATAGAGACATGTTTGAACTATATGACCATGTGCTTAGAAATTTTCACATGTTCTGACATGGAGTCCCCCTCCATTGAGGAACTTCCACTTGTTGAAATGCATGTTACTTCCAGAAAACATAACTGTGATGCTAGTGGAGCTATGCCTTAATAGTAGGAAAGATTTCTGAAATTCAATTTTCCAGAATCTATATTTTTGTTATTCTTACTGAGGTGCTGTTTCTTCAGGCTAATCTGAACATTGATAGCTTTCGCTAATGGAATGAGTTTGTGTTTTCCTTCTTGTTACCATTTGAGTTTGTTATTTATTTGGTTGCAGGGGCATATTATATTTGTACCAGCAACAAACTGGGGATGGTAAGTTTCTTCTTTGTGACTCTGCTTTCCCATTTCAACCAATTGTTGACAATGTAAACTCTGGATATCAAACTTCTTAGGTTTACTTCTTTTACCTTTTCTTTTAATATTATTGTCTGTGCTGGCAACAGCTTTGGTTAGTTTACTGGCGTATTCCTTCCTTTACAGTAATCTGAACCCAAGGTGGTCGATAAATCATAATTATCTAAATATTTTTACAGAAACTAGAACTCACATTGTTGAATGCAGGAGGGAGCTTCTGGAAATTGGCATAAATGATAATTCAATGATTTATTTTAAAATGGTCTATCGAATAAATCTATTAAATCTTTTTCTTTTACTTATCACTTACATTTTTTGGTTAATACTGATACTGGTTTTTGATATGCTGGTTTCAAGTAGTGCTGCTCCTTGATGCACATGGTGTCAATTTATTTAATTTGTAAATCGCCCATGTGGTTTTTGGATTTTTTTCAATGTTATTTTTATTTTTTTCCTGATCTGTGACAAGGTCTATATGCTCAAGTATCATATGAGAAACATAGGGTTGTACAAACTGTTGAATATCATGTCTTTATTTGATATTTTAGAGGATGCACAGTTGACTCCTGTGTTACGCCTTGGTGCCGGAGCTTGTGCTGGAATTATTGCCATGTCTGCTACATATCCAATGGACATGGTTCGAGGCAGACTTACTGTACAGGTATTATGACGACTCAAGTCTTTTAAGATTTAAAATAAGCATGGTGATCTACGTTGTAATTAAGTATGTCAACTTTTATGCTTTTGTGCTGCAGACAGAGAAGTCTCCCTATCAGTACAGGGGAATGTTTCATGCTTTATCCACTGTGCTGCGCGAGGAAGGCTTTCGTGCATTATACAAGGGTTGGCTTCCTTCTGTCATTGGAGTTGTAAGTGCTGAAATAATTGAAAATTTTCTTGTGGAAAGTTGTTATCATGGATAAAGATGGCCTACGGATGTTATTCTCGTCTCACAATGCTAACTTTGGTTGCAGGTTCCATATGTAGGTCTCAACTTTGCTGTGTATGAATCTCTAAAAGACTGGCTAGTCAAGTCTAAACCTTTCGGGCTTGTTGAAGATAATGAGTTGGGTGTCGCAACCAGACTTGCATGTGGGGCTGCAGCAGGCACAGTCGGACAAACTGTCGCCTACCCCCTTGATGTCATTCGCAGAAGAATGCAGATGGTCGGATGGAGCAACGCTTCTTCAATTGTCACCGGTGATGGGAGAAGCAAGGCTTCCCTCGAATATACGGGCATGGTCGATGCTTTCAGGAAAACGGTGAGGTATGAAGGCTTCAGAGCATTGTACAAGGGCCTAGTCCCCAACTCAGTGAAGGTCAGTCCCTACAGTATATCACCATCTTACTCTGTTTTGGACTTTCACATGATACTATACATGAATTTGTGACCCGTGCTCTTCAGGTTGTACCATCGATAGCTATTGCTTTTGTTACATACGAGCAAGTGAAGGAGTTTCTGGGGGTAGAGATCAGAATCTCTGATTGATTCTTCTTCATAGAGAAGAAGAGAGTGCCATGATGTTCACTCTGTTATTTTTGTCTGGGTAGAGGTGAAGAATTTTACGTTCCACCCTCTTCTGCACAGAGAGAGCGAGAGAGAGAGAGAGAGAGAGAGAGAGAGAGAGAGAGAGAGAGAGGATGCTGCAGACTGTTCTAACCAGCGTTGATATATTTATCTACTATTTTATGTTTTCTTCTGGTTTACAATCAGTTGCTCAGTACAAATATTTTCTGAATAAGATTAGTGCAGAAGAATGATCCCCAATAATAGCTTCTCTGTTTGGGTTGCTTGTTAAGTAACTTGCTCTCTTATCTTTTAGCTTTAGACTATTCACATGCTAAACAAACCTACCTACTTTGGATGAATCTTGAGTTACCATTTTATTTTTCTCAATGCCATATAGTTGGGTTTAATATTTGAGAAATATTGTAATTTGGAAGTATTTAATCTCAACGGTTGCGGACTTTTTAGTCATAAAAAGAAAAGAAGAGGTGGAAGTAGTTAGCTTAAACTAATGATTTCTCCACACTGGAGAAATCATTGCGATGGGGAATAGGTTGCGCAAGTACATTTACCTTGTTTCTTATTGTCGGAAGCTATAATAATTAAAACAATATGCACATGTCAACTTTAGACATGCATAAACACATGTACTTATTAGCAAATATTAACCATGAAAAACACATCATCATATTGCATGAAGACTTATGTTTGATTACCTCTTTGAAGAGGGGGGTCGCTTGCATGTGGAATTATTTCTCTAGCACCTAAAGAAAAAGAGAAAGACTTGTATGTCACACAATATACTTCATTGTATGTCACACTTTATAAGGTGTTGACATGTGACATATGTGGCCCACCTTAATTGATTCTGATTTGATTATTTAATTAAAATGTATTCTACATGTCAAATGATTTGTGGAGGTGACATATAGTGGAGTATAATTGTATGACATCAAAGTCTATCCGAAAGAAAAATATAGATTTCCTTTTTGTTCTAATTTGGTGAACAAAGAAGGTTAGTAGCATTAAATTTCTTTTAATGTCTATTAATTGATGAAATGAAGTGATTGCACGAATTATTAAGTTGGAACAAGTAGAATATAATTATTTGGCAATCAAATTTGGCAGACTTTTGGCATCGGATTCAAAATCGCTATACACACTCTATTTATATGTAAAGTTAATAAGAAAAAAGGTTGTTCGTAATGTGTTCGTTGTCTGTTTTCTGCATCGGGTTCAAAATCGCCAACAAGGTTGTTTGTTGTCTGCACCATCTTTTTAAAATCTTATGTCTCGGTAATAGTAGGAGGTGCCTAATCAATTTCCTTCAACAACTCGACCATGTGCTTGGCCACAAGATTCACCTCTATAATTATTCTACTCAAACACGTATTTGCAGTCTCAGCTTCATATTCTACAGCTTCCGGTGTATCACCAACCATCCTAACAATGGGATCAAGAACCACACCTCCACCGAAGCCTCCAGCCTTAATTTCTTTTGCTTCTCTCTTTCTTAATGACTGCACTGTCCAATTCTTTATTGCAAGGAATGAAAGTGGATGCCTCTCATTGAAAACTTGCATTCTATCCACGTAGAGTATCTGTAAATGAAAATAAATGAAAAGTGCATCAGTTTACTGAAAAAAGTGAAGTAAATACTACTATAAGTGAACTTACTGTCAGGAACAATTTTGGACCATGGAAGGGTTTTGTTGCATCCCATTTCAGCCTTTGCCGAACTAAGTTTTTCACCAAGACCCCACTTGAGATCTCTTATGGTGGACATATCTTCAAGACAACCAAGCATGTTGTGGGCTATGTAGCCATTAGATGTGTTCTCTATCAAGCAAGTCACCAACAATAGAATGAAGTTCCTTTAAAACCATATACCACCATCATAACACTCAAGCATCACCTCTATTAGTTTCTTCGGTTTAACATTTGGATGTTGGAAATTTGTTTTTGACTAATTAATATTTTAGTCTAACCATGATTAAGTTGTTGTGGCCACGTTCGTATTCTCAAAACCGAATTTCGGTGAGTGAGAAATGTACGTTTTAAGTTGGTCACTTATGGGGGCATTTTCGTATTTGATGCAAGTACTGCCAGCCTGCCCGACCCATTGCTTGGCCCGTGTCTGGGCAAGTAGACTCGTGTTACTAGCTTGGGTTTGGATCTAAGTTTGTGGGCTGATTGTTAGCAGGCTGACTGAAGCTGTTGACAGACTAAGTCTGTTGGGCTAGATGTTATCTGGGCTAGCAGTGGATTGGGCTTGATCGTGAGAAGTCCAGTCTGGTTGATGTGCAGTTGGCCTGTGTGGCTGTTGAGCTGCCTGCGAGTTGTTGGCACATCAAGGGTCTTGATGACCTAAAAGCATCCATGAAGACTTGAAAGGTCTAAGTAGTGGCTCTTAATGAACAAGTAATGGAGAAACATTTTAATGACTTGAGTCCCTTCACATGGTGGATGTTACTTTTATATATAGATGCATCTACAAGCATTTCATACATAACATACACTACACACAACAAATACAAGATATCACGAAAATCATAAAGCACTTCATTTGCATCTATAGTCTAGTTTTGTGTCTGCCCATTTCATGCCTTGGTTCAGTTCGCCGGAGCCTTTCCAGTTTGCGGTGCTGCTATCGGGAAGGAGGAAAGTCATTTTATCTTTGGGGACAGATTGTCAATCCGTGAGCACTAGTCGGGGCAATACTGTCTTGCGGAAAGAGGAAACTCGACTCGACTTTAATCAGTTCAGTCCAGTCAAGTATGTCCAGTTTGTCGTTTCATACACAAGAGAATCATCAACCCGGTCGTTCTGCCCATAATACCAGAAAGTTGTCTGTCCTATTGGATACGAAATCGGTTATAATCTAGTACCTCAATTTCTATAGTATTTTCAATTACTTGTTATTATTTTGTATGCATTTCCAAGGTTCGGCTATTTTAACCAACATTGGATTCCCACCAAACAATTCCCTCCATTCCTCCAACAAACTACTTGTTTCTCCTTTACCTAGTTTTTTATCTCTCTTGCGCCGTTAGGGAAACCAAACACGCTCTCGGCATCATGATCACGTACATACAAATATGATCCATCAAACATTCTTATACCATAATTTCTCGTCTCAAAATTCTTCACAAGCCAAAATGCAAGCTTCATGGGAAGTTTGGTAATCTTCATTTCAAGAATACCACCGAACCCTAACCTTCGCACAACATCCTTTTGATATGTGTTCGTTTGTTGTATAGCATGTCATAGGTTAAACGCACTTGTCCTATTGATTAACTTAGGATTTCGTTCATCATGACTTTGTTCATCTTCTTCAATTACATCCATCACTAACAAGATGCAAAAACTAAACGTACATTCAAATTTCACAAATTGTGCAGTTATTCAATACTTAGAAACACAACATGTAATGTGCAGTAACTACGAAAACAAAGTGCAGTTAATTTTCATATAAACTGCAATTTCAAAATATACATGTAATGTGCAATAACTACCAAAAGAAAGTGCAGTTAATTTTCTTATAAAGTGCAGTTATTCCATACAAATTGTGCAGTCTTCAGAGCGTACCGTCAATGTCTTCATCACCTTCGGACTCTCTCCCGCCTAGCTTGTTGCACCGCTCGTATATGTGCAGCGAGTGTCACCTTGCCCGCTGGAGAATCTTCTCTCGTATTTCCCATCTATTATATTCAAAACAATTAATACATTTAGATTAGATTGGAACCTACCAAGATTACTCCCAAGAAACACAAAAAAAAATTACGTCGACAACACAAGAACTAAGATTTATAGCTTTTCAAAACACAAGAACAGTTGTATCTGGCGATGAATCGTCGTCTCCATCGGAATCGCACTCTAATTTAAACCAAAATTGACATCTCTCGAACCGCCGCCGTCGAATCATGCTTCCGCGCCGTTGCATGTTAGGAGTTTCGCGATTGGTTTGGGCGAAAGTTTCAGAATCGCGATTTTGAATATGGAGGGTTTCTACCCTACCGCCTAATTCTTTAATTTCGTCCATTCCAGCAAATACCCTTTTTGCACTTATTTTGTGAAGAAAGTGCACCGCATTTTTCAAGGCCCAATTTCTAATCTCAACCGTAGATTGACTCGATCTAATGGCTTCATAATCGTTCTTAATTCCTACAACAAGGGGAGTTCCCACCAGATATAGGATGAGGATCTTTTGAGAACATGCGCTAGTGAGAGAATAGAGAACAAATATCAACCATTCATTTAAAAGATGTGTGGTCAAGATTGGATCTAGTTTTTTTTATATTTTTGAATTAATAAGGAGCTCATTAATGGCATTTTTATAATTTGTCTAGCCTCATTAAGGGTGTTTTGGTATTGTCTCTTTCTAATGTGGTCAAGAAGGGATTTTGATTCAACATATCGTCTTCTTCATGGGAGGGGAAGAGAGAGTGATGTTGATGTACAAGATCGGCCAATAATTTAAGATCGGTTTTGAAAGAGGAAGGATTTTCGTTATTGTTCTCATTTCAGCGTTCTATTTCTTGTTTCAAGAAGATTCAACCAAGGTTTCAAAATATGGGTATGAATTTGCCGAGAATGGCTACCGATTTTTGCGTTTTCGCTATGTTTTTTTATAGTTTTCAACTGAATGTAACCCACTTTGTCTCGTTATGTTGCATCACAAAGATTCCCTACAATGGGTGTAGCCAATTTTGAAGGATTTTTGCCAAAATTTTGTTTCTTCCCTATATGCACATTTTCGAGTTCTTATGCATATTTAGTGCTGTTGGTGCTATGGGTGTAACCAATTTTGAAGGATTTTGATGGATTTATGCTATTAATTGTTCTTATTCAATTTCGATTGTAATTCAATGTCCATTTTCGTGTTTTATTATGTGAGACCGAGCATTCAACATCATTTGATGACTTGTATTTTAGAGGATATATCGATGTGTTACATCCCTATGTGCCCCATGGAGTTGAAACCTTACGTTGGTCAAAGGTTTGTCAATTTGGATGATGGGATCAGATTTTACAAAATATATGCTGGTGTTGGTGGTTTCGATGTACGTTTGAGCACTTGCCGTGTTTCTGATGTTGTTTTCAAGCATCGGTATATATTATGTAATCGTGAGGGTCATGGAATTGGTCATTTCTCTAGTGTTGTTGAAGGGATTGATGGTTTTACTTCTTATTGTTGAACATTAACAAACTATTCTTTAAGAAGATTCATGCTTTAGTGTATCTGCATAGACATTGTGCATGATGTGCATACATTTTCATTGCTGCGTGCATAGAGATAATGACTCTGCAGTTTAACTCCGGTTTCGTTTTTCCCTTGATTTTGCTCATTTGTCCAATTTCTGTTAGCTGGATTTACTTCTTATTCTGTCGCGCAAACTACTTCAAAAAGAGGCATTGTTTTGCAAATATGCAGATATTTTCTAATGATGTGCATACATTTGTGATGTTGTGTGCAAAATATTCGAAAGAACATAAAAAATGTATAATCTACATAATTAGATGTTTGAGTGTGCAAAAAATAAACAGACACTCCTGCGATAGCCTATGCATCATTGCAAAACACATTGAAAATCTAGCGATACCAAAATTACAATTATTCGGTAGGTCTTTCACATTTTCACACTCTTCATTGTCATTTGTTCGATCATCTCCATCAATTGTTCCTTCAGATTCTCCTATTACATCCCATTCACCCAACTGCTTTTTATTGCAATCATTGGCCTACAATATAAATGTGCAGATAAAATAGAGTAAGTGTGCATATAAAAGATTATCAATGTGCATATAAAATGTAAGGAAATGTGCATAATAAAAAATGTGCAAATAATTTACAATACATGTACAGGAATTAACAATTCATATGCAGATAATTAAACTAAACTACTTGCAACTATTTGCACAACCATACCATTTGCATAGATGAGCAGACTCCCACAGAGATGTGTATACTAAACATAGAATAATGTGCATACCAGGCAAGAAGTTCCTACTACATAAATGTGCATACTATCATCAATACAAACTTCCCATTACGAATGCAAGCTTTTTAAAATGTGCATACTACTGTGCATACTAAAATGTGCGGCCAATTTCTAAGCCCTAGTTTCACATAATTCACAATTTCTAAAATGTGCATACTACTGTGCATACTAAAATGTGCAGCCAATTTCTAAGCCCTAGTTTCACATAATTCATAATTTCTAAAATGTGTATACTACTACCATACAAAACCCAAGTTTCTAAAATTTGCTTACTACGACAAAACCTTAGTTTCACATTGTTGGGTTTGTTGGGCTCCCAACTAGTGGAGAAAAGCCCACATCTTTATGAGGCCCATTATTGAGGAAATATTTATGTTTCTTATTGATGAGTTAGTGAAGGGAGAAGAGTCAGACAGCAAAAACCGTGAGTTGGGCAGAGAGTTGCAGAGAGAGAGTCACACAGAAAAAGAGTGTTGTAGTTTATCATTTCCGACTATCGGAATTTCATTCGTGGTCGGATTGGCTTGAAATTTTAACTGGAGACAGAAGACTCATTGTTCTTCATTCTGACCGACGGGATCGTAAATCTGACGGTTAGATTTTGAGTTAAAATTTTCGGATTTCAGCTACTACTTGTGTGAACGATTTTACGTCTTTGCTTCCGTATTGTGATTCTAGTGCCTTCGTAGTATTGTTAAGGGCTAGATATCATTTTGTACTTGCTGGGTTGTACTCTCTCTACTTGATTTTAGTGAATTTGGCTAGACCTAAGGGTCTCGTGGTTTTTACCTCTTCATATTGAAGGGGGTTTTCCACGTAAATCTTGGTGTTCTTGTGTTACAATCATTTTTGTGCTTCATTATTGAATTATACACTTGAATTGATATCGGTTTATGCTCCTAACGTATTCTGCAAATTGGAGGTTTGATTTGATTATCCCTCATCAGATTGGTATCAGAGCTGAGGCTAGTGGTGATCTTTATTTGTATGAATTATGGAGGTAAACACGAGTAAGATGATTCTTTTGAATGCTACAAACTATCACAGTTGGAAGGTTAAGATGAAGGATCTTTTATTTGTGAAGAGTTTGCATCTACCTGTGTTTGGTACCGCTAAACCGGAGTCAAAGACTGCCGAGGAATGGATGTTTGAGAACCAACAGGTTTGTGGATTCATTAGAATGTGGGTGGATGATAATGTCTCAAATCTTGTTGAGAATGAGACAAATGCAAAAACTTTGTGGGAAACATTGGAAAAATTATATGCTTCTAAGACTGGGAACAATAAGTTGTATCTACTCAAGCAATTGATTAATTTGAAGTTTGTTGAGGGTACTCCTATCTCTGATCATGTAAATGCATTTCAAGGTGTTGTGAATAAATTGTCGAATGTTGGAGTAAAGTTTGAAGATGAGATACTCGGCTTATGGTTGCTCAACACATTGCCTGATTCATGGGAGACATTTAGGGTCTCACATACAAATTGTGCTCCTGATGGTATGATGTCTTTCGACTATGCTAAAAATGGAATTCTTAATGAGGATATCAGAAGGAAAACTCAAGATTCATCTCCACAGACTGAGATCTTGGCTACAGAGCATAGGGGGAGACAACAGAATAGAAGTTATGATAATAGGGGAAAGAGTAGAAGCAAGTCTAGGTCCAAGCACAAGGATGTTGAGTGTCATTATTGTCACAAGAAGGGACACATCAAGAAGAATTGTTGGAAATTGAAGAACAAAAATGGAGAGAGCAGTAACAAAGTAGAAAACAAGGCTGAAAAGCTTGAAGGAAACAGTACTAATCTAGTTGTTGCTGCTTCTAGTGATGACATTGCTGATCTTGTCATTGCTTCAATTAATGTTGATGTTAATTTGGTCTCTTCTGACACTTGTTGGTTTGGTGACACTGGTGCTGGAGTCCATGTTTCTTCGAAAAGGGAATTTTTCTGCACTTACTCTGAAGGCCACTTGGGCTATTTAAGAATGGGTGACGGTGGTCTTGTTAAGGTTGTTGGAACAAGCGATATCTGTTTGAAGATGAAGAATGGTTCTACACTTCTATTCAGAAATGTTAAACATGCCCCTGGTGTTCGTTTGAATTTGATTTCTGTTGGATCACTTGATAATGAAGGTTATGGTAACAACTTTATTGATGGGAAATGGAGACTTAGCAAAGGGTCAATGCTTTTGAATAAAGGTGTGAAGTTGAAGGAAAACTTGTATGTATTACAAGCTTCTGTCTCACTAGACTCGGTTAATATGGTGGAAACGCAATGTTCACCGGAGTTGTGGCACAAGAGATTGAGTCATATTAGTGCTAAAGGACTTGATACTTTGGTGAAGAAGAGTGTTCTTCCAGGAGCTAGGAGCTCTAGTTTTGATAGGTGTTCTTATTGTCTTGAAGGAAAGCAAACTAGAGTATCTTTCAAGACAAATCCTCCTCATAGGAAACCAAATCTATTGGATTTGGTTCATTCAGACGTTTGTGGTCCGTTGAAGGTAAAGACTGTTGGTAGTGCATCTTATTTTGCAACTTTCATTGATGATCATTCCAGGATGCTTTGGGTCTATGTCTTGAAGACCAAAGATCAAGTGCTTGACAAGTTTAAGGAGTTCCATGCTTTAGTTGAGCGACAGACTGGAAAGAAATTGAAGAGCATCCGGACTGACAATGGTGGTGAATACTGAGGACCATTTGAGGAATTTTGTAGGCAACATGGGATCAGACATCAAAAGACGCCTCCCAAGACACCTCAGTTGAATGGGTTGGCGGAGAGAATGAACAGAACTTTGATGGATCGAGTTAGATGTTTGTTGTTAGAGTCAAAACTCCCACAATCTTTTTGGGGTGAGGCTCTATATACTGCTGCTTATATTGTTAATTTGACTCCTACTGTTGTTTTGCAGGGAGATGTTCCAAAGAATATTTGGACCGGCAAAAACACCTCTTATGATCACTTGAAGGTGTTTGGTTGCAAAGCTTATGTTCATATTCCTAAGGATGAAAGGTCAAAGTTGGATGCTAAGGCAAGACAGTGTATCTTCATTGGCTATGGTCAGGATGAATTTGGTTACAAGCTAGATGATCCAATTGAGAAGAAAGTCATACGAAGCCGTGATGTTGTATTCTTTGAAGACCAAACCATTGAAGATATTAAGAAAGCTGAGAAACTTGATTCTCAGAATGACCTCACAGATCGTGATCCAAGTTTTGTATCACCTTTGCCTACTAGAGTTGATAGTGATACAGTCGAGACTGATATGCAGCATGAAGATATTGCTGATGATCACTTGCATAATCCTACTGAAGATGTTAATGATAATCCACAAGGTGTTTCACTCAGAAGGTCTACTAGGGTAAGCCAACCGTCTACTAGATATTCTTCTAGTGAGTATGTTCTCTTGACTGACGGGGGAGAGCCTGAATTCTTTGATGAAGCTATGAAAGGTGTAGAAAGTCAAGAGTGGTTTAATGCAATGGAAGATGAAATGAAGTCTTTGCATGATAATCACACTTTTGAGTTGGTGCACTTACCTCAAGGTAAGAGAGCTTTGAAAAATAGGTGGATCTATAGATTGAAGCAAGAAGAGAACTCCTCTAAACCAAGATATAAAGCTAGATTGGTTGTGAAAGGAGTTGATTTTGATGAGATTTTTTCACCTGTTGTGAGAATGTCTTCAATCCGAGCTGTGCTGGGGTTAGCTGCAAATCTTGATTTAGAGATTGAGCAAATGGATGTCAAGACAGCATTTCTTCATGGCGATTTGGATGAAGAAATTTACATGGAGCAGCCAGAAGGATTTAAGGTGAAAGGGAAAGAGGATTATGTGTGCAAATTGAGGAAGAGCTTGTATGGCTTGAAACATGCTCCAAGACAATGGTACAAGAAGTTTGAGTTTGTGATGAGGCAACAAGGCTACAAGAAGACTACTTGTGATCATTGTGTGTTTGTTCAGAATTTCTCTTCTGATGATTTTATTATTTTGTTACTTTATGTAGATGACATGCTTATTATTGGTCAAAGTGCTTCGAGAATCGCCAACTTGAAGAGGAAGTTGAATGAATCCTTTAATATGAAGGATTTGGGGCCAGCTAAGAAGATTCTTGGCATAAGCATTTCTCGGGAGAGGAAGACGAAGAAGTTGTGGTTGTCACAACAAAGTTATATTGAGAAAGTCCTTTAAAGATTTCTGTTGGAGAATGCTAAGGCGGTTAGCACTCCATTGGTAGCACATATGAAATTAAGTGTGAAACAGAGTCCCTCTACTGATGATGAAAAGGAAAAAATGAAAAATGTTCCATATTCATCTGTCGTGGGTAGTTTAATGTATGCGATGGTGTGTACAAGACCTGATATTGCTCATGCAGTTGGTGTAGTGAGCATATTTCTCTCTAATCGCGGGAGAGAGCATTGGGATGCAGTTAAGTGGATTTTGAGATATCTTCGTGGTTCTTCAAATGTGAAGCTTTGTTTTGGAAGTGGGAAATCAGTTCTCACTGGTTATACTGATTCAGATATGGCTGGAGATGTTGATACCATGAAGTCTACTTCAGGTTTCTTGACTACGTTTGCAGGGGGAGTTGTTTCTTGGCAATCTAAATTGCAGAAGTGTGTTGCTCTATCAACAACAGAAGCCGAATTCATTGCAGCCACAGAAGCTTGCAAAGAGTTGCTATATTTGAAGAGATTCTTGAAAGAAATCGGTTGCTCTCAAGAGAGGTATGTTTTACTTTGTGATAGTCAAAGTGCAATTCATCTTGGTAAGCACCCCACTTTTCACTCCAAGTCGAAACATATTGATGTGCGGTATCATTGGATACGTGATGTATTAGATGAGAAGTTAATTGAACTTGAGAAAGTTCATACTGATGATAATGGGGTTGATATGATGACTAAGGTTTTGCCAAGATGCAAGTTTGAAATTTGTTGTTCAATTGCCGGGATGGCAATCTCCTCCACATAGTCGGGAGGGGGGAGATTTGTTGGGTTTGTTGGGCTCCCAACTAGTGGAGAAAAGCCCACATCTTTATGAGGCCCATTATTGAGGAAATATTTATGTTTCTTATTGATGAGTTAGTGAAGGGAGAAGAGTCAGACAGCAAAAACCGTGAGTTGGGCAGAGAGTTGCAGAGAGAGTCACACAGAAAAAGAGTGTCGTAGTTTATCATTTCCGACGATCGGAACTTCATTCGTGGTCGGATTGGCTTGAAATTTTAACAGGAGACAGAAGACTCATTGCTCTTCATTCTGACCGAAGGGATCGTAAATCTGACGATTAGATTTTGAGTTAAAATTTTCGGATTTCAACTACTGCTTGTGTGAACGATTTTACGTCTTTGCTTTCGTATTGTGATTCTATTGTTAAGGGCTATATATCATTTTGTACTTGCTGGGTTGTACTCTCTCTACTTGATTTTAGTGAATTTGGGTTTTCCACGTAAATCTTGGTGTTCTTGTGTTACAATCATTTTTGTGCTTCATTATTGAATTGTACACTTGAATTGATATCGGTTTATGCTCCTAACGTATTCTGCAAATTGGAGGTTTGATTTGATTATCCCTCATCACACATAATTCACAATTTTGAGACCCTATCTACCATACAAAACCTTAGTTTCACATAATTCACAATTTCGAGACCCTAACTACCATACAAAACCATAGCTTCTAAAATCTGCATACTATTACAATACAAAACCATAGTTTCACATAATTCACAATTTCGAAGCCCTAATCTCGTTGACCCAAATTAACGGAAAGGAGATGTACACCTTTAATTGGGGTGAATGCTTCTCCCTCGATGGTCTAATTTAAACTATCTACAGTGACCACCGCGAGCCATCAACAACAGCGCCTCTCCCTCGAAGCGACGTCAACGACGCAGCGCGAGCCGTCAACAACGGTCTCGGCTCTATTTTCCACCGCCAATGGCGCGCCTCTCCATCCACCGCGAAAGATCGCCCCTCTGTTCTCCACGGGTTCGTCTTCTTTTCATCGATTTCGTCAGGGATGGAATTCTATCATAGATGAAGGGGAAAATGTATTTTTTTTGTTATGGAAGAAGGGGGAAAGTTGTTTCAAAATAGGGATGAATAGCTGGTGCCCAATTTTGTTACCAATTTGCCCTCCAACACCCTTTCAACTATTATAAATTAATGAAAACATCATCTATTCATGGTCTACAATTGTTCTCTATTCTTTTACTAAGTGTGTTTTTTTATAGAATCCTCCCTCTATATATATATATATATATATTTGAAGTGTCATCGTTTGGAATTGAACTACAATGATCTACGTCCTCTTGTGCCAAAATTCGAACTATTTAAATCGGTCAGTCATTTCATTACTTTTATAACTTTCATTTTTGGTTTGTTACGAATTAAGATTTGTTCTAGACCTTTAAATATACATCTAATTGTACTTCAAAGAAATTTTTGGATTTTAACTATTAAAAACTTTTTTATATGGAATAAAATCTATTGTTCAAGAAGTTTTTGTTTAATTTAAAACGATAAATGTTTATCTTCTACATTATTGTATCGTATCAGATACTTAGAGTAGTATATAAGTAGACTTGAAACATATAAAAAAACACCATGCAAACATAAACATCATATGAAGAACATCAAACTAAGAATCAAGAAAAAACAAATTATTATTATTACAAAAACTGCACATTTACATCATTAGGAAAATATGAACACTAAGTGACACAAATAAATTCAACTTACCATACTAAACAATTTGGTCTGCGAAGAGATCATTGAGGTCCCACGTAAAATCATCACCAAAATCAATATCAACACCACCAAAATTATTATCATTCAAATCTTCCTCTTTCACCCTAATTTCATCACAAATTAATGGCGAAGGCAACCTAAAATCCAACTCATTATTCGAGAAATATTCATCAAATGATAAAAAACTATCATTACTGAATAAATCTTCGTCTTTTAGATTAGTTGGAATTGACGAATTTTTAAACTCGTGTTCAAAACCGAACCGGACCAGCTCATAAAAGTTATCAAAGCACTTCTCCTTCCCAGAATCATAATCTCCGACCACCGGCGCCGCCCTATCCGGCGGTTGTGCAAAATTAGTCCGAGCTTTTTCACCTCGTATCTGTACCGCCGCCCTATCGTAGACCATCGCCGCCTCCTCCGCCGTGTCGTAGGTCCCCAGCCACATCCTCCTCCGCCGTGATGGATCCCTTATCTCCGCCGCCCACCGCCCCCACGGCCGCCGCCTCACTCCACGAAACTTCTTCTCATTCCCATCCTCTCGACGCTCCGCCGCCGACGGCGGCCTCCGTCGCTTCTTCTCCACCACATTACAACTATTATCCACGTCAGTTCTCATCGTAGCAACACTTTCTCTCTCAAACCTAATCTCGTTTACATGTTTCTTCACTCGACGGAGTCTTGATCTTAAATTTAATCTCTCGATTTCACAATCTTCGCCGGAAGAATCGGTGGCGTCGAAGTCGGTGACGGAGATTCTGATTAATCGCGGCGGAGTTCCGCAGCTACATGAATTCTTCGGCGGCGGCGAGCAGAATTTTGTGGTGATTGTTTTATGAACAGTAAAATTGATCGGTTCTGAGATTCCCCAATCCATAACAATAATTTTTTTGTATCGTATGAATGATAACACTAAAAAGGATTAGAAAAGAAATTGGCGAGAATCTTGAGGAAGAGGAAGAAGAATAATGGCTGATCGAGTAAAAATCTGAGTGGAAATTGCAAGAAAGGAAGAAAATGTGAAGAAAATCCCTACTTATATGGGAAACTAAAATCTAATTAATTAATTAATGACCCATCATTAATAAATCATATTATATGGAAATGTTTTCTTACTATGAGTGAAATCTGCGTAGGCTATTCGAGTTGCTCATTGATTACATACAAGGTTATGTAGATTTATACATTCATTTTATGTCATCATTTCATAATCATAATATTTAGTGGCCAAAAGTTTGTGCATGTATTGAATAGCGGTTATAGATTTTATTATTAAAAAAAAAAGTAGGCTTTTAAGCATAAATCAATTAGATTTTTATCATTATTAAATTGGAAAATTTATCCTTGCACTCCAAGTTCTATATGCGTTGAACATGTCAACCTCCATTAAGTGTATATGGACAGATATTCCCTCTTTACGAGAGTGTTACTTTTTAAATCATAAAAGCTTGGTTTAAGTCAAGCTAAAAAATCAATTCTAACTAAATTAATTGATTAAATTAAATAACAAAAATACATATTTGATCTTCTTCTCACCACAATTGGTATAGATATGAAGAAATAATGATATTACTAATAAAAAAAGAAATTTGTGTACTCCTACATAATCATACACAAATTGGGCTCCAAGCAAAACCAAACATTTGATCACAAAGAGTGGTACTGTATAAGTAGTATAAGTAAGAGCTGCAAGAATTGAGAACCAGAGGAGTTAACAAGCCATAAACATTAAACAACAATGAAAACAATAAAATCATTCAATATCCACAGTTTCAAACGCATAACTGCAGCAGTTTTCAGAGACTACATCTTAAATCAGTCTATTGCAGGAACATAGAGAAACAGACATTCATTTTTTTTTTTTTACATAATGTAATCTATGGAAGAATAGCATTTAGCCCATCGCGTACTTCTGAGTCCAGCTACGCGCAGTTTGCTCGTACTTGGCCCTGTCCGTCTTGTACATGTGCGCAATCTCAGGCACCAAGGGGTCGTCGGGGTTTGGATCCGTTAGAAGCGAACAAATTGAGAGCAAAACCTGGGAGTATAAGAAGCAAAGTATTGTTGGTTCATATAAGTGATTTACATGAATCCAAATCAGATCTGAGCAGAAGGAGATACTGCCTTGCTTTGGTTCTTAAATTCTTTACTTAGAGGCTTATCGGAATGCTGAATCGACAAATAGCTAAGTTTAATCAGACAAGATGAATCAAGATACCATTTAAAGCCTAGAGCACTTGACTAGCTCCAAATTCTTGTAGATTAAATCTTTATGCGTACCTTTTTGTTCTATTGTAGTATTAATCTAATTCTATCACTAACTTGTTCTCTGCTCTTGCAAACTTCTTCTCATGGCTATATATTAGGCTTAGCGAATTCTTGCTAGTGTTCTTTCAAGTTGTAAATGAACTTTTGACTGAGCGGTAAGAGAAAAGCACAAGCAATGTGAAAAGTAACCTTAGATATTGTCAAGGCTGGGCTCCATTGATCCTTCAAGATGTCAAGGCATATGCTACCATTGCTGTTAATGTTTGGGTGGAAAACTTTTGTCCTGAACGCAACCTGCAATAGTTCCTCCATAAGAACAAGAACATAGTAGAGACGGATCATTACGAACCAAACAGCAGCCACAATTTTGTATTAACATGAGATTACTAGAGAATTCTATGGTAAAGAACCAAACTTGATAAACGGGTCTGAAGTTAAAACATCAATAAACAAACACGGAGAATTTTCTTAAAATGACGATTTTGGTGGAGTTAAGTTAATAGCTGCAGAGATGATATTAACCAGGCATACCTTTGGAGGTTTGAATGGGTAGTCAGGTGGGAATTGGATAGTGACTAGAAATACTCCTCCTGCATAAGGACTATCCTGCGGACCCATTATCGTCGCCTGCCAGTGGAACATGTCTTCACCAACAGGTCCTATTACAATGGAAGGAAACATCATATTACCAACTACAAACCAAAAAATTGATAGAAAATGAGAAACCTAGTTTAACCAAGAATGACCCAGAATCAAGTAAACTGTGAACAGTTCAAGAAGCTGTTGGTAAAACACAAGAGGCATAATCACAGATTAGGGAAATAACAATCAAGAATCCACCAATTCTCTAAAAAAACACCTAAAAATCTGAAGAGGAAAGATATCAGCAGCCCAGAAATGGTCAAAACAACAAAATCATCAAACCCCACAAGGAGAAATGACCATCTAAAGAGTAACGAAGCATATTTTTCATATCTAGCAAACATCAAGATCCACCTAGAATTTTCGATTTACTAAGAAATCATTGGAAAAGAACAACCAAAGCAACAATATTCAAGCCCAGACGAAAAAATTGTCATTTTCTTGCACATATACATTCGAATTGCACAGATCAACCCTTACAATTCTCAAACATCACACGGAAGGAAAAAAAAAACTATTGACACAAAAAGTAAAGGTAAATTAAGTAAAGAAAAAGCAAAATTGAGAGGAACACCTGCACTGCAAGAGGTTGGAGGATCCTTCTGCAAATCCTTGAGCTCCTTCAAGATCCGTTTCGAAGCCATGGAAGAAAAGATTCGATCTTTCGACTGTTTTGAAGAAACCCAGAAAGAGAAGATTGTGAGATAACAAACAAGAACAAGGCGCAGAGTTGCGTAAAAACTTGCCTGGACAGAGAGAGAGAGTTGTTGAGTTTGTTTCCCCTTGTGGATTCTGGTTTCAGCTGCCGCTTCTTCACGCTATGAATCTACTTAGCGTGACTTTATCAGTAAATACACCAATATTTTACTACTTTTTTCTTCTAATGATTGGACTCTTTCATGTGATATTTGCCTTCGTCTTATCCCCTTCAATAATACACATCATCATTTTTATAAGACGAAATGAAAGTGAAGTGACAACTTAATCTTCATCTATTCATCTTCTAAATTAATATTCTCTATTCAAATCTACCTCACACTTTAAATAACACTTTAAATAGTGATTGTGAATTATTCTGGTATATAAGAGAAAGTTTGCCCACTCAATTTAAACTTGTCAGATGAGTGTTCATATCATAAACATCCTCATCTTTTATTTATTAGACTATTCCAATTGACACCCCACCCCAACCACGCCTAATACGACAAAAGAGAAATTAATTAAAAGAAATTATAAAATTACCCTCCCCCACCGTGACTTGGGGTGGTCAGACGTCTCTCAAGACATTTACTATTTGCTTTTTTCTAACCAATGATCATGTGACAAATGAAAATTCATAATTGGATCTACATAATTTTATTGACAATAATTTTATTTGATTAAAATCATTAATTAATTATTCATAAAAAAATTTAAAAAATTATATCAAAATTCATATTTTTTATTCTATAAATAGAGACCAATATTGAGTAGCTCTTGATGAACAAATTATAATTCTCGCAAGTGCATGAATCGGTGTAATACCTAATCTAGCAACTCCCGAGGTCGATCTCACAAGGACTCAGCTGGGTTCTAATTACTCTAATTATTTAACTATCTACTTGGTCCTAAACTGGGTTTGATTATTTAAAACTACGGAATTAAAATAGCAAGAAAGTAAGAAAACAAATAAAAACGAAGCAAAGTGGATTAATGGGTGTGGTTTCAAGTTTTATGAAGAGTGAGTAGGTTTAACAATCACTATGCCTAAGATGATCGATTCATTCTCATTCTCTAGCTAGCATTTATGAATTTCTTTTGTTGGTTCATCCACTAAGTCTCTAGGGATTCCGTATGATGGCGGAAGATCTCTAATTTATAATCCTAAGGGTCAATCAAGTGATCATATCATGAACCTAAGGATCGTATCATGCTCAAGGATTTAAGGAACCATCTAAACTATCTCAAACCAATGGTGACAATCTAGACACTTAATTAATTGCGGCCTAAATAAATAACTAGGGTATGATTCGCCGTGTTACCTATTACCTATATTCTCTACAATTATCTAAGATGATGGCCAGTCACATTAAAGAATCATAGAGAAATCAAAAGCAGGCTCAACAATTAAGAAACAAAACAATTCATTCATTTAAAAACTAGGGTTTGAATAAATTCATCAAAAAAACATAGATCCTGCTAAACCCCCACACAAGGGGATTTAGCCACTCATATTCGTAGGAAAACAATCACAAAAGATGCAAAAAGAATCCATATAATTCAAGTATAAAAAACCCTAAACAAAACTGAGAAGGAATAATACAACCTAGAATCTAGCGGATTGATCCTCGCACTTGGTTCTCGGGTTGTGGTTTTCAATCTTAGTCTTGAATCTTCAACGGAGGGATGCTTTGGGTGTTTCTCTGCTTTGGAGGGTGGAAAAAGTCGGAATTATGGTCTGTGGTTCGAAGGAAAGAAGTCCGGAAGGGTTTATATAGGTTTCGGGCCGAAAAAAACTATTTTTGGGCTGTAGACGATGCGGACCGCGGTCCAGTACAAAGGCGGACCTCGGTCCGACCTGTTCTGTCCGCGCACTCCCCTCTGCAATTTTCTGCACTGATCAATTTTAGGAAAAACGCGATATCTCCTTCGATAACCGTTGGATCGTCACGAAACTTTGCCACAATGTTCCTAACACATAGAAATACGATATGGACGGTGGAGATCGGATTCTAGGATCGTTAGATCCGTATGCCACTTGATTTTCCAACTGCCTTATTACACGAGTTCCGAAACACGGTTTCTTCAACATCCGGCTTCAAATCCTCTTCATTCTTCATCTAAACAACTCCATCTTTGCCAACAATGCATCAATGGTCATGATTTCTTTCATTTTGGTGACAAATGCCACCAAATATGCTCAAAACGCGCGAGAAACCTACAAAACCAAAAACCATCGAAAGTATACGATTCCAAGCAAAACAAAAGCTAAAAATATATGAAAAATTATGTAATAAGCTTAAAAAGAATACGATGAGATGGTATAAAAACCACTCATCAGTTCTCACCAACAATACTAAACTCTCTTTTGTTCTAAATTTCCAACAACAAATCAAACCTTGGTTTTTCTTCTTACCTTATGGATCCAAATCACCCTGATTATTCGTGGTATATCAACTCCGGCCAATTTCCCAATTCCGAATACCATCCAAACTCCGAATATTATCCTGATTCTCAATTTTCTCCAAATTTGAATCAAATCGCTCCCTCTCAGTTTGTCTCCTCATCACAAAATATCTCTCGGGGTTTGTTTCCAGATGTTCATCGTCCAAACCAAAACCAGAGGGGTGTCAAAAATGTTTGGTGTGTCAAAGAAGATGTAGCCCTTATGTCATCTTGGCTATTCGCTAGCGAAGATAACATAATATGCAGAAATCAAAAGGGAACCTCGCTATGGGCACATGTTCATAAATTGTATCATGAGAAGCAAGCCAATAATCCAGATGAGCTTAATGAACGAAACATCGAATCAATGAAGGGTCGTTGGAAACGACTTAATGAAAACGCAAACAAGTGGGTTGCAACTTGTAAGGAAGCAGGTGCTCGTAAGAAGAGTGGAATGAGCCAAAAAGATATTGAGAAAAAAGCTCATACAATTTACGCAGCAGGTGGCAGCAAGTTCCAAGATTTGGTTGTATTTAATGAAGTTATGTGTAAAGCTCCCAAGTGGAACTTAGGATCAATTCTTGATACACCACGTGGCCATCCCGAAAGTGAAGAGGTTAATGAACGAGAAAGTGGTGGAAGCTCGAAAAGACCAAGACTTCAGAAGATGGGTCATTTACTAGAACTTCATCAATTTCTCGTCCTAAAGGTAGAGATAAGGCGAAGAAGAAAGGAAAGGGTATCAGCTCAACTTTATAATTTAATAGTCTCCAAGGACAATGAAACTGAGTTAATGAGAAATGTGTCAAATGTTGAACTCGACGTAGAACACGAAAGGATAGAAATGGAGAAAAAGAGGACGTCCTTTCCAAATACCAGAATTTAATAGATGGTAAGAACGGGTTCATCAACAAAATCATGAGATTGAAAGAATCATTGTGGATTTCATGATTCACAATGTGACTTTTAGTTCTCAAAGATCTACAACCAGAAGGAGGAGGAGGTATTGTAACAGGGAACGTGAGGTTGGTGCAGAGCGCTTAATGAACGACTATTTCGGAGATAGCCCAACGTACACTCCGGAGATGTTCCGGCGTAGGTTTCGAATGCGAAAACCATTATTCCTTCGTATAGTGGAGATTCTTCGCTCATCATGAGATATTTTCAACAAAGACGTGATGCTGCTGGCAGACTATCTCTTTCACCATTACAAAAATGTACTGGTGCTATGAGAGTGTTGGCATATGGGACATCTCCATATGTCGTTGATGAATATCTCAGAATGAGTGAAACTGTGACAAGAGACTCTCTCATACATTTTGTGGAGAGTGTCATCTCTTGTTTCGGTGACACATATCTCAGAAGGCCTAATGAGCAAAATTTGACTAAACTACTGCATGTTGGGGAACAACGTGGTTTCCCGGGCATGATAGGTAACATTGACTACATGCACTGACAATGGAAAAATTGTCCAACTGCATGGGCTAGACAATTTACCGGAAGAAGTGGGCATCCAACAATCATTTTGGAAGCAGTTGCATCATATGATTTATGGATATGGCATGCGTTCTTTGGAACACCATGTTCGCTTAATGATATTAATGTACTACACCGATCTCCCGTTTTTAATGATGTCTTAGAAGGTCGATCACCAAAGGTTAGTTATGTAGTTAATGGTCGCCAAAATGATAGAGCATATTATCTCACTGATGGAATATATCCTCCATGGGCTGCATTTGTTAAGTTAATTATCGCTCCACAGATCCCAAAGCACCAGTTATTTGCTCAACACCAAGAGTCTGTTAGAAAGGATGTTGAACGAGCATTTGGAGTTCTACAAGCTCGTTTTGCATTTATCCGACGTCCATGTCTTGTTTGGGACAAGGAAGTGATGGGGAAAAATTATGATGGCTTGTATCATTTTGCACAATATGATAGTAGAAGATGAACGGGATACGTATCTAAACTATTATGATCCTTCTGAATTTCTTACAGATATACCTACAGGGGTAGACGAAAAAGATGGAGAATCATTACAATTCTCAACTGAACGCATCACAAGTCTATCCAGTCGTATGGCTAACAGAGATCAACTTCGCAATAGAGATGCTCATTATGCCCTTCGGGATGACTTGATCGAACATATACGTTTGAAATTTGGCACTACTCAGTAAAATATGTAATTTGCATATTTTCATATCAGTATTTTACTATTTTAGGTATCTATCAGACGCTTGATTTTATGTATTAAGATTTTCAATCTTCTTGTAATATGTGGGTTTAGTAATTTCAATTTAAGTATTTTAATCTTCGTGTAATCTCTATTTGTTATAAAATCAAGAATCTACTTTTTAATTGTATGATAAATATTTTTAATTAACATCATAAATTTTAAATAGGCAAATTGGCAAAAATAGTCCTCAAACTTCGCGTTTTTGCGAATTTTGTCATTAAACATTTTTTTTTGTTTTTTTGACCCTCAACTCCTTGTTTTTGCGATTTTAGTCCTTCCGTAAGATTGTTCGTCCATTTTAACGGTAATTCAATTTTAATTTTAAAAAATAAAAAATTAAAAGGGCAAAATCGGAATTTTTATTTAAATGGACCAAAATCGCAAATGAAGAATTATTTGAGACTTATTTAGCAAAATTAAATAGTTTAAGGACTGATTTCATAAATTTTACACATATAAGCTAATTGATTCGTATCGACGAGATTTTGCATTAAATTTGCTAACGTCGCGCGCTCCGCACCAGCCCCGCCCCACGGCGCCGCCGGGAGAGCTACCGCGAGTGCGAAACGGCAGAGCATCTGCGTGCGGCTGAACAAGCAGCCGTCGCGCGCTCTCCGCCTTCGCTCCAGCCGTCCTCTACCTCCTCGGTAGTCCCGACCTCGCCCAGGCGTCTGCCGTGAAGAATGGCGGTCGACGTTCTTGCAGACGCGAAGAACAAGCGATGCCCGTCGCCGCCATCTCCGCCGCCTAAATTCTCTCTTTTTGAGCTGTGATTCGATCAATTGAAAGATGGGAAACGTAATTGAAACACTTACGACCACCGTGTAATGAATTCCGACCGAAATTAGTTCATCAATTTTTTGAATTTCAAACGATTCGCTGGAAATAATTCATGGTGAGTAACAAACTTCAGACGTCGATTTCGGCAAATAAAAGTATACACATTGGTCCTATCAATTACAAATTGGCAAATTTAATGCAAAATCTCGTCGATACGAATCAATTAGCTTATTTATGTAAAATTTATGAAATCAGTCTTTAAACTATTTAATTTTGCTAAATAGGTCCCAAATAATTCTTCATTTGCAATTTTGGTCTATATAAATAAAAATTCCGATTTTGCCCTTTTAATTTTTTATTTTTTAAAATTAAAATTGAATTACTGTTAAAATTGACGGAAAATCTAACGGTAGGAGTAAAATCGCAAAAACAAGGAGTTGAGGGTTAAAAAAACAAAAACAAAAATGTTTGAGGACAAAATTCGCAAAAACGCGAAGTTTGAGAACTATTTTTGACAATTTGCCTTTTAAATAATATAATTTTATAGTATTTTTAAATTTTAATAAAATACTACATTATATATAATACTTATTTAAAAAAGTGTGAAAATAAATTATAAGTTAGGTTGGGTTGGGTTAGGAATGAGAATAGAAATTAAATAAGTTGTGGGTTCTAATGTAATTGGAGAGAGAAATGAGTATTTTATTTAAAATGTTGAGTTGGAGTAGGTTGTGGATGTGGATAGTCTTACGTTAAAGATTTAACTTTTTGGAAAATCTAAGCAACCCATATGAAAACAGACCATCTTGAAACCATCATTTACTCTAATTTAGATTGGTTTTGTTCTGCCAACCAAAATTACATCGAATATCAATAATTTATGCATGTTAATTACTATTAGTTAGTGATTAGCAACATATGAAGAAGATAAAACGTGATTTAGTGTATATCAAGAATCAGCATTACAGAGAGGAAACACCCTCAACAAAACTGATACATTTTCCAACACCTCCCTCGGACAAGGCAATCCCACGTCTGAATAACACATGTTTGCCTTCAAATCAATTCAATCTATGAAAATCCTGCATCAATCAAGAAACCAAAATTACAAGTCAACATTTATCATTTATTAGTGCATTAAGAGATGCAATGATTTGGGACTATCTATAAGTTTCCAAATCACATTCTTTGCCTCCAAGAAAACACTTTTAGCAGAAAATTAGGGTTAAATAATCATACCCATTAAGCAATTTGATGCGGCATTTAGGCGTTGAGCCACCTCCGTCAACCTCACTCAATCTCATTCCAAGACACAGAACCTCCGCCTCAACCGGCGGCGCCGACCACCGTTTCTGCTTGACCCCAATCCCACTCCTTATCTCCGCATTCAACACCAAATTCTTCTTCTTGAATCCCCTCTTCAATCCCTCCGCACATTCTCTATCAAGAATCTCCTTTTCAACTTTCGGTGCAAGCTTTAACGTCATCGTATTATTCTTCGCCTGACTAAACCCAGCCACCGTCTGCTCGCCTAATCTACCGTACACATTAACAGCACTTAATAATATATAAGTCTTGCCATAAAAAATCCCCAAATGCAGATTTGGGTTCTTGAATTCGAGGGTTACGATTGATGCCGCGTCCAATTCGCCTCCGTTGGTCGTCGTGGTGACGTTGAATTTGGTGAATTTGATCGATTTGAGGTGGATTTGAGGCGGGCGCGGCTCGAACAAGATGCAGAAGGCTAATGCGGCGGCGACGAAGAGGCCGATCAGGAGGATGATGAAGATGCAGAAGCTACCGCAGCATATACGGCAGTACGACCAGCACGACGTCCTATGTAGCTTAACCGGCTTGAGCGACGGCGGCAAGTTGACTGCCTTATGCGTCGGCGGATGGCGGGGTGGTTTTTTAGGGTCTCTGTATCCCGGCGGCCGTTGTAGCGGCAGCGGCGGTTTCCCGGCCGACATTCCTTTTTTTCAATTTTTTTTATTCAAGGCTGTTCAAGAATTGAATAAGAACAGGGGAAATCAAAATGTCAATGTTTAAAAAGATTGAATCTTTTCTCCATGTAATAATCATGAAGAGTTCATCATGCATGATCATCCATTCATGAATAAGAACAGATTAAATTCTCATTCTTCCACGCACACAAAAAATTCGTGGATCTACGGAAAAAGAAAAACAAAAAATTAATAAACAAAATATGATTAATTACAGTTTGTAGAGGTTTATCAGATTTAAAGAATTGGATAAAAATGTGAAGAACAGTAGATTTTGTTCAAGAATTGAGATTTATTGTGGTGGATTTGGAATTCCATGCTTGTCTGCGAGAGAGAGAGATTCAATCACAAAAATAGGAAAAGCGGAAATCTCGGGCATGTCGGCAAAACACTTCAACTGAATTACCAGAAAAGAGGTGGGCCATTAGGAATATATGTTTCTTTTATACACATTTCAGATGCATAATTCAATGTTTTTTTTAAAAAACCTCATGATGTTATTATAACATTTTTCATGTTGTGTGTAAATTAGAAATTTTATAAACTTGTTATTGAAGGATGGGAAATTTAATTTAAACCAAACACCAGTTTGTAAACACCATTTCCAAACTTATAAACTGTTTGCATATGCCTCATCGCAATCGTATGTTAAAAAATTGTATGCGTATTTGGTGATTCATTGAAAGCTTACAACTACATTCATCTACTTTCAACATGTAAACCAACAATAATATTATTCTCTAGTCATGGATCCAAAATGAGAAATCAAGGAAGATAGCTATTTTCAACTACTGGCTGTGTCCGAATATTCACCTGCAGCACAAGGCATTCTGCTTCTCCCAATCCAAATTGTCTCCAATTCCTCTCTTCTCTCTGCTTCTTCTTCCATCCTCTTCATCTTCCTCCTCCTCATCCGCTTCCACCCCACCACACAAACCACCACCATCACTCCCACAACTCCACCTACAATCCCAAATATCCACCATTTCTTATCATCCTTTACCATTCGCCCTCGCCTCATTAGGGACCGCAACAGAGACATGCCCTAATTCTCTAACAACACAGGACTTCTCCGTCGTTATATTGCCCAACTCCAACGTCCTGTCCGGATCGACACCGGTTGTTGTAAGGTGTATGAGTCCATTAGTGTTGGAATCATATGCTAGAAAGCCGATTACGGGTGCAACAAAGGTGTGATTCGGGACTGTGTAGTAATAAGATGACCAGTTGCCGAGATTTTGATACACTATGTCGACTCTCTTTGTATAGGGCCATGGCAACAGCCTAGGTGGGATTGTGGCTGACTCGTGGCTCACACCGTCCCGTACAAACTGCTTGTTTTGAGGCGATTGATGGCGATTTTGATACCGGATAGAGTGGCTGGAGAGACGACGTTGTACATCTTGCCTGAACGCATTCTTCGGATTTTCTTCAAGGAATAATCAATCGTATAGAAAGGAATCCAACGAATCCCTGTTGTACGTTTGTGATCCTTCAACAAACTGATACAACCATGCATCAACATGATCAATACAATTATACATTCCCTTTTCCACCCCATCAAGATTGCCGTCTCATGCCGTTATCCTTAAGCATGATGATCACAAATTCAGGATCGATCTCATAACAAGTTCAATATTTGATTGATATATTTTCACTACTCAAGGCAAATACCTTTCTCTCTCTCTCTCTCTCTCTCTCTCTCGAGTTTTGATCAATTGGCAATGTGACGAATCGATATCAAGAGAGGATTGAAACTTTGGGAAATCCAGAAATCTCGAAGAAGGAAAAAAAAAAAAAAGTAGTAAGGAGAAAAGAGAAGAAAATGAAGGAAACTTGTTTTGTGTTTAACTTATTACGGTAAGTGTGTAAGATTTACTACTTCTGGTTCATGTATCCACATTACTGTGTTGTCTATTTTAAGTAATAAATTTATTTTAGGTTATATTTTACTCTATCTACATTAATGTTTTGGAAACAACATGTTTCCATACTTTCAAAAAAATAACCCCATGATCAGTTTTAGTAAAATTTGATATTTTTACTTCGTGCGTGGTATGGCTTTCTATTGAAAGGTCTCCATTATTTTAGGGATTTCTATCCCTAAATGATTTTTTTTCTATTTTAAGGTAGAAAATGAATATTCCATAATATTTTTTTTTACAAATCAAATTAAAATACAATTATATAATTAAATTAAATATAACAATATATTTATTAAAAAAATAATTAAAATTCTACATTAATTGCAAAAAAGATAATTTAAATTACTTAAATAAAAATCATAAGTTACATAACAATATCTAATTATCTGAAGATAAATATTCTTTCCGAAAATGATCAATTAGTGCATTCCAGATCGTGAAATCAGAGACGATAATATCATAATGATCAATTTGAAAACAATTGATGATCCACACAAATGGGAATTGTTTCAGCTTAAGCAAGCTAAAATTTACAAGAAGCGAGAATGACACCCCACCAAATTTATTCTTGATCACTTAAGGCGGGAGATGATGTTCTTGATTATTATATAATTATTATATATAATTTAAATTTATCTCATATATCTTCCTTTTATTAATATTAAGTAATCAATAAAATATAGATAGGGGACGGGGAAGAAGATGGGGGAATCCCGAAAAATTCTATCCTAAACCGGGTCTACAGTTTCGGAGCGGCTTGTATGTAGTGTGGTACACACAAAGGGTATACAAAAAGTAACATACACAAGCTTTTTTGCTACAGTTTAAGTTGTAGACCTTGTGGTGTAAAATGATGTCACCCCATTTGTATTTAAAACAAGAAATGCTTATAAAATTCAAAATGTAATGTCGCATTGCTCTACACCACAAAGTCTACAAGACCTGGTCTAGAGTAACCTAACCGAATCAATTCAATCCAAACCGGATCAAAATCGAATTCCTTTCATCAGTTTGGCGAACCATATCCAAATCCAGTTTTGCACATTTCAATTTTAATCGAAATGAATTTGTAATTTTCAATTTTAACCGAATACGAACCGATCTAATTTCATCTATTCTACAAAAGAAGGTATTGCATTAATTCATATTCAATCAAAGATAATGTATTATCGATCTTAATTAATCTCCCAAAATCATTGTTTTTGTCGGTAATAATCTAAATAAATCAAGAAATATTGATCGCGTAATGATGTTATATAAGACTGCATGAAATGTATTTATTCACATTACAAAAGCACATATTAAATCCCACATTCTCAAGATTCAAACAACAATACACCAAGAATCTCTGCTGATGAACTTTTAAATTGTGAAAACAAGGTTAATCAAACTTACAGGTCTTTCAGTACTGCAACATCGTACAGCAAATAAAAGTAGATATATGATAAGCAGCCCTTCAGTAAAGAATACAAGAGGCAGTAGTATATGCTTGGCAAAGCAGCAAGGTACCAATTTCTAGAGCTTGTCAATGTCCTCGTCCTCGAATTCGATGTAGTCGTCGCCTGGGCCATCATCTTCCTCGTCAAGTCCACCGGCAATACCCTCATTCAGCCTAGTGTTCTCTGGCAACTCACCGTAGGCCTTCAGTAGCCTAGCTTCATCCGGCATGTATTTCAAAATGACATCAGCCTTATCATCCTGTTAGCAAGATGGAAGGGGATCCGGTTAAATACAAACTAACTACAATATATATACATATATGATTACTGAAGAACAGAGCATGGCAAGTATGATTGTTAGATAAATGATTTGCATATGATTAGGAAAACTCTTCCTCCCATCCCAATTTTAAGGGTGAGGTTTTAGAGTTCTATATCATTATTCATATATGATTAAAAGCAGTCTTCCATTAATTTATCATTTCAAAGATCAATAAACAGAACAATTGGAGAGTTGTGAAATCAATAAAAATACAACCAATTGGAAGCTAAAAATTAGTGGATGTGAAGTGCACAAGAATGATAAGAACAAAAAGAATTCATAACACAAATTGGCAAGATGGATTACACACAAACTCGAAGAACAGAGGGCCACAAGTATGATATTTAGAAGTATGATTCACATATGATAAGAATCACTGTTCCTTCGGTTCCAATTATAATGCTGGGGCTTTTGTAGTAGTATATCATAATCATCTTACTATTTAATGATAATTTCAAAGACTATTACCAGAATAGTTGCGAGAGTCGTGAATTGATACAAACACAATCAATTGGAAGATGAAAACTGTGTGCGTGTGTGTGTGTCAGGTGGATAGTGGATATAAAGTTCCCAAGAATGATAAAACCAAGTAACCCATAAATTTCGGTAAAGAAACAAAAGAAATAACAGATTTTCAAAACGCAGGCTGCAGGCAAGAAAAACAAGAACGAAAAACCCCCAAAACTCAACAAGGAACTCCTTCCAGAACAAATCAGGGAAAACATTTTTCACTGCTGTCGCACTACGCCTCAAATTAAAATCAAAGAAACTCTTAACAAAGACAACCAAAAAAGACAATCAATCGACAAATGGATCAATATAGAACCCCAAGAGCACATATACATACATGCATACACATACATAATCGGGAAATTTATCAATCCAAACAGGAACAACCTCAATCGCCAATCCAAAAATCTAAACCTAAAAAAATCAAAAACTCAGAAAAAACCTAAATCAATGAATTCACCTGATAGTCGCGGAGGCCGACGAGGATAATATCTCCGGCGGCAATCCAGACCTTCTTGTGCATCTTTCCACGAATATGACAGAGGCGCTTGACGCCGTCGATACACGTGGCCTCGCAGCGGCCGTTCCCGAGCATGCGCATCACCTGCGCGTATTCCTGGCCATCCTCCTTGAAGACCAGCTCTCTCTTCTCGTCGTCGGCTTCGTTCTTTCCCCTCTTCCGATTCTTTCCTCCCTTTCCCTTATTCTTCGGCATCGCTGCAAAAACCTAGGTATCTTGAGATGATATTTCAATTTCCCCTTTCCTTGTTAATTATGTGAATGCTGTGGAGTTGCTGATTTATATAATATATTAATTTCAGCTGAGTTGCGTGTTTGTTTTTTTATTCGCATTTTTTATGGGTTGCGTTGGAATTACGTGGTTAACAAGTGAACCAATCGGGCCTTTTCTAAATAATTTGAATCACAAGGTGAGTTATTGGGCCTTTTCTAAATAATTTTGAATCACAAGGAATAATAAATATCACCAGAGCCTAAGGTTGATACAAGATTAGAAAGATAAATCCCCTCATAATCCACCTCTACAGAAGCAGCCTATCCCTTCAAAAAACCAAGGCAACATTCATGTTTTAGCTCCCACATCATCTATATAAGGTATAACCCTGCCTCTCCCAAGTTAGCACCATTTCTCTCTCCTAAGCCAAGTTGTCATGTTTGATGGTCAGCTCAGCTCTGAGATGGAGTGTATCATTAATGAAGTAAAGACTGTTTTCAGCCATGAATGAAGTCCAAGGAATGCTGAACAAGTTCCGGTAACCAACCGCCTTCCCACCGGTGAAAGTGTAGTTACCCTTGTACTTGCTGATGTAGTCTTCTGTAGGTTTCGATCTGGCAGCGAATTCGTAGTCCACTTGCATCCCTAGGAAAAGACCAAAGCAGTGGAAGGAGCTAGCTTGGTCCATGTTGCAATGTGCAGAGAGGAAGAAGCCTTGCCCGCCCAAGTGGAACGCTTGAGAATACACAAGCCCGGATGGGAAGAGATTTGCACATTCTTCACGCTTTAGATCCAAGTAGACCACGCATTGCTGGCGTGGGAGTTCAAACTCGACTACCTTGACTGGCCGGTATTTGTAGGTGCGCTCCACAAACCTACGGCTAGAGGATGTCTCCTCCACCGCGTGTATTCTCTGCTGGTGTGGGGCCTCCGACTTGAAGAATAGGGCCTCCAGCACAGCTTTAGTAGCGAAGTCATGATCAAAGTCATTGCAGGTCGGGACTTTTCTAAGCTTCCGGGATGACATGTAAGGGAAACGAATGTGCCGACCCAAGCGTGTGCAGAGGATCTCCCGCCGCTCCTCCAGCTTTTGATAGTGAGTTTTAGTCCATTTCAGCACGAAGTCGTAAACTGCATCCTCCGACACCACCTGGAGATCGTTGCTACACAGGATTGCCTCTATCCCAGCAAGAGGCAAGTTCATAACTTCATCTTGGAACCTGCTTCCAGTATATGTAACATAAATAAATGTCAAGCAGGGGTGAAGTAATTAATTTAGCTATGAGAAAAGTCCATAGGTGACTTGATGATTAACAAAGGATACCTCAATCTCTAATAATACATTCAAGAATCAATATATTTGACTGATATATATTGATTAGAGAAGATACTACACCACATTCCTCAAAAAAGAAAAGGGCGAAAGGAGGATGACAATTTCACTATGTCTATCTCATTTCTGTGAAGGGAGTATAACTCAAATGAAGGGGTTTGGAGAACTTACTTTGATATATCTTTGTAACGGGCCGCTAAGAATTGTTTTGCTGCATCAGTAAGTGGTTGAACTGCATTCGCCATAAGGACACTAGAAGGAAGATCAAGATAGAGTAATGCTGACTCCGGAGTCATGGCCAAGCTTCTCAATGAGCGACTGCAATGCCTCATGCACGAGGCTACCTCAAACTTGTCAGCAGCCATAAGCACATCCAATAAAGCAGGAGCTGCATTTGTGCTTAATGTGTTGCTGTACATAAATTTAGGAGTTCCATAAGTGCAGCTTCTTCTGTTACATCAGAAATAAGTTACATAAGAATGCAATGAGCAGTAAATTCAAATGACCTAAATAAGCTCCCATACCAAAAATAAAAAAATATTTCAGAGAACAATGTGCATTTACTTAAATGCATAGTGTGGAGAGAAAGAAATTACTAAGGAAAAACGAGGATCCCGACTCCTAAGTTATGTACCAGAAGCAGCTTTTCTGCCATTTTTGCATAATGCGCCTGTCAACATACCTGAGGCATTAATTCTTAGTGTTACATGTCTCTGTTCTGATTCCTTCATACCATTTGAGAACAACTGCAGAAAGAAGAAAAAGAATAAGAAATGTCAAGATCAATTCTTACAAAGGAAAGCAAATATTAGAAACTAAAACTATGAGCACCTTATATAAAAATGGACTCTTTGCTGCTAAGATATGAGAACTAATATGCAAAGTTTTCACTCTAATCACTCTTGAATGATCTCCGGACCAATTCAACTCATCTCTATTTGCAGCTTTATCCCCAGCAGATGTGACATACAGAACATCATTAACAAATTAGGGCACAAGGAATAACCCTAAAATGTTAAGCATGAGTAAGCAACTTTATAGAAACATATGTGCATTTGCGCATTTGCACTAACTTCATCTTGTATTTGATTGTTTCAAAATGATAACACTTCCCATGACTTTTATTCATTAAGAACGCCATGTAGATGAGATGACTTCAGCCCGTCAATCTCATTCAGCATATGCATGTTGTTTGCCCATACACTGATACGTAAACTTTCTATTGACTAATTTACCAAGAACATTTTCCAGTGTGCTCTTCTCTGCTGAAATAATGCATTCTATTCTCCAATTCTTTAACTTCAGTATTAATGCTCGTTAATTACATAAACAGGCATGGTTCTAACAAGAACCGAAGTCTTAATTACCATATCATAGGAGGCTCATCAACACGACCAAGTGACTGTGGCAAACAGGTAATGTAGAGATGGAACTTCACTTTAATACCTGATGGTGAACCTTCTATCAACGCAACTTCTTATTCATCATGATTCTCATCACCCATGCCATCTTCAGCTTCAGGCTGACCATCTAAAATTTGCTCTTCGGGGCAGTTGTTGATATCCAAAGCTGCAAACGGGTGGTAAATGTCTGATTAAGATGAGCACAACCCATACAATTATAAGAATGTGTATAAGCCAAAAATATGCGCAAAAGGGTATCAGAGGTCACTCATGCAATGCAGGTCACATACAGAGAAGAAAAGATAACGACAAGAGCATTTATGAAAGTTTCCTCATAGGAAAAATACCCAGAAACAATTCATTCTAGTGTTCATGCCATAAATCCAAGAATATATTGTGCAAATAGCATTTCATGTTGCAACATGTTATCCAACAAATCAATTCTAGAACAAATCCACCACCATACTGAAGAAAAAAATTAAATACCACGCAACAAGTTACTAGCTCCAAAGTTCAGAACTCTTTCTTCAAACCAATATATATTTGTACATAGCATCATTCTTTTCTAATTAAGAAATAATATTTAAGATAACTGAAACCTTTCAATGTTATCCACCTTCAACATTCCTAATAATAGGGAGGAAGAGACTGCTTATGATGACCAAGTTTATTATCATCAACTACAAACCCTTTCACCATAAAGAATTATCATAAAATCATACATATTATTGATTTTTAGATGTTCTGCGCTATCTTATTTCTCAAGCTAAAATATCCGAAAATAACTAAAAAAATACTTTCCATGTGAACTCATCCATACAGACAGGAATTACGAAACCACGCCAAATACGAAATTTCACCAACAAAAATCAAACACATAACAATCACCATTCTCCTTCTTCGCTACATCCCCACGACGTCGTTTGCTCTTGCGCATCGCCCAATCAGTTAGGGTTTTGCAACCCTCGGAATCGGGCACATCCTCGACCGGATCGGCGAGAATCTCGATTCGAATAACCCGGTCAGAGAAATTGCTGTCATTGAAGGCGAAGCCGAAATCCGAGGCACGGGTGGCGCTGGGAGAGGTGTAGGCCGAGTCCATGACGGTGGCCGTCGGGTCGAAAAGATCGAGACCCGAATCCCTCATCATTACGGCGTTTCTCTCGGTAAAGCCTTTCTCGTTATCCACTGAAGATAGCAGTGTGTAATGAGAGAGGAGCGAGAGAAATTTCACGGGATGCGGAGCTCTGTTCTGTGCCTGGATTTCAAAGTCTTTCTGGTTTGTCTTCAGTTTGGGGACAATAACATTATCTTTCTTTACTATTTTATTTTTAGAATTATTTATTTTATATTTTTATATTTTTCGTCTGAAAAAACAAATAACGTATATGATTGGTAAGAAAAGGTTCCTATTCTTTAGTGGCTAATTATGGTAGTTTGATTTTCTAATGTTACAAGTGGTTTTTTATTTTGATATATTCAAACAATCCGTGATGTTTCATGTTTGGCGGCTCCCAATTTGGAATGAAATTCGAATTCAAAATCACTATCTAAGATATATTTATAAAAATATATGTAGGGTTTGGATAAAATTTATTATCAAATTAGACACTTTTTATATACTTAATTCAAACATTAGATATGTTACTTATTTTAAATCTGCATGTAAGAAACTAATTAAGAAGAATTACAAATAATATTTATATTGTATTCTTTCTCTGTTTATGATAGTTGGCAAATTGATGTTTTTCTTCCTGTCGTCTAAATAAGCGACCCTCTCAAAGCTAAATACTGAAAATTGCAAAAACATATAAAAACGAGTCTTTTTCTGTTAACAAGTCGTTTACCAGATTCCAATAATATCAGAGCATCTCTAATGGGCACATCTATTCTCAATCTCATTTTGCAGTATCTGTCAAATGAAACATTAATTTCACTCCAACCCATAATTCCAAATTCAACTTCAAAAAGAATATTCACCATATATTCATTTTCACACTACTTTTTATACTTTTACATAATATCTATATATTTCTCAATATTACACATTAGCCCCACAATAATTTCAAACAATAATTATATATGAAATATTTATTATTAAATAACTAAAAAAATAATAAACAAATAAAAATAACTAAATTACTCGTGCATTAATTATAAGAAAATTACACAACTTGATAAAAGAAATTACAATAAAAAAGATAGATCCGTGCACATTCTTTAGGAGCAAATAAAAATTCAATCCTCGAAATTGGTATACTCCGCCCACAAATGAGCTACTAACGCATTTCGAAGTTCATAATGACATTTTTGATCTCTTATATTAGAGTGAATTATAGTTTTGGTGTCTAAACTTTCTACATTTTTTAGTTTTGGTATCTTTACTTTAAAAATTACATATTTAGTTCCCAAACTTAAGAAATGCTTGTTACTTTGGTGTCTTCTATTGATTTAAAAATTAAATAACATCAATGATGATTTGGAGAAGGGTAAAATCATAAAAACACCTAATATTCTTTTTTTTAAATACAATTAGTAATTGAATATTCTCAAGAATTAAAAATTTAATATCGTTAAAATTTTTATAATACAATTTTTTTTTACTAAGAACAAATTATTTATGTATATGGTTCAATTTTTATAAAAACACAATTTTTAGACCTCATTTTAGCATTGTAATATTTGTGTAACATAAAAAATATTATTATAAAAATTAAACATAAATCAAAATAAGCTAAACGTTGAAAATAAAAACATAAATTATTAATCTAGTAAATTAAATCAACATAAACTATTAAATTATTATAACCTATTATTTTAATAGTTTAAAATCATTATAATTATTAAAATAAAACTATATTATAAAAAAATTCACATAATCCTATAATTTTACCCTTCTTTAAATTACCATTAATATTATTTAATCACTAGTATAATAAAAGACATCAAAACTACATGTATTTCTTAAGTTTAGGCACTAAATTTACAATTTTAGAAATTTAGACACCAAAACTCAAAAAATTTAAAAGTTCAAGTACCAAAATGACTATTCATTCCTTATATTATTGTAGCGACGAGCATAATCATTCATTGAACTTCGTTCATTCTTCGGAAGATTAATATTTGGTTGTGGAGTAGTCTTTGTTTCGTCTTCAGTTGGAGCATCAATGTCACGTTCATCTTCTACGATCATGTTGTGCAGAATTATACATGCAGACATTATATCCTTTAGCACTTCTTTCCTCCAATAACGTGTCGGTCGCGCTACAATTGCGAATCGTTGCTTTAGAACTCCGAATGCACGTTCTACATATTTTCTGCAGGCTTCTTGTTTCTTTGCAAAAAGCTTATGAGGCGGAGTGCGAGGCTGATAAATCGTTTGCACAATGGTACTCCATTTAGGATATATACCATCAGTTAAATAAGGAGCAATACCTTCAGCGAGATTATCAAAAAGATGAGAAGAGTCTAACACGTTGATGTCATTGTTTGTTCCTAGCATACCAAAATACGCATGTCATATCCAAAGATCATAATCCGCTACAACTTCGAGAATAAGCGTAGGACTTCCACTGCGACCTGCATGTGAACCGGCCCATGCGGTAGGACAATTGTAGGAGTGTATCAATCATCTATTCGTGCTTCGGGCTATTCTCAATCTGATGATGTCCTCTTATGCCAAGTGTATATGACAATTTCTCAAGATCCAATTGTAGGAGTGTAGCAATCATCCGATCGTTTGTGGTCTCGTATAGAAGAGAGTTACAACAGCTCAAAAGCACCTAATTCGGATCAACACTCAGACAGATCTCTGCAAGTTAGAATGCATACAATTGAGAAAGCCATTAAAAAATTCCATGGGTGCGTACGAGCTATTGAGAGGAGGACTCAAAGTGGTGCTTCACATGAAGATATTGTGAGTATTATTTTTTTTATTTAAAAAATGTTAATAATTTTAATAAATTGATTATTAATATATGTGTATTTTTTTTTATAACTATTTGTAGATGACACAAGCCAAGCTTTTGTACTCGCAAAATGAAAAGAGTAAATTGGGCTGAAAATTCGATCACGTGTGGAACATTATGAAGGATTTTGAAAAATTTCAAGATGGTGAAAAGAGCTTTAGACAAGCGAGAAATAAACGCTTTTCATCTGAATCTGATAATCCGGCTTCTGAATCTGATAATCCGGTTCCTTTGAACTTAGATGATGATCAGAGTAATGATTTTGGTGGTTCTCCATAGTACCGCCCTATTGGGGTGAAGAAAGTCAAATCGAAAGCGTGGAAAGATGAGTCTTCATCAATGTTCATTACCACGCTCAAAGAAGAGAGTAAAAAAGCTAGGGAAATTATGGATGCAACAAATACAAAAATTGGTCAACTTTGCGATCTTAAAGCAATGAAGGAAGAAAACAAAATTCTCGCAAAAAACTTGGAGACCATAACAGACTCACGATATCATGCATATGTTCACGCTCAACAAAAACATATTTATACAAAAAGAGCTCAACAATCTGGTCAAGGAGATACTTCTGCAATTGATTCATTTGCTCATTATTTCTCTAACTTAGGAGGATCAAATTCCGATTTACCACCTTATTATTAGATTATTATATTATGGTAGTATCGTATCTTTTCTAATATTATTAACGTAGGATTTCCTTTTATTTGCTATGTACTCTATTTTCTAGTAGTTTATATTATTATGGTTATTTTTAATGCAATTTCATTGTTTTGAGAATATTCTTTATTATTCCTACACCCTTTATTATTAAAATAGGCTAAAAAAGATAAGAGATAAAAATAGGCTAAAAAAATAGATATAAAAATGGGCTCAATTTTTTTTTAATGGGCTTATAATTTTTAAAACCTACCAAGATAAAATAAAACCTAAGTAAAACTATTCATCTTCTTCTTTGAGCGGCGACGTGTCCTTCTCCACTTCTCCATTTGATCACAACACAAACCTTCACCTTCACCACAAAAAAGTTCAAATTATCAAAGAAGTTGAGGATTATTGTGCAAATTAAACTCCACGTCGGATTTTGCAGGTTGCTACAGTGATCACCATTTTTGCAGTAGGAAGAGAGAAAAAAAATATTTTCACCATTTTGCAAATGACTTTGCAATTCGGTTGGGGGACGAATTCCGACTGCATACACCATAATGCAGCCGGTTGGAGATGGCCTCACAAAAAGTTAAGCGTGAAAAGGAAGGCTAGAATTGACTCAGTAATGTATGTAGTTTTCTTCTGCTTTGCATGAGACGTGAGAGGGAAAGTTGGGATCACCGATTCCAAATTTTTTGAATATAATCTCAATTAGAATCGGAACTGTAAATTATTTTTACATGGTTGGACAATTTTGTTTCAATTCCATATTTCAATCTGGAAGAACGGTTAGACGATTGGTTCCAGAGTTTCATATTTCCAACGGGAACAACGGTTCAACCATGTTGCACGTGTCTACTTGTATCTAGTGGTAAATATAGGAGACTCATGAGGTCCAACTTCCAAAATCGTGTACAATCCGTATGTACTCCCCCATCGGTCTTATAAATTTAGTTTATTTTCTTTTCAGCGCAGTTTTTAAGAAGAGTTGTTGATGTGTAAATGTGCGTAGAGTTGTATAAATTTGTAGATCCCTAAAAAAAAGTATTTTTAATAATTCATATAAAAAAAACTGAACTATTTCAATGCAACAGTTTAAAAAAATATACTAAACTAAATTTATGAGACTAAGGGAGTATGTTCTAAAAAAAAATACTATTTTGTTCTTCATTCTTCCGAAATCTTAGATTCTCATCCTAAAAAATGCAAACTTTGCCTCTTGTTTTAATCATCCATCGCTGTTTGAATATTATTTACAAAATTGCATATGAAACTTCCAGAAACAAACAAAGAGAGGAGCACATTGAATATAAGAATAATGTTATTCCATGAAAATTCTTGAATATTTTCAATGGCAGATTCCATAGTGATAATAATTATATTTATAAAAAAAATATCACCATACCTAAGGAGTGATCTCCAACCTGGGCTCAAAGCAAAAGCCAGTGAAAAGCTGAAGCGGAAACCTCTTGGTCACCGGACACTTCTGCGACCACCGCCACTGGCGTTGCCGGAAGTCGAAAATGAGCAGCGCCGGCGCCCCATAGCTCTGTATATACAGAAGCTCATCCGTCCCACTGCTGGCAAACACATCGTCCAGCTCCCCAAACCCTTGAAAATACTTGTGCGGCATCCTCCCCACCTCCTCCCACTCCCTCCCCCTCAACGCCCAAACTCCGATCCCTTTTATAATCCCCGGCCGCTCCGCCTTCCCGATCCCCCCCACCATGATCAGCCGCCCCTTCAAGTTCATCAGCCGCCCGCACGTCAGCGAGCACGGCACCGCCACGAAGCTCCTCATCAGAGACCGCTCCGTCGGCCGGCTCCCGAGGCAGTATGTTAGGAGGCCGTGCCGGTTGTCCGGGCCGCCGCCGCCTCCGGCCGAGTAGATCAAGAAGTACAACACCCCGTCACAGATGACGCTCTCGTCTCCCACCCGCCACCCGGTGAGGCTCTCTGTCAGGGCCGTCGTCCACGTCAGGGTTTCCGAGTCATACAGGTGGACCGACACGTCCCACTGGAAGAAGATGTCGGGGACTTGCTTCGACTTCACGATCGAGATGGTGTAAGAGTTGGATGTAGAGTTGACTGTTACTGCCAGCGCGCTATAGTCGGAGAATTTAGGGCCGGGAGGCTCCTCGAGCTCCTTGCACCGACGGGTTATCGGGTTGCAAACGTAGAGCTCGCTCCGGCTGTCATTGTCCATGAAGCATATGAGTCCACACGATGAAGCGACGAACCAATTCGACTTCTTGATGCAGGGGAGGTCAATCCCGTACCATTTCCGGAGGACCGGATCGTAAGCATAGCCAACCGGTTCGTCCGAGCTCGTGAACATTAAGTACCAAGGCTTTTGAGAGAACACATTAGCACTATTCCACAAAAACCTCTTCGATTTCACTATCTCGTGCCACCTTTTACACACGGAGCCAGCACGAAAGATGCTAGCAACGGGTAGATAGGCTAAAATCCTCTCTAACAGATCATCCGGCAAGATCAAATCCAATGTAACTACAGAAACATCTTTATCTGTTTCCTCATTAAGCTCTGAGAACGAATCGACCTCGACAGCATCATTTCTTGAGTTATCCACGAAATGACTCACCCATGAAGTCTCTCCTTCCATGGGAAGAGTCTGAATACCCTACAAAAGATATATCCAAGGCAAACAATCGATGCTCGGAGTATAAGACGTATACTACAACACACTAAACGCAAAACAAAATGTTCATAAATCACATGCAAAGAAAGATTCAAGAGTTAAAGAAACCTAGCAAAAGAACAAACAACTGCAAGACAGTTTTCAAGAACAACAAGTGATTCACATTTCCACAAATTCGTAAAAATTGACAGTCGCGCTGTCGATACGAAGGGAACAAAGCTTGGCTCAAGCTACTCCTATTCATGAAATGAGATCAGTTCTTATTTTTCTACAAACAAAATGAGAGGCTTGTATAGTTGATGCAGAAGGTAGTATTTAGCATTTAATATTTAACACTCCAAAGTCCAAACAAACATCAATTAGAGACAAAATAACACCAACAAGAAACCAAGAATGATACATCCCGGACAACAGAGAGAAAATATGCAAAGGGATATACTTAACAAATCTGACCTAACTTGGAACTGGAGAAATGTAGGCCACTATTTCTTTTCCTCTTTTATCAGAGCATAAGGGATAATGAAAAATTGGAAGAATAAGCAACCACATGTTTAGGCAGAGCCCTTTTGTGACTACAAAAAGAAAACTCTCCTATAAGCACCAGATCAGATTCCATATATAACCTATAGCTAAATTTGAGGCAAGTCTATAACAACTATCAAAAAGAAAATCTCGATCATACTACATCAAAATGTTAGGTTTGGATCATCTGATAAAACTAGCATTTTGTCTAATTAATTGTTTATGCAAAGCAAGAACAACCATTTCATACTTATGCAATTTTGAAATTTCTTATAACACTCAGAATAACAATATAAATTTATAAAATAAATAGATTTATAGCATTCTACAGTTCAAACAGATCTCAGAAAATCACTAAAGAATTTCCTAATACAAATGAAAAAAGAGAGAATTCCATCACATTAAGCACTAAAAATTGTACCTTTACCGAGAAAACCAAATGGGTCTTCCTAAATTGCACGAATTCCGAACGAAAGAGTTCCAAAACACATCAAATTTTGAGTCTTTTTTTCCAGTAGGGCAAACAAAAGAAGAGATAAAGAAATGGGGCAAAATCCAGTGGGAATGAAGATAGGACGAAACGACATAAAATGGTGGCTGTGGATTTACCTGATAAACACGAGAATAGATGCAAATGTAAATGTGTATATATATCGAGTGCTGGAAACAATGTTGCGCAGAGAAAGAGAGAGAGAGAAGGGGGTTGTCTTTTCTTGGTTATATTTCCTTTTACGTCCAAGTGATGTTGCCTATACGACAGGAAGAGAGGAATGAAAGAGGAGGGCGGTTTTTTATAGGGCTTTTGGCCTTGCTGTTGCAGACAAAACCGAGAGAGAGAGGGTAATTACTAATTTGGATGGGGTGATAGATAGATAGATAATGAGGTTGGAGAAAAGGAAATATATATATATATTTGAGTGTTTCGACATAATCAAAAGGCAAATAATGTTGTCTAACCATATCTCACTCGCACCTTGGGTGTTTTCTTCATCAACTCTCTCTCTCTCAAATACTCCTTCACCAAATTTGGTTTTGGTATATATGGTACTTTGCAAGGATTAACAAGTAAAGGTCGATACCAATTTTTATTTTCAAATTTCTAATTAAATAATTGTAACTCTCAATTTTATTAAATAGATATAGTATAGGGGGGCTAAGTTATTTAAGTAACAATTACTGATTCTTTAAATTTTCCAAGATTATTTACATTTATATTATCAATTGTTCACACGCTAATATATTGTTTAAAAACAAAATTTACGTGAAACACGTGTTTTTAGGAGGTTCCAAACTCCACTTGTATTTACATTTAATTACTTTGTAGGTTTAGGTTTGTATTAACTATTAATATACTAGCTAAGGTTGTGTGATTATGTAGTATTCGATTTGGTATTGAATTCGTATATGAATATTTGTATTCGTATTCGGTTCATTTTTAAATATTAAAATTGATTCATATTCGATTCGTTACTTATATTCTATTCGATTTTTATTGAGTATTTTATAAACAACATTATTTTAATATTCGGTTCGAATTCGGTCCATGTATAATACTATTCAATTCGATTCGAAACTATTCAATTTAAAATTATAACCAAATTTATAATAAGTTTTAAAAAGTATATTAAATATATAAATATTTTCATAAATGTTTTATATATTTATATTTAATCAAATATTTTTGAATATCGAATCGAATATCATGATTTTATATTCGTATTTGAATACTAATCGAATATTTATATTCAAATTCGAATATCAAAATTCGAATGCGAATACCGAATCAAACCAAAAGTATTTGATTCGTTTACAACCTTAATACTAGCATAATAATTTAAGCGATATTTCTTACATTTAAAGTATGAGGGCAAGTGAATTAGTGAAACATGATACAATGAATTAAATGGATACATTTTGGGGGTGCACAGGTGCATTGAATAAGGGCAGATGAGAGTCATTCCAAATCGTGTAGATTTTCGATTAAAATAAAATAAAATATTATTATTCTATATTAATTTATTCGAGTTTGTAGATTTCGCCCCAAATTTTTAAAAGTGCGATGAATGCATAGAAAAAGATTTAAAGTGGGAAAAAGATTTATCCAAAGGCCTAATTAATGTGTTCCCTAAATTACATGGAACGTCTTTGTACAAAATTAATTACAGTATACTATCATATACTCATGCCACAAGGTTATTGTCCCCAAAATCGTACTGAATTCCAAATTTTTTATGTATTAGTATTATTTTGCTTCCGTTTGCTAATATTGAACCAATAACTACTAATAACCTCGTGGCGAAATACATTGCGTTGTGTTTTCAACATGATCATCAAGCAGCCAGCCAACCAAACATGGACTACGAATAAGTGGTGGAAGACAGCATTATTTTATGGCAGATTTGATATTTCACTGCACAATTTTGGTTATCCCAACAGCACCGTGTTTGGCAGTTCATGTTTTGTGCGATTGCGACCGTCACTAGTTGGGCATAAAAGTTATTGCTTGATTATTAGGCAAATTTGTGGGGTCATCAAATATTTCAGGATTAATGAAATTGGCAATCAATCTTTTAATTTTTAACTAATGAATCACCAAATATTTTTACAATTGTTAGAATTTTGATTATTCGCTAATAAATCACATTTTTTTTAATAAACAATTTGATTATTCCATTGACTGGCATAAACATGCTATCAGTATTTCCTCTTAATTAATTAAGAATTGCAGCCAATTAAAAGGAAAAAAACTATCCGATATTTAATGCAATTAATGGAAGGAAAAGCCTATTTAATGCAATTAACGGCTAACCGATATTTGAATGGATAGAAGTCGTCTCTGTCCACATAAACCAATATGTACCGTCGATCACGGAATCCCTTGATCCGACGAACGCGAAGCGATCTTCTTTGCCGCCATCAGCCGGCAGCAATCCCTCACCGTTAGATTTAGCCCCTCTGATAGCGCCATGTATCCGTCGCAGTTCCACTTCTTCAACGTCGCCGAGGAAGACGACGTCGTGAAGCCGGTACCGGAGAAAACGACGACCGTCAGCTGGCTACGCCGCGATCAACCATATCTCATTGGCAGCAGGCTACGCGAATCTCTCTCGTTCTCCGTCGAATTGACATCCGGAACCTTATCCAGAACCGGATAATCGACAAAATAGTAGATCGCGTCGGCAATGTGGAGATCGTCTCGGAATCTTCGGGAAATAGTTGATGGTCAGATTCATAAATAATTTATAAGGTTAGATTTAATCAGTTCAGATGGTCATATCATACAACCGAAAGCAGTACCACACGTGTTTTATTATACAGAATAAACATACAATACATACAACTCGGTAAAAGCAATTACATCACTCTACACGGCAACTCCAATAGTCTTCCCTCCAGCTTTTGGGGGTTTCCATTGTTTGAGCTTCAGTTTTCGTCTCCGGGATAGTTGCTTCTCCATGTCTTTGACTCTTCCGGAAAGACTTGAAATGGCAGTCAGCTGTTCTTGCCCTGATTTGATCAGTTTCTCCATCATATCCCGCAAACGCTCATTCTCCTCCTCCAGTATCTTGTTCCTCTCTGTTACGTCCAACCCCGGGTGATCTTGTTTTCTTGCCGCTCCCATTTCTGGAGTTGCATCTACTGCACCCTCTGTTTCCAGTGGACTAGATTCTGCCATGTGAGGCGGCCTCTCCACCAAAACTCCTCCATAGAGACTGCTGTCCACAACAGAATTCCTTTTGGCAATGTTTGTATTGGTCCCATCAGTAGCTTCCATTTCAGCTTGCCTTTCTGCTCCACCCATATCTACCGCACCATAAGTATTTGCGTCCAAATCACCTTCCTGTAGCAGCTTGCTAGACACCTCCTTATTTGTTGCACCAAAATGTTCATTTATTCTCTCACTTTCACCAGAAGCTTCAGAACGATCAATCACATTAGCAGTGAAGCCCTCCAGTTGTTGAGATGTGTACTCATTAGGTTCAGATCCTGCATCTCTAGTCATGCTATCTGCTGCCTGCAACTTATCGCCCGACTTGCAGTTCTCCAGTGAATTGCCTATTTCAGTTTCCTCTGTCCCCAGCTCAACTCCATCGGTTGGAAGACCCGATGCCTCATTAGCTTCAATCGTGTCATCATTCTCTTTATTAGACATCCCACCATGATAAGATTCTTGAGCAATAGTTGATCCTATCAATCCGTCCTCTGGCTGCATCGGCTGATCAGCATTGCTGGAGTCTGCTTCTGATGCTGACTGGTTGTTGCTTTCTGTGGCACAAAGATCATCAAGCACTCCTTCGGGCAGCTCAGTCTGGAGCACGTCATGATCGGCTGGTGCTGAATCTGCCACACTGGCTTGGGAGCCATCCGGCAGATCAGAGCCCTGCTCAATAATTGGGGTGTCATTGTATTTAAGCGCTTCACTGCACTTCTTATCTTCATCTTCAGTGGTTCCACATGCTGCTGACTGAACACCTTCATCCACAGAGCTATCTGCAGCTTCCATTTCTATCTTTGGACTTGCTTCCGGTTGTTCTGGGCTCTCCGACTTAGGTCCTTTGTCAATCTGGTTCTCTAAATCAACTTCATTTCCACTCCCAGACATGGTGACTCCACCCTTGTAAGGAGCATCTTCATGATCATCCTTCATCATTGGCTCCTGTTCTGATAGATTTTCAGTTTTATCATTCACTAATGCATCTAGTTGTTCCTGAAGACCCACAAGTTCTCTGACCACTGATTTTCTGACTTCCCTAATGCTTGGATGCAGTCCCTATCAGCAGAGAATATGAAGATTCAGTCATGGTGCTGATGAAACTCAAGACAAACCTAAGCTACAGCTCTATTTAGAAGCAAAAAATTAAGCAGAGACCCATCTATGGTCTAAACTAAGTTAAATACAACTATACAAGACAAGGCAAATCAATTTGTGAGACTTATCCAAGAATATCATGCTAAATCAGAGTCCAGATTATGATATATAAAACAACCTAACTGTGTTTTATAACTGGTTTTCAGCATACCTGGATCATGTCCAACTTTAGCAGAAGGCTCATTATTGTTTCAGCAATAATGTTTTTCTGCTTGGTACGGCCTTGGTTATCAGAAGATAACTCCAACTTTTGAATTTGATGCTGTACACCAGCTATCTGTTCACGCACTCTGGCTATTTCTTTTAGCTTCTTTATAGGTTCCCACCTGCACACATCAAAGCGACGATATGCTGATTGAATAATGACAGCTGCCTCCTCCTCCGAAAGTTCTCTGCATTTCTTTACATCATCTGTCTTCACTCCTTCAGCCATGAGCTGTTCTCCATTCTCCCCTCCGACTGCATCCTCTGATTGTCCTTTTGTAACTGCATCATGTTCAGTTTGTTTCTCAGCTATCTCTCCCTGCTTTTCCTCAGCTTGCGTCATTGAATCATCGTCCTGAGGCTTAACATCGATCTCCCCTGGAGTTTCCACATTTAGACTCCTAGATGGTGAAGCACTCTCATCAACAACAGCAATAGTTTTTGTGCCCTTATCTTCCTGAACTTGCTCTTCATTGTGAGATGAATGGGTTTTACTTGATCCATTGGACTTCACCTCCAGTTTCTTCTTATCACCAGGAGGACTAGGAGACCGTGATTTTGTATTCGCTGATTTCTTCCTTGGCAAGGGATCAACTCTCAGGCAGACAGGAGGTAGCTTGGATGCTTTTGATGGAGACTGGGATTTCCTCTGAGAACCTACAGAGCTACCCCTTTCTTTTTCCTGGACTTCGGAACACTTTTCTCCCACATGTTGTTCAACCTCCTTCACCGGTATGTCTTTCACCTTTGAAGCAGTATGGTCGCCCACATTTCCTTTACTTGCACAGAATTTCTCATCACCATCCAAAGCCTTCTCTGATTCCAAGCTCAGTTTTGCATCGACATCCACATCATCAGGCTTATAAGGCATCCAGAGCAATGGAAATTGGGGATTTTTCTTTCCACTATCTTCACAATGATTCTCTTCCTTATTTCCCATATCCCTCGGTGGCACCACATTATTCAAAGCAATGGGAAGCCATCCTTTCCACGAAGTTGGTTGCTGCTGTTCAACAGTTTTTCCATCCTCAAGCATCTTCACATCCCGGGAATCATCTTTGCTACCATCCGTGTCTCTTACCTTCGCCTGCTCTTTGCAGTCAGGGGGAAACCACATGATTGGATAAGGCAAGTTTCCGAACTGTAAAGGAGTCGGAGAATCATCCTTCCTCCTTTCCTTTTCAGGTTCTTCCTCTTCAATCGTCACGTTTCTCTGTTCTTTCCGATGACTGGGACATCCACAGCAATTACCATCTGCACGGACATTCTTTTCATACTCATATCTTGGATGCTCCATCACGTTGTAAGGCGGAGGAGGCATGTGCTGAACCGGGAAATATGGACAATTCCCATGGCAATGATGTGGTGGTGGATGAGAATACGGCGATCCCCATGAACAGTAGGACGGCGCATAGCCATGGTTAGAGCAACCATGGCATGCCCCTGGGGCAACATAGCCATAGTTGCCGCCCCAAGGCCAGCATCCGTAGCTCATCGGAGGTCGAGCTTCCATTCCAGAGTAACAGCGAGGCCTATAATGCATCTGCTCCTGATGTGGAAATGGATGCATATTCAAGTAGAAAGGCTCCATCTCCCAGTCCAACAGCTCTTAGGTTGTATGTATAAAATGAATGAACTAAAAAGGCCTAAAAACCGAAAAACACACTCGATCAGATTCAACTCATGAAGAATACATCTCTCAGAAAAGCATGAACAAGTGCACTGCAGAAGTCAGCAATTGAGCATAACAGAATCTAAAGCCTGGTTCGGATGATATCATGATGACATCCTATTACGAATATTATTAATCACTGATCTCACACAAATCCGAATATCCGAGTATTATCAATACAATGTGCAAAATCACAATTACCAGTAAACGGGCAGCATTTTACTTAAATCACAAATTCTCAATCAATCCAATTAAATTTCATCAATCAGTCGTACAGAAACAGATAAGATGAGAAAGCGGAATCACTTACAGTAAGAAGAAAGTAACACAAGATGTAGAATATCTCCCAAACAATCCACAAATCCCAATGACTTAGTTTCCGGCTCAAAACTGATACACCAACCAGAATAATCGAAACAATTACTTCGGAACCTCGAGATTTCTCTTCTCGCTAATCGTCGATTTCTGTTTGAGACTGCAAAGCTCGAAAGCCTGCTTAAATACCCAGCAATTTCCATGGATATTTCGGTAGATTTCGAGATCGTTCGGGCGGCTTCAAGTTCAAAGGTGGAACTTCCAGAGATATCGTCGTTATATGTCCTTGCCACGTGTGATGGTGATGGAACGGAAGGCTGTGATTCGATGTTTGCGGGTGTATACTAATCTGACTATCTGAGAGGTGTTAATTAGGTTGGTTTTGGCCTTTTGGGTCTCACCATTGATGACATGTCCGCTTTCTATTGGCTGTAGCATTAATTATTTTTTCATTATCAAATCCAGCCCAGTAAATGATAGTAATTGGTCTGGGCCGGGTCTCGAAGAACTGAATCCGAATTGCCCATTGCAGACCAAATCCATTTACTCACCGTCGGCCACATCTCGATCTGTTTCTCTCTCTAGCTTCGCCAATTCGAGAATTCAGTTTTCAGTTAACTTCGTGATTTGAAATTCACGTGAAAGAAAATGTCAGCATTTCTGCATCAGAGGCCACTCCACTCTCCAACTACGGGTTCTCACGATTTGTCCCGTGGATCCCGCCAGAATCACCAGAAAACCGCCGTCGCCGCCCTCCTCGGCCGCGTACCAGCATTATCTTCCTCCTCTCGCTGCTGATAATCGTTGGCGTTGTTTTTCGTTCCGGACAGTCGACCGGTTCCCTCATCTCGTTCAATTCGAGGAGCTCCGAATCCAAGTGGAGGAGCTACACGCTCTCGGATGCGGCTGCTTACGTGGCGAAGAATAACACGCTGATTGTCTGCGCTGTCAGCGAGGCGTATCTATCGTTTTTAAATAACTGGTTGATTAGCATCATGCGGCAGAAACATCACGATCAGGTTTTGGTAATTGCTGAAGATTACGCTACGCTTTTTAAGGTGAACGAGCGGTGGCCGGGACACGCAGTGTTGGTGCCACCGGCATTGGAGGCGGCGGCGGCTCATAAGTTTGGATCTCAGGTGACTTCCGTGGTTCTGTTTAGGCTGATTTTGAAGTTCGGTATTAAATTTGTTAGTATATTTAAGTCCGTTTGCGAAGAACTAATGCCGTGTGGCTGAATTAGACATTATGAACTTAACTGTCTTTTTATTTGCTTTGGAGTGTCGAAGTTGAATGTCTGAATCTGAGAGCCTGGTATTATATATTTACATTATGCCTAATTGTATGCATGTGATTTTGCAATATAGCAAGTAAACATCTTGATGCATATATGGGAGTACTTTGTTGCACTACTAAATAGTATATGAGATTGCCTTGCGGCCATTGAGGTCGAGGGTTGATCCAAGAAGGCTCTCTTTGGTTCTTTACATTAGAGATGATTTTGTTCTTGTTATAATAGATTGATGGGAATGTATATGCATATGGTAGTTTTGTCTTGCTAAATCATAAAATTCTGGGTGGTCTGCTGAAAGTGACTAAGTGAGTACTAGGATTCTGTATTTCCTTACAGATACAGCCCCATATTTCCTTTTGTTAAGTAACCTACGTGATTTTATTTGTTGTGCAGGGCTTCTTCAATTTTACAGCTAGAAGGCCCCGACATCTCCTGCAAATTCTGGAACTTGGTTATAGCGTTATGTATAATGACGTCGATATGGTATGGTTGGCTGATCCGTTTCCATATCTTGAAGGCGAGCATGATGTGTACTTCATGGATGACATGGCTTATGTAAGTACCTTCTGCTTCTTAGTCCAAATTCACCAGCTTTGAACTTATCCACTATTGCTACGCAGCAAGCTAACCAGAATTGGATTTAACAGTTTCTTTTCAATTGCTCTCTTTTATACTTCATCTGAGGAATGTGTATTTGTTTTCCTTTAGCCATTTGTTTGTGGTCTCTTAATGTGATGGTGATACCTTGATTAAGTAATGGAAATATTGAAGAATTTTTTTTCTAAGGATGTTTTCGGTGAGTTAGTATCAAACAGAAGTTAAGAGAGATTTTTTTTGTCTTTAGCAATCACAGCTCCTAGATTAATTAAAGAAAAAGTCTTGAACATCACCATTCACCAGATCTAGATATTTGATTGACCTATTTTTCAGAAACCTATGTCTTGCCCAAGTTTTTAGGAACTATTTCTCTTGTGTTAATTACATTCATTTTCTTCCCATTGAAACTACCAGGTGAAACCTCTTAAACATTGATTTGCCGCCTCCAGGAAAAAAGGGCCGTACGTACATCTGTAGCTGCTTGATTTATCTGCGCCCTACCAGTGGAGCAAAATTGCTTATGAAGAAATGGATTGATGAACTACAGGAGCAACCTTGGTCTAGAGCAAAGAAGGCCAATGATCAGCCTGCCTTTAATTGGGCACTGAACAAAACTGCTGGCCAGGTAGATATGCAGTTTTCTGTTACTACTACAGTTCTCCATTTTGTATCAGATTCCTCAATTATTAGATGCATATGCCTGTGCAGTTGCTCCTATCTGCCTTTGATTTATAAGGTTTTTGGTACCTCCTTTCAGGTGGATGTGTACCTGCTACCTCAAAACGCCTTCCCTACCGGTGGTTTGTACTTCAAGAACAAGACATGGGTACGCGAAACCGAAGGGTCGCATGTTATAATTCACAACAACTACATAATTGGTTTTGAAAAGAAGACTAAGCGATTCCGTGACTATGGTCTCTGGTTGGCGGATGAACATGCTTCTGAGTCACCCCTTGGCAGATTATAGTGAGTGTAACTAGCCTTCACGGATGAGCTTTTCTCGTGCTACAAGTAGCACAACCGAGTATGCTTAGCGTTAACATGCTCGAACCCCTTTGCCCGAGGCGAAAGAGAAGCAGAGGGGACCCTTGAGGCCAAAGTTTGTAGATTGCTCCAAGAAGTTTTTCCCCTTGTGCTTGGTTGTATATGTTTGCTCACTAACATTTACCTGGAGTACAAAATCAGATTTCTTAATCATTATAACTTAATTACAGTTCTTGTTTGCAATTTGTGGTAGACTTGATTTCCCTTGTACCTTATTGAACATGAAGTGTTAGCTATACTCAGCCCCTCTAATTGCTCTGCTGTCCAACAGAATGGGGAATAATACTGTGTATGTAATACTGTGATTCATTTATTTCTACATTGAAACTACAAAAATTATAGCTAAAATTTGGTAGAAAATCTAAAACAAGTTTTTCTCCTCTGCAACTCAACTAGCAAAATCTAAAAGCACTTTCATTGCCTGATGCTGAAAATCATATGTGAGAAAGTATCCATGAGCTGCCCAGCTAGACCACGAGGGTCGTCCATCATAGTCTTCACGAACGTCCTCACAACTCTGCGTTTGTGCTCCGTCGCCTTCAGGCTAAACCATGTAAGGAACTTTAACCTGAACTCCTCACTGACATGGCCGCCTTGCTGCAGCCCACAGACAGTCCTCACAATGCTTTCAAAGGCATCATCATCCAAGCCTTCTGATGCAGTGCTCTTGACTTTTTGCTTCAGGCTCCTGAAACTCTACATTCAGATCAGGAAGTGCTAGCCCCTCTTGCTGTAGAGTCTCAGCCTGAACTGCTCCCGCGCGGCTGCAAGACCCTTGAAGCCCTTTTCCTCTATCTAGAGTCACTCTTAGGCTGTCCCACAAGGACTTGAGTCTAGAGTCTAGCTTGCTGTCTGCTCTACTCTTGTGTTGAGGCGCGGAAGTAGAAGCCGAGCCCTCTGCAGCTGGAGTCAAAGAAGATCACTCGCTTGTTAATAGGTTTAGCATTGAAGCATGACAAGAATAAGTTTGTATATACCACTGAGATTTAAAGCTGAGGTGGGGTTTTGAGTTGCAAGTTCTTCAGCTTTGGTAATAGCAAGCTTGCACAAAGCTTGCACATGATTGGCTGCACGAAGTCGCCCAGTATGTGTACGAGTCATCCTGCCTGTGGCATCGTTTATTGGACCCACCTCGGTCTCCACTGCTGCTTTCAAATCTTCCACAAACCTGTGGAGTCCAGAAAACCTTGACGTACCACTGAGGAGCTTGTAACTCAAGAATATACGATGGCACAGGACATCAATGCGGTTCGTACACATAGCTATCTTTAACTGCTTCTCCCAACAGCTGCAAATCATTCATATTAAAAACCATCAAATAGTTTTGTGAATCATTAACTTAAGATAATCCCTATGCTCGTCATACCCCAGTCGAAAAGAAGACAACCTTGCACATAATTTGCGATTTTATTGCACAAAAATTGCAATTTTCATGCACAAAAATTGCGATTCTATGCACAAAAATGTGCTAATTTTGATCAAGTTGCATTTATCATACGACACACAAAAGCAGGGCAAGAGTAAGAAATTTACCCAATTATTGACGAAACTTTACTGCAAGAAGGACAACTATAGCAACCATCCAACTGCACTTGGAGTGCACGGGCGCCCACCCTTCCATGTCGGAGTGCACACTCGATATGACACGAAACTCCACAAGAGAATTCTGGACCAAAGTCGGGAGTGCATTTCAACCAAAGACTTGGGTCTGCATAGTTGTCAAATCTACTACAGATACAGCAAGAGCACCTCTTGCAAAACCTGGGAGCAGTGGTTTGTGTGGCTCTGCATGCCGGATTTTTGCATATCCACAAACTAGAATCTAGTGGCTTCAAAGGGGCTTTCCCTCTCTTGTTTTTTTCCGTGGAATCCTGATTCTCCAGATCTGAAGACAGTCTCTTGGAAGCCTGATTCATCATTGTCCATGGAACTTCTGCAGCCATTTCGTACTATAGTTATGTTTAAATCTTCTTCCCTTCCCAAATTGACTGTGGAAAGTTCTTCCGGAGCAGATTTCAAGATTTCTTGAAACACTTCTCCTACATGATATAAAAGTATTAGGATGGAATAGCATGCGAAGAATATGGTAGAAGGATAAAAAAGTACAAATTGATTTGTACACAAACAACACTAAACTTTTAAACTTTAAGAAAAACAATACACTATTTCGTTCTGCCATCAACACATATTAGAACCCCTCCGCAACCACTACCACCACCACCAAATAGGAAAACTTTACCATATACCACCTTTAGAAAAGAGAGAGAAGCAAAAATTCCAAAAGAAAAATGATAAGAAAAAAATTGGAAGCACTGCCACAGCCAAACAAAGAAAACAGACTGCTCCAATCCATTTAAGAGCATCCATAACATCATCTTTGAAAGCCTAACAGAATGATGATAATATTTGTACTGCAGAAAAAATTATCCAAGTCATTTTTTTCCAAATAATGCAGTCATAAATGCAGCATGGTCAATCTGCATCAAACCATCTAAACTAAGCATTTCAGACAAATTACAGTGTATTCATAATAGTTATCAATGTACAACAGGCCATTGGTCATAGTAGTACTTATGTTCTTTTTTCTGCAAATCATCTCTATGGACATATTATTACCGTATTTGGAACTAAATCAACAAATGTCTAGAATTGCAAAGGTATAATTCCTAATAAAGTTTTGTTATAGTTGTCAACCATTAACAAAACATCACAGTTTCAAGTACACATTTAGTGAAATAATGTTAAAAATGTTTTGATTAGCTAGTGCAAAGCGAACATGTTCTATAAAATTAGTTGAAAGGTGATGTGATAATTTGTGAAAATATAAAATAAATTTCTTTTAAAAAATCTCAAGGAATATAATAACATATAGCTGATTCTAGGAATGAATGAGCAAAATGTTAAAAAATGCATATCTATAAATTGAGAAGCAAAGGAATATCAGAGTTGGTAAGCTTACATCTAGTATCCAAGTTCAAATTAATCTCTTTCACATAAGAAACTAACAAGGAAAATAAAGTTGTCATCTCAATGCTTGAAATAAAAAAGAGTAAAATGTTGAAATTTATTTCCTAACCAGAATCACATATTCATCAATTCTTCTCAAATAATTAAATTGCACCATCTACGTATTTAATAACATATAAGTCAACATCACAACTTTATTAGGCCACTTTCAATCATCAATCCTGTCAACTCATGGGACAAAAGAACAAATAGTACAACCCAACCCGATATATAACTCATACCATCAACCATACATTAGTTATATACCTAAACCTTGCAGGAAGATCCACTTGAAATCATAATTCTTGGAACAAAATTAACAAAGAATCAATTGAAAGACAAAAGCCATGTCTATACTCTATATATTACCTCCAAAAGATAAATGAGAATGAAAAGTGATATCTTTGATGTTTAGAACAGATGAAACGTCTCAAGATAGAGAACGGAACAAAATATTTTCACGGACACGGATAAAAGATTTAAGAGGAAAATGGAAAGCTTGATTGCAAGGATTTTGTAAACGAAAAACAAAGTGACAACCTTAAACGAAAAACAGTCGGTACGCTTATATAGCGGACTCACAGTGTAATATAAAACAACTGAATAATGGATTTTCAAATCCAGGAAAAAGAAATTGAATGAATTTAACAATACGACAAACCAACTTTTGTAATTCTGAGTTGTATTGAGGAGATTTCACGAATATTCAACACAACGGCTATTCCGTGTTCGATTTAATGCTCATTGCCAACTAATTCTTGGCATATTATGAGTACCGGAAAGTGGGTTTTATTACATACAAAAGTTTACAATCAATAAGAAAATATATTTCAGTAACATTTGTGAGGATAAGGAAAATCGAATGCAAAAGAAAAAGCACACGCAATAAAGGGAAATTAAAATTACACTAACCATATATTGATGGAAAAATCAGTTATGTGCGACCATTAACTGAAGAACAAAATCTTTCCACTCAAATATATGGAGAAAAGCTCAGAAGATTTGATTGATAATTTGTTGGAGGAACCATAATTAGGCTGACCTTTGTTTGTTCGAGGATATAATTTTGACAGGTTAGCATATCATTTAAAGCAAGAAGCCAAGTACTGTTCGATAGTCTTTACATTATAGTTGTTCTTTTCCTCAATGACCATCTATTGTTACCTTTCTTTGCTCTACAGAGCCGATAATAATAAAGTGGCATTCAGATATCACAAGTTAAAACTAGTTGATATAATGTAGCAAACTTCCTCGAACCTGATACTCTTTTGCATTCTACATACAACAGGCTTTTGCTTAAGTTAAAATGAAGAATCCTAAATAATGCTCTTACTTGCCATGAGTAAGCCTCTCAATTGGATCATTTAATTGCCAACTATGATTTAGAGAGGGAGAACGCAAATTTTGAAATTACAAAAATCTCTCCAAATATGTATTTATTATAACATTAAATTATTTGTAATTCGTATCATATCCTGAAAATGGCTTATAACTATAATACAATATTAACAGAATCCAGATTCGGAAATGTGTTTAGAAATTAATTTTTTTCAAAGTAAAAACACATTTCCAATCTCATCGCTTTTTTTTTCACACTAAAGAAACATTTTCTTTAATATTCTCCCAAAATGATCAGAAAGCATGCTCGTTCCTGATTAAAGATATTTGACTTTTCAGCAACCAACCCCACAGTAGTTGATCGAATTGTTATATTTAAAAATTAAGGTTGTTCTTGTGGGCATTTTTCATATCATACGTGTAATTTGAGGGTGATATGCATGAAATAGAAGAGAAGATAAAAGAGGATAGCCCAAACATAGAAGACAAAAAAAAGAAAAATTAAAGACTGCCAGGTATGAATTCACCTTCATAATCTTCAAATACATGTTGAGTCATGCCAAGTAGCAGTGCCATGGTTACACAGATCATAGCCTGCCAATAATGATATAAATTCTTACTTATGCTGGTATTTCCTCTTTAGGATAATAGCATGCAAATAATACTAAAAGACATCTAAAATAAGAAACTAATAATTAGAGAACCATAAGCACCTATTATCCTCCTAGGTCATTTGATAAGTAGTTTTCAAATCTATGAAAAGTTCCCTGGACTTCTTATTAAACTGATCAAAATGATTGATATTTAATATTGAATAGGTATCACAAGAAATCGACTGAGAGGCTGCCTCACACGAAAAATCCAGGAGAAAACCATAAGCCACAAGTGGAAAATTTGTATTTTCAGGATGAAGAAAATTCAATCAAACTACAGATTTTTTAGTAATACATTCATTCTCATCTGCCTCTTTGCTCTTGCTTTGTGAAGGTCCTAGTCATTGCACATCTTACCAATGTTTAACAATCAACAATCACTTACCACTACCCATAACCCCCACCTAGCCCTACCCCCACCCAAACCAACAAGATGCCCACTATTTTAATATAACTTTTAGTCTCCAAAACTTAAATTTCTCCTTCCAAAATTAAGTCCAAATACTAAAAGGAAATTAGCTTTGGCATTTAGTTGTTAATTGCAATTATCTTATTCTTCCGAATTCCCTTAAATGAATAACACATACCAAAAATAGAAATTAGATTTAGGTAATAAATTCGTTACTCTCAATAAACCAAGTAAAGAAAGTAGATAAGATAAAGAATTAATGAGTAAAAGATAATAAATCATAAGGTAAGTTTCCCATGTATTATTCTTTTATTACACCCTTTCAAGACCTAAGAGGAAAGAGTTCCCTTATGTTGGATAGTTATTAACACATATTAAACTTGATTAGCATTTGATGCTCTGAGTCCGAGGGGAATTACCCACCACCTTGTTCAGTACTCGGACCAGCAACAATTGAATGGTTATATTGGGTGCAGGGCAACTATAATTAACCCAAGAACATAATGGAAACATAAATTTCTATTGAATGACTACCTCATTAAAAGCTTGAGGTGATATAGTACTAACATGACCAAACATCTCAAACCAATTAAGAATCAACTTCTAAATGATCAAGTTAAACTAACTTACCACCACTATATGGTCACAAACTTATGAGCATGTGTAAAATTACTTTATCGATTATCATAGAAGTCCGTCTCAATCAGACTAGTACTTCTCAATGTACTCAATAAGCATTTTTAGTCCAATGTTATGCAGATGCATAAACATAGATCACATCCGAACAAACCAAATGGCTAGATATCAAACAACTTGAATTATCTTTCTGCAAGTTAGAAACTAGGATTGCAGAAAACTTTGATGTAGGAGTCACAAGGCGCCATCAAGATTCACTATGCAAAGATGACATCAGCCTAACGAGCTACTAGAACTAGCCAGTTACGAAACAGATAAGCCTTCCGGTGCTAACATTGAAGTGAGGCAATAAATCAGCAAGATAAAAAATAAACATTGCGTAGGTTCCTATTGATGAAAAAAAAAAGGAGAACGAGAAACAAATAATAGAAGACTTGCATAAACATTAGGAATGGTGAGTAAACACTCACAAGAAGAGAATAGGTATGGAAGTGAGCAAGATACAATGGAGACATTGGATAGTGCATGCATAAAACAGCAATTGCAATGTCTTCTATTAGTCTTGTAACCTGCAATCAAAAATTACTTTCCAAGAATTACAATGCAGAAGCCTCAACAGAAAATGATCTAAAAGTCGTGATGACAAAAGGTGGAGAAAAACAAAATTTGATTTTTATCCTAAATTTGACATCTAGGATTCCAGTTCACAACAAATTGCATCACTACAGTTAACTAAAGTGCACAGAAATTGATAAGAAACTCTTAATTCTCCTTTTGCAGAAGAAAGCCACGAGTAAAGATTACGAACAAAACAAAAATAATTAATCCTAGTAATTAGAACTGAGAGCAAAAGTCGTTTATTAAAAAAGTTTGGATGATTACTAATGCACGTCTTCCGTGAAACTCCCTTACTGCTTCTCTGTCTGCATACCCCATTTTCAACCTGTTTTAGGGTTCGTGGGTATTGGGATTTTGGTTTGATTTGGTACGGCGGTTTGCACTCTAAAAACGCATGATATTTGTTTGGAGAATATATTGCGTTAGATCTCGCGCGGCGCAAGATTTGGTTAGTTTTAGAAGACATTGATCAATATGTGAAATTTCTAAATTAAGGCACCTCAATAAATAGTCAAATAGGAAGGGACGAGAATATGTATCAAGAATAAGTCCTGGGGATGGCAGAGTGGTAGAGGTGAGGCGCCCGGGACCGACAGGTCATGGGTTCAATCCTCACTGAAGCCATTCTGTGTGAGTCTGTCACCTTAGGGTGGTTGAACCTCCTGTGTGGTTTGCAGAAGAATGGATGCTTATGGTTGTTTGTGTCCGAGATAGAGAAATTATTTTCCTCGTCTTTATTTGGTGATTTTGTGATATTATCAACTCTGCCCTCTAGTAGACCTGGTAATTGTTGTCCAAATGCAACCAACAAGAAAAGTACAAACACCATACTCCACTAAGATCCTATAGTTATGACAATAACCTAATATAGAATAGCATTATCAATATACACATGATCTATATCAATAGTGTATCAAAACAAGAAAATGTAGAAAAGGTAACATATAGAATCAAAAAAAGAAAATGCTCAACATATTATCTACCTCACTTTTATACATCAACTGGTAGGTCTATCTCAGAAGGGACCAAAGATGAATATATATGGACAGCTTCTAACGTGATGAACCATTTGACGGTCCAAAATCTTGATTATACTTGCCTAAAGGATTCATGTGCATAGCTACGCTTGAAGCCAGCTTGGAGTTTATCCCTGTGTTCTCATCAATATCTAGTTGATAAAGAATAATTTTGACAAAATGAATACTTTTCTGCTATGTAATGTTGCATTAACCAGAAAACAAGTTCCATTGATACATCATATATGCATACCTAACAAGTTGACTGCACCAGAAGTTTCCGCATATGTTTGAGTGTCAATGCTGAAATTAACATAAGCATATATCAACCTTGTGTTGGATCCACTCAATACATGCAGAGTAATATTAAGTCAACTGAAGTTGGAATTAAAATTTATAGGGCTAACCTTGTAACACCAAGTACAGAGCCTTTCAAAGTCCACTTGGTTTGAGATGCTGAATGTCAAGAAAGCACAGCCAACACACCTAATAAAAGGCACAAGATAAACAAGTTAACAGGGAGACTTGGCAGTATCTGCAGTTAACAATTCGATAAGATGAAGTCAACCACCTAGAGCATAAAGACAAGATCTTGCTTGTAATTGATTTGCTGTCCTAGAATAGGCCTAAAGATGCCCTTTTTGATAGGATGAAGAACAATACTGAATTTGATTTATTTCCACATGTAAACAACTAAAACTATAGTAAAATTGATTGTGTTTTAAAAATCGAAGGCTTTTCTCCTCTGCATATGAAATAGAAATATACTAAAGTTTACCAGCAAGAAAACACTTTCACAGCCTGCTGCTGAATATCATATGTGAGAAAGTATCAACGAGCTGTGATGCAAACAAAAACCCTCCAAAGCTAAACTGGACAATTCAGTTACGTCCTCAACTTACGACTGCAAAATAAGGATCGAAACCCTAAACCAATTCACTGCACGATAGTATACTCAAGCAATAATTCCACGTCTCTAATTATCAAGTATGCAATTAGATAATAATTGAAAGGATAAACTGCAATTGAAAGGATAAAAACGATCAAACGAGTCCGTGAAGATCTCGACCCAAATTCAAGGCACAACGCCTCGCCCAAAATTCATCCAAAACCAAGATAGTCTAAACTAGGGTTCTCCTCCATATTTATAAGAGGGAAGCCCACAAATTATTAACGGAAATTAAACAAACCCCAAAAATACGAAAAGCAATAATAACTTAAATATGGAAATAGATCACGAATTACGCCAACTCCTCGCGCCATGCATGCCACGCTCACCATCTTTACTCACGTCGCCGTCGAACATAAAACTTGGAGAATCTTCCGTTCGGCGTCGTCGTTTCTTCCTCCACCTCTGTTCCATCTCCCGAACGCTGCACATCAATTCCCTCCCCCTCAAAAACGGCCTTGTCCTCAAGGCGGAATTCTGGAAATTGTCTTTGAAAATCTTCCAACCCGACCCACGAAGCTTCGTCCGCGCTCTTATTCTTCCACTGCACTAGCACTTCACGCATACGACCAATTGACGTCACAACGTCGCGGCTTTGCAACACTTGCTCAGGGTCAAATATATCCTCGGCTTCGACCTCTAAAGTCTCCGGCAAGACCGATTCCACGGCATGATCACCCACAACACGTTTTAATTGACTTACATGAAAAACCGGGTGAATCCGATCGCCCGGAGGCAACTTCGACTCATATGCAATCGCGCCCAATCCGTCTGGAAATTTCAAAAGGGCCGTAAAACCGAGCCGCTAATTTGGAATATTTCTGGCAGCCGACCGACTTTTGGCGATACGGTCGGATTTTAAGGAAGACAAAGTCGCCCACGGCGAACTCAACCTCACGACGATGTCTATTCGCTTGATCTCGCATACGCGTTTGTGCTCTCTCTAAACTCTCGCGCAATTGACGTAGAATATCATCCCTAGATTGCAATACATGCGAAACAGCTTCAACTCTACTCTCTTAGGCAGTAAAACGTAGCAAATTAGGAGGTGGCCTTCCATACACCAATTCGAACGGAGTGGCACGAGCCGCGGTTTGGAAAGATGTATTATACCAATATTCCGCCCATGCTAACCATCCCGCCCATTTCCGTGGGTTGTCCGAAGAAAAACAACGCAAATAAGTTTCCAATACGCGGTTGAGGACCTCCGTTTGCCCATCCGTCTCCGAGTGGTATGCCGTACTAAACTTGAGTCGTGTACCTTGCGCCTTGAATAATTCACCCCAAAATGACCCCACAAATAATGGGTCTCGATCACTAACGATAGTCGCCGGTATCCCATGTAGCTTAACGACATTCTCTACAAATTTCGCCGCCACCCGCCTCGCGGTAACTGGGGTACGAAGCGCAATAAAGTGCCCATACTTGGATAGCCGATCCACCACCACTAGTATGCACGTATACCCCATAGACGCTGGTAATCCGGTAATGAAATCCAAAGATATGTCTTCCCAAATACGTGTCGGAATGGGTAGAGGTTGTAATAACCCCGTCGGCGATTGAGTCTCGTATTTAGAACGTTGGCAAGTCACACATTGCGCTACATATGCTCGAACGGCCCCAAACATGCCCTTCCAATACACACTCGATGCCACACGTCGATACGTTCGCAACACTCCCGCATGGCCGCCCGACGGCGTGTTATGAAATTTGTGTAGCAAAACCGCAATCCATCGAGAATTTTTTGCCAACACGATCCGTCCCTTGTGTAATAAGCGATTTCCAACCCAAGAATAATGAGGATGACTCATCGGATCTTCCTGTAATTCAGCGATAATTTTCTGTATATCCTCATCCAATCCCTGCTCGTGCTCTATTTCCGATAGATCATTCCATATCGGCATGCTCATGGCAAGCAACGTTCCTCCCTTACATTCGGTTGTCTCATTGCAGCGAGATAAAGCATCGGCTGCTTGATTAGATGGTCCCGCCTTATACTCAATCGTAAAATCATACCCAAGTAGCTTGGCCACCCAAATTTGTTGGGCCAGTGTCGCCACCCTTTGACCGAGAAGGTGTTTTAAACTATGGTGGTCAGTCCGAACTATAAATTTTCGACCAATGAGGTACGGCCGCCAATGTTGAATCGCCATAACAAGACTCATCAATTCCTTCTCATATGTAGACGTCACCTTTCTATCCGCTCTAAATCCTTTACTATAGAAAGCCACCGGATGACGCTCTTGCATTAATACTGCGCCGATACCGGAATTAGAAGCATCGCATTCTATCACGAACATTTTCGAGAAATCCGGCAACTGTAATACCGGTGCTGACACAAGGGCTGCCTTCAATTGTTTAAATGCCGAGTCGGCGTCCGCTGGCCAAGCGAATTTGCTGGACGTAGCCTCTTTCTGAAGCAAGCTGGTAAGTGGTCTGGCCATAATTCCGTAGCTTCGTATAAATCGCCTATAATACCCGGTCAGTCCCAAAAACCCGCGTACCGCCTTAATAGTTGTTGGAGTCGGCCATTCAGTCACTGCTCTAACTTTTTCGGGGTCCATTGCAACGCCTTTTTCTGAAATCAAGTGCCCAAGGTAGTCCACTTGAGTCGCGCCAAATGTACATTTTTTTCGGTTAGCATAAAACTTGTGCCTTCGTAACGTCTCCATCACGTTAGTGAGTTGAGCCACATGCATTTCCCACGAGGGACTATAGATCAAGATATCGTCGAAAAAAACCAACACCCCTTTCCTAAGGTAAGACCGAAACAAATCATTCATGGCCGATTGAAAAGTAGCCGGCGCGTTTGTCAACCCGAATGGCATTACTAAGAATTCATAATGTCCATTGTGCGTCCTGAAAGCGGTTTTCGGAATATCCTCTTCCCTCATTCGGATTTGATGGTAGCCTGCTCTTAGATCGATTTTCGAAAACACTTTTGCTCCCGCCAACTCATCCAACAATTCTTGAATAACCGGTATGGGATATTTATCCGGTATTGTAGCCTTGTTTAATTCCCGGTAGTCGACGCAAAATCTCCAGCTTCCATCTTTTTTCTTTACTAAGAGTACCGGACTTGAAAATGGACTGTAGCTCGGCCGTACAATGCCAACTGCGAGCATGTCCGAAACTAATTTCTCCATCTCGTCTTTTTGAACATGGTTATAGCAATAAGGCCTCACTGAAATAGCTCCAACACCGGCCTGTAGTGTGATGTTATGCTCTACCTCTCGATCCGGAGGGAGACCGTGTGGTTCCTCGAATACATCCGGAAATTGATCCAATAACGCACGAATCCCTTGCTGCTCCTGTTCGGTTTCGACTTCGCCCGTGCAAGAGCAGGCTGCCGCCATATCCAATATCCATGCTGCCATTTCTACATCCTTCCAATTTTGTAACGCCTTAAGGGTAATAGGAGCCCTCAAACGTGACCCGTCGCCTAGTAGCTTGACGAGGCGTCCATTCATCTCGAACATAATATATAAACGCTCATAATTAACTCTCAGCTCGCCCAATGTGCGCAACCAAGCGATGCCCAAAATCACCTCTACGCCGCTCAAAGGAAATAGATGGCAGTCCACGGTAATTACGCCCGGCTCAAACTCAATTTTTAACCCGCTACAAACTCCCTCGGACGATACGCGGTGACCGTCCCCTAAACGGACCGAGAAAATCTTACTTTGGTCCACCGATAACCCCAGCTCGGCTGCCAACTTGTTGGATAAAAAATTGTGCGACGCCCCACTATCGACGAGAATGGTAACCTCACGACCTTGGATTTTACCCACGAGACGGAGGGTTTCGGCTCCCGATAAACCGAATGCGGAAAGAGCGTTCAGTATAACTCCGCCTGGCCCCCGCTTGTTTTCCCCTTCCTCAGTAGGTAACACTTCGTATTCTCCGCTTTCCGTCAAAACCACTTCCTCCAATTCCAATTGTTCATTATCCCCTTCATCCACCAACAAAATGCGTAAATTCTTTTCGGCACACACGTGGTTTGTTGGATGATATGGTAGCTTGCACTTATAACACAGCCCTTTTCGCCGTAATTCCTCACGTTCGTTGTCAGTCATCCTCCGAAATGGTGTCCGTACTCCTCCCATTCGGTTGAGGGCCTGCCCTGGCGCTGTGGGACAGTGCCAACTGCGTCGCTTGTTGCGGCGGCCGGTTATATTGTAGGTTTGGTTTCCTCGGCAGCCATGTATCTTTCACGTTGCCATACGTACGTGAACTGTGTCTGACCGTAATTTCGGCTTTCCGCGCCAGTTTAATAGCCGATGAAAAATCGGCCGGCTCAATGAACCATACTTGATCTCGAATTGGCTCTTTTAGTCCCATGACAAACAGGCTCAGGATATTTTCTTTAGGAACTGTCTTAACTTGATTCGCCAGATGTGTGAACTGGTCGATATACTCCGATACCGAATCGATCTGCTTTAGTGCGGCCAATTTAGCAAAAGCACTTCCCTCACAGTGATCGTCAAAGCGTTCCGCTAGGGCGCGTGAAAACGTCGCCCAACCGTACTCCGAAACTTCTTCCGTAAACCACCCGTACCAATTTAAAGCTGGCCCTTCCATGGCTACTCCAAGTAGCTGCCTTCGCTGTTCCGTTGTACACCCATACAAATCGAAATGGTGATTCACCCTAGAGATCCAACCTAAAGGATCGTCGCCATTGAATGTCGGCAATGGCGGTGGTATCGCCTTCCCAAACTCCGGGCCATCCGCACGATGTCCGATCTTCGCCGTCATTACGCCACTGGGCTGTATTTGTGCTAATACTGCGGCGGTCGTTGCCGATGAGGCTGAAAGCTCCTCTAACTTCCCCTCTACTGCCGTAAGTCTCCCTTCCATGTTAAGTTGAATATTCCGACTGGCTCGTGTTTGTACCATACACCGATGATCCGGCAGGTCGGACCAAATTGATGCAAACAAAAACCCTCCAAAGCTAAACTGGACAATTCAGTTACGTCCTCAACTTACGACTGCAAAATAAGGATCGAAACCCTAAACCAATTCACTGCACGATAGTATACTCAAGTAATAATTCCACGTCTCTAATTATCAAGTATGCAATTAGATAATAATTGAAAGGATAAACTGCAATTGAAAGGATAAAAACGATCAAACGAGTCCGTGAAGATCTCGCCCCAAATTCAAGGCACAGCGCCTCGCCCAAAATTCATCCAAAACCAAGATAGTCTAAACTAGGGTTCTCCTCCATATTTATAAGAGGGAAGCCCACAAATTATTAACGGAAATTAAACAAACCCCAAAAATACGAAAAGCAATAATAACTTAAATATGGAAATAGATCTCAAGCAACGCGGCCACGAATTATGCCAACTCCTCGCGCCATGCATGCCACGCTCACCATCTTTACTCACGTCGCCGTCGAACATAAAACTTGGAGAATCTTCCGTTCGGCGTCGTCGTTTCTTCCTCCACCTCTGTTCCATCTCCCGAACGCTGCACATCAAGCTGCCAGCAAGACCACTTGGGTCGTCGATCATAGTCCTCACAAAGGCCCTCACAACTCTGCGTTCGTGCTCCGTTGCCTTCAAGCTAAACCATGTGAGGAACTTCAGTCTGAACTCCTCACTGAGATGGTCGCCGTGCTGTAGCCCACAGACAGCCCTCACAATATCCAAGCCCTGTGGTGCAGTGCTCTTGGGGAGTTCTGATGTGCTTGCCTTTGTATCAGGCTCTTGAAACTCCACATTTAGATCAGGAAGCACTAGCACCTCTCGTTGTAGAGTCTCGGGCTGAACGTTGCCAGCTATGACGCGGCTGCAAGACCCCTGAAGCCCTTTTCCTCTACCTAGAGTCACTCATAGGCTGTCCCAGAGGGACTTGATTCTAGAGTTTAGCTTGCTGTCTGCTCTGCTCATGTGTTGAGGCGTGGAAGTAGAAGTTGAACCCTCTGCAGCTGGAATGAAAGAGGATCACTTGCTTGTTAATAGGTTCAGTATGGAGACATGACCAGAATAAGTTTGTATATACCATTGAGATTTAAAGTTGAGGTGGGATTTTGAGTTGCACGTTCTTCAGCTTTGGTAATAGCAAGCTTGCACAGAGCTTGCATGTGATTGGCTGCACGAAGTCGCCCAGTATGTGTACGACAGTATGAGTCATCCTGCCCGTTGCATCGTTTATTGGACCCACCTCCGTCTCCACTGTGGCTTTCAAATCTTCCACAAACTTGTGGAGTTCAGAAAACCTGGAGGTACCACTGAGGAGCTTGTAAGTTGTAACTCAAGAATATCCGATGGCACAGGACATCAATGCGGTTCGTACACATAGCTATCTTTAACTGCTTCTTCCAGCACCTGCAAGTCATTCATATTAAGAAGTCTCAAATAGTTTCTTTATTCATTAACTTTAGATAATCCTTAGGCTTATCATACCCCCAATTGAAAAGACAACCTTGCACAAAATTGCGATATTATTGCACAAAAATTGTGATTTTTTGGCACAAAAAATTGCAATTCTATGCACAAAAGTGTGCTGATTTTGATCAAGTTGCATTTATCATATGACACACAAAAGCAGGGCAAGAGTAAGAAATTTACCCAATTACTGACGAAACTTTACTGCAAGAAGGACAACTATAGCAACCATCCAACTGCACTTGGAGTGCACGAGCGCCCACCCTTCCATGTCGCAGTGCACACTCGATATGACACGAAACTCCACAAGAGAATTCTTGACCAGAGTCGGGAGTGCATTTCAACCAGAGACTTGGGTCCGCATAGTTGTCAAATCTACTACAGATACAGCAAGAGCACCTCTTGCAAAACCTGGGAGCAGTGGTTTGTGTGGCTCTGCATGCCGGATTTTTGCATATCCACAAACTAGAATCTAGTGGCCTCAAAGGGCCTTTCCCTCTCTTGTTTTGTTCCGTGGAATCCTGATTCTCCAGATCTGAAGACAGTCTCTTGGAAGCCTGATTCTTCATTGTCCTTGGAACTTCTGCAGCCATTTAGTACTCTAGTTATGTTTAAATCTTCTTCCCTTCCCAAATTGACTGTGGAAAGTTCTTCCGGAGCAGATTTCAAGATTTCTTGAAGCACTTCTCCTACATGATATAAAAGTATTAGGATGGAATAGCATGCAAAGAATATGGTAGAAGGATAATCCTTGATTCATGATTCATTAACTTTAGATAATCCTTAGGCTTATCATACCCCCAATTGAAAAGACAACCTTGCACAAAATTGCGATATTATTGCACAAAAATTGCGATTTTTTGGCACAAAAAATTGCAATTATATGCACAAAAGTGTGCTAATTTTGCTTAAGTTACAGTAATCATATGACAACATAAGCAAGCAACGGTGAGAAGACATGTTTCCAACCAAAGCTAGCTCTAACTACACCAATGCCTAAAATAGAAAAAAGAATAGATTGAAAACAAAAAACCTTACCCAATTATTTGAGGAAACTTTACTGCAAGGACAATTATAGCAGCCATCCAACTGCACCTGGAGTGCACGAGCCCCCACCCTTCCATGTCGGAGAGCACACTCGATATGACAGGAAAGTCCACAAGAGAATTCTGGACCAGAGTCGGGAGTGCATTTCAACCAAAGGCTTGGGTCCGAACAGTTATCAAATCTACCACAGTTAAAGCAAGTGCACCTCTTGCAAAACGTGGGAGTAGTCGTTTGCGTGGCTCTGCATGCAGGATTTTTACAAATCCACAAACTAGAATCTAGTGGCTTTAGAGGGTCTTTCCCTCTCATGTTTTGTTCTGCAGAATATTGATTCTCCCGATCTGAAGACAATCGCTTGGAAGCCTGATTCTTCATCGTCCTTAGAACTTCTTCAGCCATTTCGCACTCTAGTTATGTTTAAATCTTCTTCCCTTCCCAAATTGAGTGTGGAAAGATCTTCCGTAACAGATTCCAAAACTTCTTGAAGCACTTCTCCTACATGATATATAAAGTATTAGGATGGAATAGGGGCATGCAAAGAATACAATGGAAGGATAAAAAAGTACAAATCAATTGCAATTGCATACAAACAACACTAAGTTTATTAAAAGAAAATAATACACAATTTCGTTCTGCCATCTTCCCACATTAGAACCCTTCCGCAACCACCACTACCACCAAAGAGGAAATTTTTTACCATACCACCTTTAGAAAACATAGAAAGAAGCAAAAGCTCCAAAAGAAAAATGATAAGAAAAAAAATTGGAACCACTGCTGCAGCCAAACAAAGAAAACAGAGTGGTTCGTATCCATTTAAGGGCAGCCCATAACATCATCCTTGAAAGCCTAAAAAAATAATGATAACATATGTACTGCAGAAAATATTAACCAAGTGATCCTTTTTCCAAATAATGCAGTCTTCTAGAGGCAGCATAACCAATCTGTATCAAACAATGTAAACAAAGAGTTTCAGTCAAATTAATCTGTATTCATAATATTGATCAATGTACAACAGCCCATTTGACATAGTAGTACTTATGTTCTTTTTTCTGCAAATCATCTCCTTGGACATATTATTACCATATTTGGAACTAAATCAACAAATGCCTAGAAATTGCAATGGTATAATTCCTAATCAAGTTTTCTTATAGTTGTCAACTATTAACAAAATATCACATTTTCAAGTACACGCTTGGTGAAATAATGTTAAAAATGTTCAATGAAGATTTCCTTGGTTTCTCTGCTAAAATAAAAATGTTTTTGATTAGCAAGTGAAAAGCGTACATGTTCCATAAAATGAATTGAAAGGTAATTTGGTATTCATTTGATTATACACACATGTTTTTTCACTTGTTTCTAATATTACTTAATTTATGAAAATATACAATAAATCTCTTATAAAAAATCTCAAGGAATATAATGATATATAACAGATTCTAGGAATGAATGAGCAAAATGTTAAAATGCAATCTACAAATTGAGATTTGAGAAAGAAAGGAATATCAGAGTTGGTATTTCACATAAAGAACTAACAAGGAAAATAAAATCGTGATCTCACTGTGTTTGGCAATGCATCCTTCCACATGCTTGAAATACAAATAAATAAATAAAAACAAAGTGATAAGAAAATCAAAAAACGTTGAAATTTATTTCCTAAACAGAATCTTATATTCATCAACTCTTCTCCTATAATTAAATTGCATCATCTACGTAATTGATCACATAAAAGTCAAAATCACAACTTTATTCGGCCGCCTTCAATCAACAATCCTGTCAACTAATACATTAGTTAGAGAAATGGAACAAAATATTTTCACGGACACGGATTAAAGATGTAAGAGGGAATGGGGGAGCTTGATTGCAAGGTTTTTGAAAACAAAAAACAAAGTGACAATCTCAAACAGTCGGTATGCATATATAGCGGACTCACAGTATTATATAAAGCAATCCAAGAATAGATTTTCAAATCCAGGAAAAAGAAATTGAATGAATTTAACAATAATACAAACCAAAATTTGTAATTCTTACGCGTATTATGGAGAGTTCACAACTAGTCAGCGTAACGCCTATTCCATGTTCGATTTAATGCATATTGCCAACTAATCCTAGCATATTATGAGCACCGGAAAGTGGGTTTTATTACGTACTAAAGTTTACAAACAATGCGAAAAGAAATTTCATTAACATATGCGAGGATAAGGAAAACCAAATGAAAAAGAAAAAGCCTACGCAATAAGGGAAATTAAAAATTACACTAACCATATATTGATGGAAAATCAACGACCTGTGACCATTAATTGAAGGATAATTGTTTCCACTCAAATATATGGAAAAAACCTCAAGGGATTTTGATTGATAACTTGTTGGAGGAACCACAATTAGGTGGATACCTTTATTTGTTCGAGAACATAAATTCAACAGGTAAGCACATCATTTAAAGCATGCAGCGGAGTACTCTTGGATAGTCTTTACATTATAGTTGTTCATTTCTTCAATGGCCATGTGTTGTCTCCCTTCTTTGCTCCAAAGAGATTATAATAATTAAAGTGACATTTAGTTATCACAAGTAGCAACTGGTTAATATAATGTATAACTATAAACATGTAATTTATGCAAAAGGTAATTTGATAACGAACAATGTAAAGCATGTAATCAGTAACCTGATAATCTTTTTCATTCTACATGCAATAGTTTTTTGCTTAAAATAAAATGAGCAAACCCAAAAACTTAGCTGGTGAAGCATGGATCTTACTTGCCATGAATAAACCTCTCAGCTGTACCATTTATTGCCAACTATGATTTAGAGAAGGGAGAATGCAATTTTTCAAATTCAAAAAATCTCTCCAAATGTGTATTTATTATAATAATCAATTAATTGTATTTGTAATTCGTATCATATCCTCAAATTCTCTTATACCATCCACTATAATACAAAATTAAGAAAATCCAAATTTGAAAATGTGTATATAAACTCATTTTCCATACTAAAAACACATTTCCAGTCTCGGCACTTCTTTCATTCACACTAAACAAACAATTTTTATTCATAAACACACAAGACGAATAGAAAAGCATCCTCTTTCCTGATTAAAGATATTTGACTTTCATCAACAAACCCCATGACCCATACTAGTTGATTGAATTGTTATATCTAAAACGTAAGGTTGTTTTTGTGGGCACTTTTCATCGTGTAATTTGATTGTGATATACATGAATTAAAAGAGAAGACAAACAGAACATTGAAGACAACATAAAATTTGATGACTAGTAGATATGAATTCACCTTCAATTATGTAATATTCAAATACAGGTTGAGTCATACCAAGTAGCAGTGTCATGGCTCCATAGATCATATCCTGCCAATAATGATATACATTCTTAGTTACACTGCTCTTTCCTCTTTAGGATAATAACATGCAAACAATATTAAAGGACATCTAAAATTAAGAAACTAATAACTAGATAACCAAAAGCACATATTATCCTCACAGGTCATTTGATAAGTGGTTTTCGGATCTATGAAAAAATCTGAATTTATTACTAAACTGATCATTTAACTGATGTTTATTAATATTGAATAGGTCTCACAAGCAATCCCTTTAGAGGCTGCCTCAAAAGAAGATCCAGGTGAAAACCCATAAGCCCCAAGTGGAAAAGGTGTATTTTCAGGTTGAAGAAAATTAAATCAGACAACAGATTACTAAGTAATCCAATCGTTGTCATCTGACTCTTGCTCTTGCTTTGTGAAGGTCCTAGTCATTACACATCTGGCCAATTAGTAACAATCGACAATCCCTTACCCCTACACAAGCCAACAAGATGCCCACTATTTTAAATATAACTTTTAGTCTCCAAAACTTAAAATTTTCCTTCCAAATAATAAAAGGAAATTAGTTTTGGCGTTTAGTTGTTAATCACTTAATTGCAATTATCTTAGTCTTTCGAATTCCCTTAAATTAATAACACATCCCTTAAATTAATAACACATACCAAAAATAGAAATTAGATTTAGGCAATAAATTCATTATTCTCAATGAACCATGTAAACAAATAGATAGGATAATCAACAAATGAGTAAAAGGTGATAAATCATAATACTTTTCCATGTCTTGTTCTTTTATTATACCTAAGAGGAGAGAGTTCCCTATTTGTTGAATAGTTATTACAACTTATTAAACATGATTAGCATTTGATGCTGAATCCAAGGGCAATTACCAACCTCACCTTGTTCAGTACTCGACCAGCAACAACTGAACAATGGTGCAAGGGAATATTTTATTCACCCAAGAACATAATGAAAAACATAGATGTCTATTGAGTGACCACCTCATTAAAAGCTTGAGCTGATATTATACTAACATGACTATAACATCTCAAACTAATTAAGAATCAACTTCTAAATGATCATGTAAATTTAACTTACCACCACTATATGGGGGCAATATGAGCATGCATAAACTACTTATCTATTATCAAAGAAGTCCCATCTCAATCAGACAAGGTACGTAACAGTGGACTGGAATAAGCATTTTATTCTAAGTATATATCTTACGCAGATGCATAAACATAGAACACATCCGTACAAAACAAATGGCTAGAAATCAAACAGCTTGGAAATTTTCGTTCTGGAAGTTACAAACTAAGATTCTGCTAAAACATTGATGCAGGGCCATCCAGGTTTTATTACACCAAGATGACATCAGCCTAACATGCTACTAGAACTAGCAGGCCATGGATTATGAAACAGATAGCCCTTCTACTACTGCATGGAAGGAGGCAATAAATCAGCAAGACAAAAAGAAACATGGCATACGGTCCTATTGAAAAAAAAAAAAAAAATAGAAACAACCAATAGAAGACTTGCTGAAACGTTAGGAATGGAGAGTAAACACTTACAATAAGAGAATAGGTACAGAAGCGAGCAAGATACAATGATGCCGTTGGATAGTGCATATATAAAAAACAGCAATCGTAAAGTCCTCTATTACTCTTGTAACCTGCAATCACAAATTACTTACCCACAATTACAATGTAGAAGCCACGAGAGAAAATGATCTAAAACTTAAGCATCCATGATGACAAAAGGGGAGAATAACAAAAATTGATCTTTATCATAAATTTTACATCCAGAATTCCAGTTTACAACAAATTGTGTCAAGGCAATTAAGTTAAGCGCACATTAACTGATAAAAGACTCTTTAATTTTCCACTTACAGAAGAAAGCAACCGGTAAAGATTACAACAAAACAGAAATAATTGATCCCAGTAATTAGAAATGAGAACAGAATTTTCCGGGAAAAAAAAAGTACTAGCTTATTAAGAGTTTTGATGGTTACTAATGTCAAAATCCCTTGATGCTTCCTAGTCTGCATATCCCATATTCCAATCTGGAACCTGTTCTAGGGCTGGGGAAGCTAGATTTGGGGATTTTGGTTTGATTGGTACAGGGGTTTGCAGTCTATAAACCCATGATCTCCGTTGTCACATATTTCAGGCGGGGCAAGATTTGGTTATAGTTGTAGAAGACGATCAACATATAATTTTTAAAATTAATCATCTGCTTTAGGTTGAAAATTATTATGGCGGTTCTTTGACAAATATTTGTTGGTTTGTTTTTATCTTGTAATCCTGGATTCCTAGTGAGTCCATCCTTGTCATGTAATGTGGGTACAGGCATTTCGTCGATGCTTTTGCGGTAGCATTAATCTCTTCATGCTAACTACCTTAATTATTTTATTTTACCATTGATTTACATTCTTACCAATATGTTTAGGATTATAGTTAGTGACTGAGATAGAGTGCATCCTTTTGAAATTTATTTACTTCTCTTAATTTGTACATTTTTTCTGACTTGTAAATGGTGAATTAGGATATTACCATGTTCTATCTTATGAATTCTGCTCACTAGTAGAACTGGCATTTGTTTTCCTAATGCAACCAACAAGAACAGAAGTATAAACTCCATACTCCACTAAGATCCTATGTCTCTAGTGAAACTCTTGTTCCCACTAGGTTTTAGCTAAACTGTAAGAAAATGAAATCCAACTGACTTTAAGCCATTAAGTTCCATGGTATACTTAGTTGTGGACACATTTTTGACATAACAAAAATCCAATTGGATTGATTTGCCAAAATTGAAAAATGTAAAAGGACAGAGCCTTGAGATAACCATACTTTGGCTCAAAAAGTACGAATTAGAATATTCTGGAGTGTTTTGACTTTACCCGTTGTGCAGCACCCAGTCCTTGCACAACTACACTTGAAGCAAGCGTGGATCTCATCCATGTGTTCTCATCGATATCTAAGTCGATAAAGAATAATTTTGACAAAATGAATGCTTCTGCTAGGTAATGTTGCATTTTAACCAGAACGAAAAGTTTCACTATGATATATGCATCATACCCAGCAAGTTGATTGCTGCAGAAGTTGTTGCATATATTTGCGAGTTTTTTTTGCTGAAAACATAAGCATATATCAACATATGTGTTAGATCCACTCAATACATATAGAGTAATATTAAGTTGATTGAAGTTAGAATTAAAACTTATAGGCTAACCTTGTAATACCAAGCACCGAGCCTTTCAAAGTCAGACTTGGTTTCAGATACTAAATGCCAAGTGCTTTTGCAGCCAATACACCTAATAAAAGGCACAAGATAAACAAGTTAAACTGGAGAATAAAGACAAGATCTTGCTTGTAACTGATTTGCTCTCCTAGAACAGGCCTAAAGAGGCCCTTTTTGATAGGATGAACAACGATACTGTATGCAAATCTGCAGTGTTTTAAAAATCTATGCATATGAAATAGCAAAATCCTAAAGCTTACCAGCAAGAGAACACTTCCACGACCTGCTGCTGAATATCATATCTGAGAAAGTATCTACGAGCTGCGCAGCCAGACCACTCGGGTCGTCGATCATAGTCTTCACAAACGTCCTCACAACTCTGTGTTCGTGCTCCGTTGCCTTCAGCTTCAAGCTAAACCATGTAAGGAACTTCAATCTGAACTCCTTACTGACATGGCCGCCGTGCTGCAGCCCACAGATAGTCCTCACGATGCTTTCAAAGGCATCATCCAAGCCCCCTGATCCGCTCCTCTTGACTAATAGTTCTGTGTTTGGTTTTGCATTAGGCTCTCGAAACCCCACATTTAGATCAGGAAGCCCCTCTTGCTGTAGAGTCTCGGGTTGAACAATGCATTTTTCAGTTCCGGCGCCACTACTGGACCCTTTTTCTCTATCTAAAGTCACTCTTGGGCTGCTCCAGATGGACTTAAATCTGGAGTCTGGCTCACCTGCTCTAGTCTTCAACACAGAACCAGAACCCGATCCCTCTGCAACTGGAATGACAAATATTACTTGCTTGTTAACAATGGTTCAGTTTCGATATGGAAATATGCTAAGGATTAGTTGGCTATGTACTACCATTGACATTTACAGCTGAGGTGGGATTTGGAGGCAGAAGTTCTTCAGCCTTTTTAATAGCAAACTTGCACAGAGCTTGCACATGGTTGGCTGCACAAAGTCGCACAGAATCTGCACGAGTCATTTTGCTTGTTGCCTCATTTATTGGGCCCAGCTCCATCTCTACTGCGGCTTTCAGATCTTCAACAAACTTGTGGAGTTCAGAAAACCTGGTTGTACCTTTGAGGAGCGGGTAACTCAAGAATATCCGATAGCACAGGACATTGATACAATTGGTGCCCAGAGCTATCTTTAACTGCTTCTTCCAGCATCTGCAAATCATTCATATCAAGAACCGTCAAGATAACGGTCTATAACTATATCGCAACATAATGTCTTGCAGAACACACTGACATGAATTCACAGAAAAAGTTAAAGGTCTAAAAGAAAGTAGACTAATCCAAGAACATTCTGAAGTCGCAAATATATGATCATTAGCGTATTTGTGATTTATCACAATAATTAATGGAAAAAAAATATCAATAACTAAAGATATATCTATCACGAACTTGTGCTTATCATACCCTGAAATTGAAAAGGCAAACTTGCTCATAGTTGCAATTTTGTGCACATAATTGCACTTTTTGTGCACATAATTGCAATAGTATGCACAAATATGAGCTAATTTTGATTTAATGCAGTTATTATATGACATGCAAATACACAAAAAGGGTGACAAAACTTATGTATAGTTCCCACCAAAGCTACCTCTAACTTGTAAAGCTTCAACATCCATGACTAAAATGAAGAAAATTTCTATATATGAATACGAAAACCTTACCCAATTATTGAGGAAACTTTACTGCAAGAAGGACAACTATAGCAGCCATCCAACTGCACGTGGAGCGTACGAGCCCCGACCCTCCCATGTCGGAGAGCACACTCAATATGACACGAAAATCCACACGAGAATTCTGGACCAGAGTAGGGAGTGCATTTCAACCAAAGGCTTGTGTCACTATAGATATCAAATCTACCACAGATACAGCAAGAGCACCTCTTGCAAACCTGGGAGCAGTGGTTTGCGTGGCTCTGCATGCAGGATTTCTACAGATCCACGAACTAGAATCTGGCGGCAACAAAGGGCCTTTTCCTCTCTTGTTTTGTTCTGCGGAATCCTGATTCTCCGGATCTGAAGACAGTCGCTTGGAAGCCTGATGTGTCCTCAGAATTTCTTCAGCCATTTCGCACTCTGATTATGGAAGTCTTGGAGCACTTCTTATACCTGATATATCAAGTATTAGGATGGAATAAGAGCATGAAAAGCATATAGAAGTAAAACCAATTGCAATTGCACACAAAGAATACTATGTTATTTAACTTCAAAATAATGCACTATTTCGTTCTGTCATCTTCCCATATTAGAACCCCTGCCACAACCACCACCAGCAACAAAAACGAAAACCTTCCTCATGCCACCTTTATAGGAAGAAAAACAGATTTTTTTTTTTTTTTCAAATAATGCAGTCTTAAAGGCAGTGTTGCCAATCTGCACTTATATAGCATGAAGAGTACTACAGAACTAAAAGTTTGGGTGCAGACATGGTTCTGAACTTGTATTTAATATTCCATAATTTCTTGAAAATATTAAAATAAATTTCTGAAGACAATCTCAAGGAATATGATAAATAACAGATTCAATGAATGAATAAGCAAAATTTCAAACATACAATCTATAAATTGAGAAGCAAATGAATATCAGAGTTGGTAAGCATACATTTAGTATCCAAGTTAAATACTCCCTCCGTCCCATTATACTTGTCCAATTTCTAAATAAGGAAATGAGACTCACACCTTTACAAACTCAAATCAACTTTAAACAATTGAATACATATATGGGTCCCACACCTTCACCACATAAACCAATTCTAAACAATTAATTAATTATATGGATCTCACACTTTTACTATATAAAACCAAGCCGCCTAAATAACCGCGCCGAAAAGAAAGCTGACAAGTGAGATGGGACGGAGAGAGTATTAATCTCTTTCACGTGTAAAGAAACTGTATCTGGCAATGCCTCCTTCCACTTGCATGAAATAAAAACAGAATAATAAGAAAATCCAGAAATGCTAAAAAAAATTCCTATATAGAATCACATATCCATCAATTCTTATAGAATTAAATTGCATCATCTAAGTAATCACATAAAAGTCAACTTTACGATTTATTCCGCTACTTTCAATGATCAATAACTCTCAACTCATGAGAAATAGGAACAAATAGGACTACCTAACCCCAGACATAAATCTTGCTATCAACCATACATTCGTTATATATCTAAATCTTGCAGGCAGATCAGCTTGAAATTATAATTATTAGGACAAAATTAACAACAGATAAATTGAAAACAATAATTGTATGTAAAAGTTACCTCCAGAAGATGAATGGAAATGAAAAACAATCTCTTTGGTGGGTCAAAACTAGAGAGAGTGTTTAGAACAGAAGAAAAGTCTCAAGCTAGAGAACGTAACAAAATATTTTTTATGGACACAGATTAAAGACTCAAGATGAAATGGGAAAGCTCGATTGCAAGGATTTGAAAACAAAAAACCAAGTGAAAACCTCAAACATACGGTTCGCTTATATAGCGGACTCATAGTATTATATAAAACAATCCAAGAAATGATTTTCAAATCCAGGAAAAATAAATTGTACGAATTTAACAATACGACAACCAAATTTTATAATTCTTAGCTGTATTAAGGAGATTTCTCATGTGGTCAATGCAACGGCTATTCCGCGTACGATTTAATGCTTATTGCCAACTAATTCTTAGCATATTATGAGTACTGGAAAGTGGGTTTTATTTACATACTAAAGTTTAAAACAAGAAGAAAAAAAAATATTATTAACATATGGGGAGAATAGAATAATCAAATGGGAAAAAAAAAGAGTATAAAGGGAGATAAAAATTACAGTAACCATATATGATGGAAAAAACCAACTATTTGCGACTATTAATTGAAAAATAAAATGTTTCAACACAAATATATGGAGAAAAGCTCTGATATTTTGATTGATAATTTGTTTGGAGGTACCATAATTAGGCGGGTACTTAATTTCTTTTATTATATATATTTGACAGGTTAGCATATCATTTAAAGAAAGCAGCCAAGGACACTTCGATAGCCATTACATTATACAGTTAATCATCTCTAAATTAATATTGTCGGGACCGTGAGATTTTATTATTATAGAGAGATGTTAATTTATTTATAAATTAACATTTATTAAATTAGAGAGTGTTTACGAACTTCAACAGAATCGAATTTTAATTAGATGAACATAGAAAGTTATAAGTTTATCTATAAATCACATTTAATGCCATTTACTATTTACTATCTAGAAATAATGAATTATACTCCCTCTGTCCCATTATTCTTGTTTTAGTTTTCCTTTTTGACCGTCCCGCTATTCTTGTCTTCCTCCCAAAAAAGGAAAACAACTTGCGGACCACAATCAGTTAAACAGTGACCCTACACTTTAACACACTTTCCACCCACTTTAACATAACTCCACCCACTTTTTTAAACTTTGAGCCGAAAACCAATAAGACAAGAATAGTAGGACGGATAGAGAATTAATTTATTATGAAATAATGAATTTATTCATTTAAAAAATAAGTACAATGGTATAGTTAACATTCATTGACAAACAATTACAAAAAACACTAAAGATAATACAATTTCTTTTGGAAACAGTTACACACAAGGAAGCACTTATTGCGTTTAGGATTCTTCACAATTTTATGGTGCAGTTCGAGAAAACAACACTTGGAATCTTGTTATGCAATTAGAAAAAGTTAGAGATGAGATTCAATTATATTTAATTTTTAAGAAAAAATAGGCAACACTAGAATCATATTTCACAGAATTCTCTTATTGTTATTGGTAATTTTAAATGATTATTAATTTATGATATTGATGGGACCAAATATTTATATTGGAGTTTTATCCTGATTTTTTACGTTCGCCCGAGTCAGGACTGGAGAAAAATAGTATCTTAAAGAGGTTAATGATTTAATGAATATTAAATTATAGAGGTTCCACTGTAGTTGTTCTTTTTCTCAATGGCCATGTATTACCACCTACATTTGCTCCATGGAGCTGATAATAATTAAATCCGCATTCAGATATCACAAGTTGCAACTTATTAATATAATGCAGTACTGTGGAGTATGTAATTTGCGCCTAAGGTAATTTAGTAATGAACAATTCTGAAGCATGTAATTAGTAAATTTCCTTTAACTTGATACTCTTTTGATTCTACATCAAATAGCTTTTCGCTAACAGTAAAATGAACAAAACTAAAAACTTAGCTTCTAAATAATGCATCTTACTAGCCGTGAATAACCTCTCAATTGAAACATTTAATTGCCTGGCATGACTTAGGGAACATGAGAATGCAAATTATGAAATTGGAAAAATCTCTCTAAACGAGCATTATTATAACACTCAGTTAATTGTACGTCATATCATATCCTAAAATTGTCTTACACCACCCACTATAAGTCTATAGTACAATATCAATACAATCCACAATTTAGTGTATCTAGAAATTCATTTTTTTTCAAAGTAAAACACATTTCCAATCTTGTCGCTTTTAAGTCATACTAATGTCACATTTTCTCGATAATCTTCCTAGATGCTTAGAAAAGCATCCTATTTCCTGATTAAAGATATTTGACTTTTCATTGATCAACCCCATAGTAGTTCATTGAAATGTTATATTTAAAAAGCAAGGTGAATTATACGAATACTTTTAGGTGTAAGTGAGTGTGATATGCATGAAATTTAAAAAAAAAATGTAAAGGAGGATAAACAGAAGATAGAAGACAAAAGAAATTAAAGACTACTAGATATGAATTCACCTTCCATTATGCAATCTTCAAATGCATGTTGAGTCATACCAATTAGCAGTGCCATGGCTACAGAGATTATAGCCCGCCAATAATGATAGAAATTCTTAGTTATGCTGGTCTGTTCTCATTAGGACAATAACATGCAAACGATATCAAAGTACATAACTAGACAACCACAAGTCCTATTATCCTTCTATATCCTTTGATAAGTGGTTTTCAAATCTAAGAAAAATTCCCTGAATTTATTATTAAACTAGTTGAAGCAACTGAGGTTTATTAATATTGAGTGGGTCTCATAAGCAACTGAATAAGAGGATGACTCAAAAGGGAATTCCAGGTGAAACCCCATAAGATACAAGTGAAAACAGTGTATTTTCAGGAGAAAAAAATTAATGTCAGACTACATACTTTTTGAGTAATCTATCAATTCATTGTCATCTGGCTCCTTGCTCCTGCTATGTGAAGGTCCTAGTCATTGCGCACCTGGCCAATTATTAACCATCAACAATTAACTTACCCCTATCCTTAACACCCAACTACCCCTACCCCCACTCAAATATTGTATAAGGTTTAGTCTACAAAAACCTGAATTTTTCATTCCCAAATTAAGTCCAAATAACTAGCTTTGGTGTTTAGTTGTTAATTGCAATGATCTTATTCTTTTCTGAGTTTCCTTAAAAAATCAATAACACATGCCAAAAATAGAAATTAGATTCAGGTAATAAATTCATTAGTCTCATCAAACCACGAAAACAAATTAGATAGGGTAAACACTTAATGAGTAAAAGGTAATAAAACATAGGGCAAGTTTTCCATGTCTTGTTCTTTCATTATACCCTTTTACCACCTAAGAGGAAAGAGTTCCCTTATTTGTTGGATGTCTATGACATAGTAAACTGAAATATATAGCCCTTCCGGTACTATCATGGAAGACTTACATTAACATTACGAATGGTGAGTAAACACTTACAAGAAGATAATAGGTATGGGAGAGAGCAAGAGATACGAAGTTGGATGATGCAAACATAAAACAGCAATAGCAACGTCTCCATTAGCCCTGTAACCTGCAATCACAAATTACTTTCCCACAATTAGAATGCAAAAACCTCGAAAGAAAATGATCTCATAGTTTAGCATTCCGTGATGACAAGAGCACAGAATAACAAAAACTGATCTGTATCATAAATTTACATCCAAGATTCCAATTTCCAACAAATAATGCACAGAGTTAATAACTTAAGTGCAGAGTAGTTGATAAAAGCCTCTGTAATTCTCCATTTATTGAAGAAAGCCACGCGTAAACATAACAAGAAAACAAAAGAATTGATCCTACTTATTAGAAATGAAAACAAAGTGTTCTAGAAGAAGAAGAAGAAAAAAAAAACTCGCTTATAAAGGGTTTCGATGATAACTAATGTCCATCGTCTGGGTAATCCCCTTGCTACTTCTCCATCTCCGTGTCCATTTTCCAATCTGGAACCTGTTTTAGGGTTCAGGAAGTTATTATTTTCGGATTTTGGTTTGGTGTAGGTTTTTGCAATATGAGTAGTAGAAGACGATCGGTATTTTATTATAATATTGAAGGAAATTCTAACGGTGAGATTTTATGCGATCTTTGATCAATATAATCATTAATTTTTATATTTGTTCGGGAACACAAGTTAATTACCATTCTGACCTAGGTTTTCTTTTTCTCTTTTCTATTGATAATAAAAATATTCTCTTTCATTCTTTTGAAAAGATTTTGATCTTGCATGTAGTACTAATTAATTCCTTTTTGTTATTTGTATTCCTTTTTTTTGGTTGTGTTCTTTTTTATCTTGTAATGTGAACGATCATCTCGTAATCCCATCTTTTAACTATACACCACAATATACACAAATAAATGTATCACGGATTTACATAATAGAAACCAAAGAAGTGAGTGATCAAAAGAACACATGCACAAGGCAAAAACATATAGTATCAAAACATTCTCTACCTCACTGTTATACACTAACTGCTACTTTATTGATGCATATAAGGTAAGTTTGGATAATATAACACAGCCAAGTGTTAGCTAACATTCCATCTCAGAATGGACCACAATGAATATGGACAGCTTCCAACCTGATGAAGCATTTGATGGTCTAAATCTTGATTACACTTTGCCTAAGGTTTCATGCGCCTGTTCTCAATCTTGGTGTCTTTTGCTTGACGAAGAAAGTTAAGAGAACACTCCTACTACGAACAAGGGGGCAGATAATTTCCCTCTGAGCAAGATTGTCAAATGACCTGTATGGAGTCAAAGGTTTGGAGCCCTCAAAAGCATCCTGCAATTAGACATATATTAGAAGTTCCGAAAAGTGGGAAAAGAACGATTAGGTCGAACAGAGCAAACATACAAGAACATGCAGCTCCATGTTGTCTAATGAAACTCTTGTTTTCTATTAGGTGTAAGAAATGAAGTCTAACTGACTTTAAGCCATAAAGTTTCCATGTGGTATACTTACTTGTGGACACATTTTTTGACATAACAAAAAGTATAGAGCCTTGAGATAACAATCTTTTGGCTCAAGATAAGCATGATTAACTTTATTCTGGAGTGTTCGAACTTTACCCGCTGTACAGCAGCCAGTGTTTGCATAGCTGCACTTGAAGCCGGAGAGGATTTCATCCATGCTTTCTCATCAATGTCTAGTCGATAAAGAATAAATTTGCCAAAATGAATACTTCTGCTACGTAATTTTGGATTAACTTGAAAACAAGTTCAAATGATATATGCATGCTTAAGAAGTTGACTGCTGGAGAAGTTTTCTCATTTGTTTGCGAGTCCTCCGAAGCTAAATGCCAAGAGAGCGTTTTTGAAGACGATGCACCTTATAAAAGGCACAAGACCAACACGTTAAGTTGGAGACTTTGCATTATCTGCAGCTCAATGTAACTAACAACTATTCAATGCAGAGGGAATATCAGCCACCTGAAGAATAAGGACGACATTTCGCTTGTATATGTGGGCCAAACTACACCTTCTTAGAATCTAACTCAGAGTAAACAAAAGAAAATTTAGAATGGAGAATGGGAACAGCTTGAAAATCCCGAAACTATAGTTACATGAGGAGTCACTAGTCTTACTTGGCAAAGTGTAATGTTTGTGATGTCTTGGGATGATAGCCAACAACTTCTTTCTCCGAATATATTTGGCATATTAGAAGTTTCTCCGAAAAAACACATTTTCAGCCTCAATTGATGTGTTAACAATCAATATAGATCTTCTCTAAGCTACCTGATTTAGACAGGTAAGTTTTAACTCCATGGATGAGATATCCAATGGCTGTTGTTCCAATTTGTAAGCAACGGTGCCAAGGTGGTCGATGCATTGACTAAAGTCCAACACCCTTATATGAAACAAAAGGAATTATAAGCCAAAACTTCAAGATCCAGTTACAACTTTTTTCTGAGATAATTAATACTGCAGTCTTCAAGAAAGTCTCACTCTTGAGAGTAAATGGAAGCAACTCAAGATTAATATGACATGAATCAACATTCCATTCTTGATCAACCAACAAGTATGAGCCCATTCTTAAAATATAATGATTGAAGTGAAAGGATATATAGATTAAGTTGACTTCTCACAGTAATCTGCAGCAGAGTACAGTTGGGGCCTAAGGTTCTTGAGCTCCTACATATATAAAACATCACAAAATCAAACTTAAAAAATAATACAATGGATTTCTTAACTTAATTTAAAAATTCAACCCAGATTTCAGAATCTTATTCAATTTTCTTGCCCCTCCTCTTCCACTACAGAAAGCTAAATAAAAGAAAACGATAAAGTCAACCAGAAAACAAAAAACCATCTTGCATGTACAGCATAGTTCCATCTCAGATCTGATCTTATTACCAAATCAAAAAATATATATATAAACAAAATCTTACCTGCAATGCAGTAACAAAGCTCTTACTTCTCTCCATTGACACGTCATCGAATCTCAAACTCCGCTATTATCCTTCTCCGCCTTGGTGTTTGCAACTACTTCACTTATTTAACTTCTAGCTTAATTTAAGGAAAAACAGTTTTTTGGTGTTTGCAACAACTCAAATTCGGGAAAATTCTCTACATTTAAGTTGAATAAGTTGAAGTTGGTTAAATTGGTTTTTACCAACTTCTCCAACTTAATGACATATTTGTAATTTCGGATAAACTATAATTTGACATTTTACTTATAAATTATAAAATAAGCTACTACAGTATAAATTTTGCACACTATTTTTTCAACTTTTCCTGCTTTTAAGCAGTTTTTACAAACACACCTCAAATTCTCTAATAAGCCACTTGTATCAACTTCTCCTTAATTTAAGCACTTAAAAAAAGCTTAAGCTATTGCAAACACCCCCTAAATTGGTTTTTACCAACTTCTCCAACTTAATGACATATTTATAATTTCGGATAAACTATAATTTGATATTTTACTTATAAATTATAAAATAAGCTACTACAGTATAAATTTTGCAATGCAAACACACCCTAAATTCTCTAATAAGCCACTTTTACAACTTCTCTTTAATTTAAGCACTTAAAAAAAGTTTAAGTTATTGCAAACACCCTAAGCACACGCAACTCCACCCTAATCTCGAGAAACTTATTATGAGACTCAATTTCGAAGGCGCAATAATGGCTCGCACACAATAATGCTTATTCACCGTCAAAGTCCTGCCGAATTGATCAATTATCACGCAATCATTTGTGGAATTAGTTGAAACGTTATAAATCAGAGCTAAGCAGATAAGCAGTGCAAGTCTGTGAAACTTGGTGAAGTGTGTGTCTGTGTGTGTGTGTGAGAGAGAGAGAGAGAGAGATAGTGAGTGAGAGAGAGAGAGAAGCATCAACCCCCGGGAAGCGAGTGAGGTGTCCGTTAGCTGTAGCTGTAAATGTGGGAAGGGAGTTGGAGTGAGAAGAAAACGACAAAAGCGACGTCGTTGGGATTTATTTGGAGGCAGATAGACCATTAATATTTTATCCGGGCCCACAATATGCTTATGATTTTAGTTAGATTACTAATTTTTATAAAAATCTAATATTTTGAAAGGAAGAAGCCCAGCCCAATTACACTACCAATAAAAACCCAACAAGCTTGCTTATCCAATTCTCCTACAATGGTGAAATGATTCCCTCAATTAGTCAAATTTAATGTGACGCGCAACTTAATTTTATTGGCCCGCACAAGACTGTAGAACAATCTGCTGATATGAAGGAAAGAATCTTCACCTAATTTAATCACCTCCCTTCCTCCAAGCATGGTTTTACGGAAACTGGAGCAGAGGGAGACGGCACCGTTTAAGGGTGAGGAGGGGAAGCCGTATCACTATGTCAGTGCGGTTATATATAGGTTTAAACTTTGGTTAGTGTGTGTTTTGAGAAATTATTGCAATATATTTCATATAATTGCGTATTAGTATTGTTTTTAATGTGATCTTTGAAATATAGTGAGTCAATTCTTTGATGCAAATGGTGTAACTTTGTTTATGGGTAGAAGGGCAAAGATTGATTGTTTGGTTATGGAAAAGAGTAACTTTTAGCATGGAATTATGATGTTGGAAGATGCGATGCTTACCCATATTTGTTAGTTGCCTTAGTTGAACTGAATTAGATTAGATCTTGGATCTTACTCTGCAACATATATAATTATGTGTATTGTTATCACCATTTCCAAGCTTTTTCATACAGATATAAGAATGAGTATCTTGCTGCATCTTTCCCCAAACTTATTTATGTCTCTTGATGCTCTTCAACTGCCTTCTGCTTACACTGCAAAAAAAAAAAAAAAAAAAGTACTGAGGTTTACCTTATTCAAGAATCCATATGCCAAAAATGAAACTCTGAATGCTACTTTTTGCCTCCATTGTGTTCCACACAGGGATGCCATTGTCTTCAGAGATCAGATCAATGCTTTTGCAGGTATCAAGAACTACCCCTTCATGAGTTTTAATGGAAGAATCTATTCATGCCTTGTGGCTTGATATGGATGGGAAGAAATACGAACACTAAGTTCTCAACATCGCTCTGAATGGACCCCGAAAGAGCTCCATGAACTTGTTGTGGAGCAATTGATTCAATCAACAGGTTGACCCTCCACTCCAAATCCAACTTATTTCAAATCTTCCTCATCTGTAAAATGATACTCACACTCTTCCAAGACTGGGTTTTTACTAGCTTTTTTGCAGAATAACCTAAAATTGATGCCCAGGACTGGTGTGGGATTGTAAAACCCAGGTAATACATGTATTGCATATCAGTTTAGTACTGTCTCTGAGCATATTACTGTAGATTAGTTGTGTAAGCAGAGAAGCTCTGTTTGATTAGTTCCTATTATAACACCCTTTGACCAATGAAACATATACTGAATAAGGAAAATGGCAACTGCTGAAACTTAATAATATATAGAATCCCAAATAGGAGGCAGAAAGGAAGAGTTATTTGGATAGGCATAGATCCTCATGAAGCCAACAAAAAAGAGTTCAACATCAATGAGCAAATGACAGCTTCCAAGAAAAACAATATCAAACACAAAACAAAAAACAAAGACCAAACCATCTTCAACCATCATCCATGAGTGTTGACAGCTTCCCACAGCAAATTATTGGGAACAATGGAGAAGTCCCGCGCCTCAAGAGCAGCCGCTCTAAGCGTCCTCAGAGTCCACCTATTGGCCTCAAAGAAGGACAAGCTCCGGTAAGGCAAGTTATGCTTCTTGCAGAGCTCCTGAACAATGGGGGAAATCGTCCTCAAGTGGCACCGAGGAAGTCTCGGAAACAAATGATGCTCGAGCTGAAACTGCAAACCTCCGAAGAACCAATCCATCCATGAAGGGCAGGAGATGTCAATTGTGCCACTTGTTTGTTTCTCAAACCAGTTGTCCCCCTTGGGGGCTCCTACATAGACGTCGGCCGCGAAATGGTTGAGGGTGAATTGAATGTGCTGGATTGCGCAGACGCAGAAGCTTGCGAGAACAAAGAGGACTCTTTCAGTCCAGTTTGGTAGGGATAAGACTAGGATAGGGAACCATGTCCAGAATACCATTATTCCTAATATGTTAAGAGCTCTGTCTGGTATTCTTCTCTTGGAGAACAGGAGGAGGAATGTTTGGACGTAGAGATTAACACGTGCTACGCACATGACTGGGTAGTATGTTAGATGTTGGTAACTGATGAAGAATCGAGCGACCGAGTCGAATTCGAGCTTCCTCCCGTAGAATTTGGAGGTTAGGTTTTTGAAAAAGGTAGTGGAGACTGCAAGCATCGGGAGGTGCTGGAGATCCGGATCGTAATCGAGGCTGTTGCAGGCGAGGTGGTGAGCATTATGAGTCCATTTCCACCACGCGATGCTGATTCCGGTGAGGCAGTTTCCCGTGAGGATTTGGGCGACTTTGTTGTACGCTGGACTGGTCATTATGTTGTAGTGGCCGGAGTCGTGGCCTAGGTACGCCACCTGCATCCAGACAAACCCTAGCACTCCGCCGGAGAGCATGTGGATTAGGAAGGAATCGGAGCGGAGGACGCCGTAAAAGACGGCGGAGAGGAGCGTCGCCACCAGACAGAGGTAGTAGATCGTGCCGTGGCCCTTCCGATCGAACATTCCGGCTTTCGCCAACTGATTCGCGAGGTTCCGGTAGTCCTTGGACAGATCGGAGATTTGGAAATCGCGGAGATGGTAGCCGGTGAAGAAGCTGTCGAGGTATTTCCAGGCGGAGGCCGGGTGGAAGGCGATGAAGGCGTCGGTGACGTCCTGGCCGGCGAGGTTGAGGAGGGGGACGTCGCCGCCGGGGTGGCGCTTCGCCCATTCGGTGACGTTGTATACTTTACCTTGGATGGAAATCCATAGATCTTCGGGTTTGTTGTGCTTCTTGAGCTCGTCGGAGGTGATGTATTTCTTCGTTTCGACCGCCATTGATGGAGATCGGAGGTTGTATCAGCGGATGGCGTGGTTGGCTGAGATTGTGGATAGATTCATTCACTTTTATGAGATTGGATTTGGAAAATTGAAATTTGGATAATTTGTGGAAGATCCACTTTCTCTCTCCTCTATTTCACCTTCTTCGCCTTCTCCAGATCCCTATTCTGAACTTGTTGTGGAACGCAGTGCAGTTACTAGTTTGGAGATAGCATACATGTGTAATGCCTCTCTCTCTCTTTGTCTCTCTGTCTCTAGTTTTGAATCTGCAATGGTGATGAGGATGAAAGTCAATAGAGAGAGTTCGAATTATCGTGGATTACGTGTTGACAGCGAGACGTGCGGCGAGGCTGCAGTTTACAATGTAACAGCGAGGTGTAGTGGTAGCGGGGCAATACAGTTCGCATATGTAAGAGGACAAGGATCCTTCCTTCTTACAGAGAACATAAAACTATTCCAATAAAACAGCAAATTAAACAAATAAACTTGAGAATAATAAAATGATATATATTGTGGTTGTAACTCATAAATCACATGTTCGAATTTCATGCACATTATAAAAACTGAATAGATGTATGCTACTTCAAATTTCTAATAGTGATTTAGAATTTACAGAAATATTATACCTGAATAGATGTATGTTTAGAATTTATAAAAACTGAATAGATGTATGTTCAGAATTTATACCAATTGATATTATTTTCTGTAACTGAAATCATAATCATATCAAGGCAATTTATTGTCTACACCGCTACACGCCAGACAGAGAATGGAATAGCTCATGTGTATTTGCTGTCACTTTACAGTCAACTTTTTCGATTTTCTATTTTTATTTTCTTTTTATATTAGACCACTAACTTTTTCCTAAGTTTTAAGTCAGAAACAAATAACTCTCTTATGTATACTAGAGCATTAGCAGATATATTACTCTCATCTATGAAAGAAATAATTAAAAATAAAACATCATATTATATACAAGTCTGCATCTGTATATTAAAATACTCCGTCCGTCCCATTCATAATATCTTATTGGATTTCGACATGGAGTTTAAGATAATGGGTGTAAAGGTTAAAATAGTGGTGTAAAAATATAAAATAGTGGGGTCCACTTATTTAGATGATTGTGGTCCACTCATTTCTTACCATTTTAGGTATGAGATAATATGAGTGGGACAACACGAAATGGTATACTCCCTCCATCCCGCTCCATGTGACACACTTTCCATTTCGGGCGTCCCGTCTCAAGTGACACACTTCCAAAAATAGAAATAATTTTTAAAAAAAATCATAAATTTTCTCCTACTTTATCAATTCTCTCTCAAACTTTTTCATTTCTCTTTCCTATTTTAATCATTTATCTCTCTTATTTTATTATTTCTCTTTCCTACTTTATCAATTACTCTCTTACAATCTCACTAATCTTTTTTCTCTTACTTTATCATAAATTTCTCTCTCATACTTTATCTTCCACCTTCTTAATTCCCGTGCCGGAAACAATTTTGTCACATAAACTGGGACGGAGGGAGTACATGATAGTATGAATGGAACGGAGGGAGTATGAAATTAAACGGAGAACACGATATACTTCTTTTTGAATAGTCAAACATACATTGTGTTCCTTTAGTAAGTCCGAAGCGCTCAGGGTTTTTTTAATATACAAAAAAATCTATTAAAATAAAATAAGACTTGTCAAATTACAAACCTCTCATACTTAAGTAAGCATCAATTTTGAATAAACCACAAAATCAAAAAACCAAACGTTAATCCAATAATCTTGAATTTAAGTTTTAAATTCATTGGACAACACGCTCTTGCAAGTAATAAGGGTCGGATTAATATCTGTTCTTATCTTCAAGATTTTTTGGGACTGTCGGTGCAATTAGTTCAACGACTTTTAGATTAACCTGCTGTATTCTTCAACTAGTATAGCTTTAAATTTTTCCCTTAATTCAGGTGTAGTAGGTCTATGATAGAGAGTGTTCTTTATTCTCCATTAATGAAAAATCACATTTACAATCACATTATTACCCAACAAAAACAATTATTATCCGATGAAGAACTAATCAATTCGTACATGAATTTTAAGATTAGAAAAAGGAAAATAATAATATAGCCAAAGGGTTCATACCGCATCAAAAACAAAGAATTTCGAAACGTCGTTTAAGATGGCCAATCTTCAATTTGCGAAGGGTTAAAAATAAGTGTTAGAGAGGTGTCGTGCAAGACTACTTCCTCTCCGCTGGGAACCTTCGCGTTTAAGAAGAAAACATAATAATAAAACGAAAAATTAAGGGAAAAATAATTTCAATAAAATATCTGAAGATATGGAGAACCTAATCGGAACAGAAACCGATCCGATTCGGCGATCAAAATTCAAAATCGATTTACGAAGGTAAACTTGGTCGAATCAGCATTAACATAATCGCCTCTCGCCCATAGGTCCTTCGATTACCGGCGATGTACTTAAAATTGGATCGGAAATTAACTAGTGAAAATGGTGAAATGGATTGAAAACTACTTCAGAAATCTGAAAGATGATGCATAATTTGTCCGAATTGAAAAGCAGATAAACTCAGTGAATACGAACCAAATAGATTTATTGACGCTGCGCCAAGAGATGCTTCAATCGAGATCTAACTATTTCTCTTCATCTCAAATTCAAATCAGAAAGGTAAAGGCGAAAGCAATGAATGACTGCTGATTGCTGAAGAAGGGAACAGATTTGATCAGAATGAAAGATTAGAGTTATCTGCTAACCATAGTCCGATGGGCTTTATACTAAAGATTGTGTGGGTTCGGTTGTAATGGGCTTTATAGATCTTTAAAGCCCAACTAAATAAAAAATAAGGAAAATATATGGAATGGAGACTTGTCTAAATTATCTTAAATAAATTGTCTAATATGTATTGTGATTAAAATCGAATATGTAACATTTTACTAAAAAAAAGTTAATTCATTATTAATCATGACAGTTTAAATCACGCCAGATATTGAAGTTAATTTCTAAAAAAGTTGAAAAATTTAGAATGAATCACTCAAAAATTAATAATATAAATTAGAAAATACAATTTTTTTATTGTGCCTAAAAGAATTGGACATTACTAGGGAGAAGGAGGACGTACATAGAAACTTAGAAAGCTGTTTTGGTGAATAAATGGAAAAAGTTAAATTATGTGTATATTAGTACTCTCTCTGTCCTATATAAGTGACCATCTTTTCTAATTAAAATATCCTACTAATAGTGGCAACTAAAATTTGACATATAATTATCATCATTTTTTTTTTATCATATTCTCTTTTATTTTATTATTTATCTTTTTTACTTTTTATCATCTTCTTTCATACTATTTCATTATCTCACATATTTTATTTAGATACTTTATCATTTACTCTCTTAATTTTCATATTGAAAAAAATATGACCACAAATATGATTGTAATAATTGTTTATAATTTGCTTTCCAAATCTTTCTTGCATTTCAGTCCCCGAAGAACCGCGGAATACACTTTACCCCCGAATAATCGCGATATTACAAAAATGAACTCCTTCATCGTCTCCGGCCATCGGCAAATTGAGAAAGCGGCACCACCTCCTGCAGTGGCATAGAAATCGGCGTCGACAGCGGCGAATTTCGGCAGACAGGGCACGACCCGTTGAGCTTGAGCCACGCATCGACACACATCACGTGAAAAAAGTGCTTGCAATCGGGGAGCATCCTCAGCACCTCCGCCTCCCTATACTCACACAAGCAAATCGCGCAAACGGCGTCGTTCCCCCAATTCCCGTTCCGATTGGTAAAAAAGAGCTTCGGATACGAGTTAATTACCACCTGATCCAGCCCTCCGACGGCGTTTCGAGACTCGTTTACATCGCCCGCCCCGACGAAAGTCACCCGCGGGATATAGCTGTTTGCGGTTGAGTTCTCAGGGTTATGATTTCCGCTGCGGCGGAGGCGCTCGGCGACGGATCGGCAGCAGATGTAGGAGGCGAGGACGGTGGAGAAGAACACGAGGAAGCCGAGCGCGACGGGAATGACGTAGCCGAGGCCGATCGTGGTGAGATCTTTGTAGAAGGAGGCGGGTTCTAGCGGCGGTGGAGGCGGCCGCGAGATGGACATTTGGGGAAGAAGGTGTGGAAAATGCCATCTGAATGAGAGGGAGATTAGGGGAGAGATGGGTGGAGGGCGGCGTAGTTGCAGCATTCAATACTGGAGTGTGGAAATAGAGCAAGTTATTCAATGAGTCAACTTACACGAATCCACTTTTTAGAAATTCGAATTTTATTGAATTCCGGAAATATTTTATTTAAATTATTTTTATGGTTATTAATGGTTTTAAATGATAACGGAAGCATGATAATCCACACACAAAAAAAATGTACATCACTTGTCTATATACATAGGATTTGTAAATATAACAAAAATTTGAAATAAAAACCATAAGAATATAAGTACTTAATCACTAAACTGATCCTAGTTCGAAATGATTCTTAAGCCCAAACGTTCGATGTGTTTTTAAAATCACTATCAATTTATAGAAAACAATAAAATCACCACTTCCACCAACTTTAATTATAAAAGGTTTATTATATACTTTTATTGTTTTACTATTGTTCGACACGAAAAAATTAAAAAAGAAAGCGAGTGAAAGTATATTAAAATAAAGATGATCATTTATTTAGATTAATTGTTGTTCACAAATTATTTTTTATTAGAAAGAAGACAACAACGATAAAACAACTAAAAAAAAGGAAACTAATACATCAATAATAAGACTTGGGAATATCAATCATATGTACATAGAATTGTAACAAAATGTAATTTTAAATAAAAAACTAAAGAGTATAAATATCACTAAACTCATCAAAGCCGACCTTCAAATTATACAAAATCCCTAAATTTACTATATGTATAGTATATATACATAAGATGCATAAACTCGTCCAAGACCGACGAGAGTCACCTTAAATTATGTAGAATACCGAACTTTTTTATATTAATTTTGAAAACCTTAAAAATAAAATCTTCTAATTCTTAATCTCGTTTCCACCCGACTAGAGTTTGACTTTCCGCTTACACTCCTGCTCTTGAATCGCTCGGGTCGTAATATTAACCGTCATGGTGCAATTCATCCTCACTCTCACGTGCTTTTTTATCATCAAAATCTTCACTTTTCCGCCAACCTCCGTGTAACTCCCCAACGTCAGCAGACCCGAACTGATATCCGACTGGAGATCCGGCTGTTGGAGGATCCGATCCGTAATCACGTCCACGGTAATATTCATCCTCATCGTCCGCCGCGCCTTCGACCTCCCCGGCCCCCCGCGCGCCTCCCCGATCGCCGCGCCGCGATAGAACAGCGCCGTTGTCGTGTTCGGGTACTTGAACGACGCGTAGTTAGGGTTCTTCACCGACACGTCGGCGGTCAGCGTCATGTTAGTCCCCGGCCGCGGCGTGGTGGTTCCGTTGATCAGCTCCAGCTTGTCGATCGTCACTCCGTTGAGGCGGATCACCGGATCCTTGACCTTGAAGACGGTGAAGATTAGGATTACGACCACCACGGCTTGGAGGAGGAGCGCTGCGGCGACGAAGCTGCAGCAGCGGAGCCACCGCCTGCGGCGGGTTTTGGTGATTGTGGCGCCGGATTCGTCGTCGCTGCTGGTGGGGCGGTCGGAGGAGGGGGCGAGAGGGCGAACTTGCTCCGACGTTTCCATCATTGTTGAAGGTTTTAGGGATTTTGAATTTGGGAGTTAATTTTATTGGATTTGTTTATATATATATAGTGAGTAGTCGTGTGGAAGCGTAGAATTTATTTGCCATCCATTGTTGATTTTTCTGTTCAGCTAAGACAGATTTTTTTTTGTTTAATATCTTGAACTTGTTTTCCACATAATTAATAGATGCAAATTCTACATCCTTTTCAATCTAAAAGAACTTATAGTTAAAATCTATCACTTATAATTAGTCGAGTTTTTTCGATTTCATGAGATTTTCAACTTAGTGTAATTTTTTACACTTTTTTCCTGCCGGAAATAACTGGGGGCTGTATTAATTTGAACACAAAAATTCAATGAAATGATTGCCTCTTTAACTGGTAGTTGTATTGTTTTGGTTATGGTATAAGTGGTGCTTTTGGTCAACCATAGTAGTATTTTCGGCATTTCTTTATAGTCTACATGTGTCACATTGCATATTTATATTCTCTAAACCTAATTTCTTATATATATTGTCTGAAACAGGTGGCATAGACTAATGATTAAGTATTTATGACCAGAAGTTATAAGTACTTCTTATTTATTTTTGCTTAGAGTTGAAAATAATTGTTTTTAAGTAAAATCATGGAGTTTTGGAAATTTATTTTATAAAGCAAATATTTTTGATAAATTAAAAATTATGGTGCTTTAAGTACCAAAAACATCTTAATAAGTGCTTAAATGAAACTGTTTAATTAAACAGTTTATCTGCTTAATTTTAGAGAAACAAAAGTAGAAAGTATGTTTTACAAACATTCAAAAACTGCTTATGCGATCAAAAAACATATAAATGCTTAAAATAAGCTATTGCAAATATACCCTAAGTATAAAACTGTATATATAATTAGTTCCGAACTTCCGATGTTGGTTTTGAGTATATCACTCTATTGGGGCGAAATGCCAAATTTATATACAATTTAAGAACGGAGTACTAAAAATATAAAGCAAATAAAGAAAATCGAAATTATTAATTAAATACTATACGATTTTAGAGGTGTAGCGGCCTCACGGGTCACGGCTACAGACTCTCTTAGATCCGTCTCCTAGGTGTATTCCATCGGGATCTTCTTTAATCAAAGCGTGAGATGTAATGAAAACCAGTGAGTAAAGTAAATGAAAGCGTAGACTAATATCAAGAGACAAGAATCAAGATGATTTTGTGCCTAACAAAATTAATGATGGTCAACTAAATTTGTTATTTGTTGGTAAGTAGTTGGTGGGGGGTGACATTTTAACTTCTAATAAAAACACTCCAATTATTTCAAAATATGGTGACAAGATGTCACAAATATACATCTCACTAAACGCTTTTATATATCAAATCTTATCGCATATAATTAATATTTACATTTTCGATGTAATTTCATCACATAAAAGTATAAAGAACCTTCCTGTACATAATAAAATACTATTTAAGACGCCCCATAATGCCGGGTGTTTTCCTTTTTCTGCTAACCAGTCACAAAGTTTCTACTTGTTCTAGAAATAGAGTTGATATTTTAATTGCATGATTACGACCCACAATTTATTTATTTTTATCAATCACCCCTTTTCTATTTTGGAAATTACAAATTACATTAATTGAAAATCTCATAAGTCAAAGCATCTTGATTGTGATGAGATCCCGTGAAACATGAGTATTTTCTAAGTTAATAAATAGATAAAACAAATAAATATCACTAAACAATGTATAATAGTTTATGGAAGTAAACAATCTAAAGTATATACTATTAACTAATCAAATTAAAAATTGAACTATATGCACCATAAGTTGACTTCTAATTTAAAAAAAAAAAAAAAAAAAAAACTCCAAAGCATAAAATAAAATAAAAATTATGACGATTACATATACACATGACAAAATCCTAAAAGACTATTATATAGCCTTACCCTGTTCAAGAACCAAGAAGAGATAAGGGAAGAAATACACTCCCAGTCCCACTGATCATTCATTTATCAGCGAACCTAACAAATAACACATGCATTTGGATTCTCTTCCATGCTGTGATGCACATAGTAGTACGTGTTCATCGGCGGATGATACTGCCGGAACGGCATCGCCGTCCCGACAACGGGCTCCGGTTCAGCCTTCTTCCCCTCATCTTTCTTCTGCTCTGCCTTCTTCTCATCTCCCTTCTTGACCTCTTCTTTCTTCCCTTCTTCCTTCTTGGCCTCGTCTTTCTTTGCTTCATCTTTCTTCTTCTCCTCCTTCTCCGGCTGCCCCACCGAGATGATATCGACTTCCCAATTCTTCTTCCGCAGTTTGCTTACCACTCTCACCGGATCAACTGTTCCAACCACCGTTAGCTTTCTTTCTTTCATATTGATGGCGATTTCATCGATTCCTAAGGCAAAAACGGCATAAATCCATTCCACATTAGCAAGATGTCTGTTTGTATGAATGAGCAATCAGAAGAATGAAAACAGTTAACACGAATCGAAAAGGGATATCTCTTTATGTGGTTCGATCGGTGTAACCTACATCTATAGCCGCACTAGAATAGTAGTAGTATTTATTTGTTGTGTTTATGCATTAGACTCCACATAACAAGAGTTCAACTATATCATCTTCACTTGCAATTTGAACAAGAATCTGACAATGTGGTTGTGTAATAACATCTATAGAGGCCAGAGCAATTGAATATCTAAAAAATCTTCTCTATCCAAGTTCCAATCTTATCTCTAATCACAATAATCTCCAGAATCCAGAGCAATTGCCTAAACATCTTTGCAGTTTTCTAATTCCAGTGATCATAAAGTATGAGCATTGTGTTGATCTTTGAGCTTGAGCAGAATTAATTAACCCATTCTTTAAGAATTTATTTCATAACAAAAGTTAAAAGAGTGGCATCACAACCTGAAAGGGTAGACACAGTCTTGAGAGCCCTTCTCTTGTCTCTCTCTTCTTGCAAATCCAATTTCAGCACAAGCTTCTGCAGGTGCACAAAACATTGAAATTTTTAAAAAAATTATTAAAAATAAAAAAAAAACTCACAAGATTTTGCCAAGAAAAACAAAGAAGGGGCGAATTCTTGGGCTTTACACAAAGCAACAAAATTTCCTCTCTCTCTCTCTCATAATCCTAATATTCTAAATTTATACAAAAGCTAATTATCATAAAAAAGAAAGAAAAAAAAAAGATAATCAACAAAAAGGGATAACATAATCACAAACACAATGGAAAATATGCATACATGCACAAATGGGCAAAAAGGGAACATACGAAAATATGAAGAGATGGAAAGAAAGAAAAGGAAAAAATAAAAATAAAAAATCCAACCTTCATATTTGCTGAGCTTTCTCGAGGTGCTTAAAGCGTTTATCTCTGCCTGAAAAAAAACGCAATAGATTCTGATCAGACAAATCAAGGGAATCACTTTCACCATTATCAAAAAGCTTGTGAGAGACAAGAAAAAAGGTATGGTGTGAGAGAAAGAGACAGAAGCTACATTACGGGCCATCTGAAAAATAGAAGACAAGATCGTTGTGCAAACAACAAACAATGCCCGCGACTAAAAATAAAAGATTTGCAGGAAAAAAGGAAGAAGTAAACCAGCTAGCTAGTGTTCTTGCTACCCACCTCTCTCTCTCTCTCTCTCTCTCTCTAAAAAGGAGAATGGAAAAGTGGAATCAGTGCACGTTTTTGCTACTGAAATGAGACGGGCTCCGGTGAAAAGAACTGCAGCAGACAGCAGTAATGAATTTATATATATATAAATAGAAATATACTGCATAGAGATATAGAGATATAGTGAAATCTCAATAAAGTAATATTCGATAAAGTAATAATTTCGTGAAGATAATAATTTTTTTGGATCCCCATATGAGTTAACGTATTAAAATAATATTTGATAAAATAATAATCTCTTTAAATAAATATTTTTTTTGATCTTAAATTTATTACTTTATGCAGTTTAACTGTATTAAAATTTCACGTTAATTGGTGACAAGCGCCAATAGTCCCACGCGCGAAGTTAAGAGCGTGCTGGAGGTTAGCGTCTGAGTGCGACGTCGGATTACAATTATGCGTGCATCCTAGCTGGAAAATATTTTTTACTTTGTTTTTATTTTTATCTTAGTGGAAGATGAATAGTTTGGTTTAGTGCGTTAAATCAATTTTTTTCATAATAATAATCGAGCCAAATATCTTGCTTATGGAGATTATAAATAATATCCCTCTTTGAAATTGTAGATTTACTTCCTGAAATTGCTTATTTCATCGCAGTTTAATTTTAGTTGTCATCCGATGCGAAGCACGTATTGAATTTGCACCTTTTTATTTTGGGATTTCGAATCTATGGTTGGAAAATTAACCGAATGGATGTATTTGATTAACATAAAATTTATTGAGTCCATAAACTGTAAAGTCTTCGGTTGGCCCCTACCTACATACTTCATGCGTTTGTACGTGTAACTTAAATCTTATTAGATTTTACTGTTCTTTCATATATAGTATAGAAAGTTGTACTTTAGATTTAGCTAATCATACTTTTCATATTGAGATTTTATGTCATAGACTGTAGATCTACTTTTTAGGTGTCATATTTAATACTCCCTCCGTCTCAATTATAATGTTCAGTTTTTCATTTCGGGTTATCCCAAATATAATGTTCAGTTTCCCTTTTTGGCAAATTATTACACACAACTTTTTTGTAGGACCCACACATTTACACATCTCTACTCACAATCAACAACTCTCCTTAAAAATCGTGTAAAAAACAAAGTGGACATTATAATTGGGACGGAGGGAGTACTTTTTATGTGCCATATATAAGTTCGTTTCTTGTGCACTCTTAAGGAAACTCATTTTATGAATTTACTGACTTGTAGGGCTCAAAAAATATTATTCCATCAGTTTTGTCATTACTATCCTATTTTTTTAATCGGGTATTCTCAAACAAAAATAAAGTGACTCATCTTACTTAATACTTATTCTAATATGTGGAAATACTCACTGTTAGCCAAAACGAAAAAAAATACAAATATAGCCTGAAACTTAAACAAAACACAAAAGTAGTCATTTTGTCTTTATCCGGCGGAGGGCCGATGGGAGAGCCGATGGGGGGAGTCCATAGGCCCTCCATCGGCGTAGGACCGATGGGAGGGCCGATGGGGGGCCGATGAACTTTCCCCTTGGAGGGCCTAATGAAGGGCCTAAGGGGGGCCGTTCGAATTTTTTTCTGAGTTGAGGGCCGATGGCAAGGGTCGATGCCCTGCTTGCTTAACACTGATGGCCCTCCTAAAACAATTTTTTTTCTTTCTTCACTTGAGGCCGATGACCCTCCTTCATATATATATATATATTTTTTTTTTCTTTCTTCACTTGAGGGCCGATGGCCCTCCTTCATTTTTTTTTTTCTTTTCAGTTGAGGGCCGATGGCCCTCTTTAAATTTTTTTTTTTCTTCAATTGAGCCTTTGAGGGCCGATGGCCCTCGTTAACTTTTTTTTTTTTTAAATATGTTGAGAGCCGATGGAGGGCCGATGCCCCAGCGCCGTATAAGGACAAAATGACTATATTTGTGTTTTGTTTTAATCGAAGGCTATAATTGTTTTTCGATTTCTACTATTTGGCTACTGTTGCCAAAACCTCTTCCAATATTATCACAATCTCTCTCTAAAAACTTATCTCTCATACGATTTTCTTTTCACTCTGTACTCGAAAATTTATGATTTTTAACTTTTTAGAAACTTTAGATTATTTCATTAAATACAATATTAAAAAAAAATCGATTGCTTCAATTATGACTTACAAAAATTTAGATAAATTCTCATTTCTTCCTACCACAAACTATCCACACTAACTCTAACTGCTGTGCAATCCTAAAAGAACGCTACTAATATTTATTTTAGTTTTTCGCATAGTGGTTACTTTCGAAAACTATCCATCTTGAAATACTGCATAAAGCCTAACCCAGAAACAGTACGTCTCGACCCGAATCCGGTAACAGATGGATCCCATGCGGAACTCAGTACAGATTTTGAAATTCTGCTCTTGCAATTATTGGCGGGGCGGGGACCCGGAAAACCACAGCCCCTCAATAATGGGTCCCGCCGTGGGTGGGCCCGTTTATATTTTCCCGCATAATTATCAGATCCCAGTTCCCAGCCGCCTTCGACGCGTGTGATCATCACGCTCCACTTGTCCCGGCCACCCACCTTCACCCACTTACATTATTACCTTCTATTCGTCTCTCTCTCTCCATCTTCTCCGTCTCAAATTACCTTTAAAAAAAACCCTAATTTCCAAAAAAAAAAAAAAAAAACTTCCGAATTTGAGTGCTCCTGATTTCCCCCATTAAAAACAATGAAACCGTGAATCGAAAAAAATCCGGAATTAGATTGTTCGCAGCGTAGGGTTTTCGTAGGATGGGCAAAAACAAGGACGATTTGCAACTATCAATTTACAGGCCGCCGAGTTTCACAGGTGGTTGTTTGGAAATCCGCCTCTTCTACGTCAGGATCGACCCCTGCGCGGTAGAGAACCTCCCGGACCAGTTGATGCTCCGCCACCTCCGACGCGAGGTCGGTGTTTCATTGGAAATCAACGGCGCTCGCATCCCCTCGTCCAACGCCGTTTCCATCACTCTGCGGCGCGATCGCGTCGATAAGAATTCATCCGAGGTGACGTACATCAGCACCGACAGCGTGAAGATATCGGGCCCCGCGGAATTCGAGGTATGCGAAGAGAGGGATGATTTGGGTTTGATCGTCTGTGGCTCGCTGGAGAGGGCTGATGCATGGACCAATGAGAATGCGTTGGATAACAATTCGAAATCGGGGTGGAGTATCGAGTGCTACGCGGCGACGCCCAATACGAACAAGAGCTCGGCGCTCCTGCAGCCTAGGAAAGGGGGTCCTCCATCGATTGAGGTTTATATAGCCGGGTGTTGCTCGGGGACGCCTGTGATTTTGATGAAGACGGTGTTGGTTAGCCCGCGGAAGAAAACCAGACAAGGAATGATGCTTGATGCAATTCCCGAGGACGAGGAGATGGGCAAGGAACAGAGGAGTTTATCGAATGGGTTGGTCAGACAGCGAGAGTTGCAGGTATTTTGGATTAAGCTTATTTTTGTTGAGTATTTTGCATGTTTTAGAAAGTAGGCCATTTTTAATTGTTCTGCTAGAAGCCTAAAAGTAATGTGCTGGTGTGGGTCCCTTAGATATGTCGATTTTATGCAATATGTTGCCATTTATTCAGAGATACAAAGTATAGCTGAAAATATGATAGCTGAAGCAATTAAATGGAAACCAAGAGAGGAAATACCAAATATTGGAGGGGGTAATCATATGAACCAGTAGGACAAGGATTAGAGTTATGCAGTTTGATGTGTGCTATTCTTCTTGTCGGTTATAAATTGTTGGTCTAGTACCTGATGATTATGTACATCATTATGCTGCAGGGCAGATTGAAATGTTTATCCACTCACAAAATATCTTGATTCTTTGGTTGATATGTCCAGTTTGCTATGTTTGACATGGTAGCCCTTTCTTGCAGTTAATGGCAGGTGACATGGATGATGAGGAATCGGATGGGAAAATGGCATACAGCTATTACTCTGAAGAAATGTATCCTGGTGAAGATGGCCAGCTTTCATGGTTCAATGCTGGTGTAAGGGTTGGTGTGGGGATAGGCCTGGGGATGTGCCTTGGTGTTGGAGTCGGTGTTGGCCTGCTCATGCGATCATATCAAGCCACAACTAGGGGTTTCAGGAGGAGGTTTTTCTAGTTTCATGGTTCTGACTTAGGAAACAAAAATAGGAATCATCATGCTCGATATGGAAGCGTAATACACCTGAATGCAGTTGAGGAAGTGAGCGGCACACAATATATAGCATATCATCGGGTTCTTTGCAAGACACGGCTTTGATCGATGTTACCATGTTCTATGCAGCAATGTCATATAAGGCGTGCCTTGAGGGATACTGGGTTCATGTGTGGATGGTCTGTCGATGTAGTCTGTATCTTTGTGCTGTGTGTCCTCCCTTTAGATATATGTCTTTTTTGCAGATAATTTTTGTGCCTCACTGTCAAGTTCAGACATTTAAGCCAATTTTGTTCTTTTAAATGTCCAAATAATAAGCGCCTAAGGTACTTTTGTAATGCATTCTTGTAGAGTTGTCTATGTTGTCCGAGATCACTTGTTCTGTTTTTACGTTTGAGCTTGCCTTATAAAGTTTTGTCACATGATTGTATCTTATTCCAATTCATATGGCAACTGGAATTACTTGATTATTTCTGTTTGGGGTCTTCCAAGGATCTAGACAATGATTTAGCTTGATGACTTCTTTTTTTCGTTTGGATGTTTTGATATTATACTGTTGGAGTGTGGTTTTATGTAGCATAAGAGGTTCTTAAAAACTTAGATGCTGTAATTATTGGGTGAGATTGAGGTCTGCATGAAGTGGCATTGCACTAGTGATTCATGAACATGAGGATAGTTTGGTTGCTCAAGCTATGTCAAGTTCGTGTTGTTCTGGTGTCTATTCTAGTATTGAATTGTTTTTGGCACTGAAACCGTCTCCATTCGAATCTGCAGCTGAAGTTAGATACTTCTCTTTAAGATTGTATATGAATCAGTTGACTTGCATATTGACACTTATCTTTAAGATTCTATGATCCTTTGGGTTATGAGTGGAATGTCAAAAGTGTACATTTCAATGTTTGAAAATGCAAAAGTGTACATTATTTTCCATAAATGCAATAACGTACAAACTAGCCTATTTCACATGCAGTGTGTGTGCAGGTGTGTGTTGGAATCTTTCTCTTTGTTTGACTAAGTTGTCATAATTACAAAATAAATGCATGCATGCTTGAAAATAAAAGCTGAAGATATTTTTTTTAAAAAAACTTTACATGCATGCATGCATAAACTTGAGTGCTGAAGATATTATTAAAAAAAAAAAAAAAACATGCATGCATGCACTAGTGGATCTACAAGTTGCCTCTCTTTAGTTTTTGCTGTGAATTACTCCCTCCGTCCCATTATTTGTGACCACATTCTTTTCGCCACAAGAATTAAAAGAATATATGAGAAAGTATGAGAGAAAGAGGTAGATGGTAAAATATGAGAGAGAAAATGAGTGAGATAATGAGAGAGTATGAGAGAAAAGATAATAAAATAAGATAAAATAGAAGAGATGATAATATTTTTTTGCTAAAAGTGGAAAGTGACCACTTTTAGTGGGACATCTCAATCGGGAAAGATGGTCACTTATAGCGGGACGGAGGGAGTACCTATTAGGCCCCTATTTGGTTTAGTTTTCCAATTAAGAAAAATTAGATATGCTAACTCTCAATTATTTTCTACAACGGTTCCGCTTTTCAAATAAAAGTCTCTAACTCTTAGTAATTTTTAAACAATGTGGTGATTTATATCGGCAAAGAAATATTTTGTAGTGTTATCAATTATATGACGAATATGAAGAATCGTTGAGGTCAATTATATGTCAGGTTTTTGATAGATTAATTGTACGGTATATAGTTTGTTACAACATTTTTATATGTTACTGTATGCATTATACTTTGCCTCCCCTTTCTTAAAATTCTGTGTCCGCCACTGCATGCATGCATGAAAACAAAAACCTAAAGACATATTAAAAAAAATTCCCATGCATGCATGCTTGAAGCTGAGAAATTTAATTTAATTGATATTTTCATAAATTTAATTGTAATATTTTCCTAAATTTAATTTAGGAAATTTCGTCAATTTAATATATTGAATTTCGTTAATTTAATTTATGGAATGTCGTAAATTTAATTTAGGGAATTTTGTTAATTTAATTTAGGTAAATTTGTTAATTTAATTTAGGGAATTTCTTTAATTTAGGCAATTTCGTTAATTGAATTTAGACAATTTCAATAATTTAATTTAGGCAATTTCATTAATTTAATTTAGGCAATTTTGTTAATTTAATTTAGGCAATTTTGTTAATTGAATTTAGACAATTTCGATAATTTAATTTAGGCAATTTCATTAATTTAATTTAGGCAATTTCGTTAATTTAATTTAGACGATTTCGATAATTTAATTTAGGCAATTTCATTAATTTAATTTAGGCAATTTCGTTAATTTAATTTAGACAATTTGGATAATTTAAATTAGGCAATTTCATTAATTTAATTTAGGCAAGTTTGTTAATTTAATTTAGGCAATTTCGTTAATTGAATTTAGAAAATTTCGATAATTTGATTTAGGCAATTTCATTAATTTAATTTAGGCAATTTCGTTAATTTAATTTAGGCAATTTCGTTAATTGAATTTAGACAATTTCGATAATTTAATTTAGGCCATTTCATTAATTTAATTTAGGCAATTTTGTTAATTTAATTTAGGCAATTTCGTTAATTGAATTTAGACAATTTATATAATTTAATTTCGCCAATTTCATTAATTTAATTTAGGCAATTTTGTTAATTTAATTTAGACAATTTCGTTAATTTAATTTAATCTAGAATTTTTTCGTCTCCTTTTTCTGACATTATTAAGATTTCCTTGACTAATATTGCAAGTCTATTAGTTACAAGATTCTCCAGTAATAAATGGGAGAAATTAATTAAAATATAAAATATATCATCAATTTCGATAATTTAATTTATGGAATTTTCGTTAATTTATTTTAGTGATTTTCGTGGATTGAACAATTACTTTTTATATGACAATTCTAATACTAGTTTGTGGTTCATAAATATTAGGTAAAACCTTGATAAATATTATCATATATATTATATAAAATCATAGATTAACAATTATTCTTACATAAAACCTTGATATATATATATATATATATATATATATATATATATATATTCGAAAAATATTCAAGATTATCATATATATTATCCAATTCCGAAACTAAATAGGATCCGAGATTATCCTTTATTTTATGAAACATAACCAATAATTGAGTTTCGTAAATAGTGTAACATTTAGGGAATTTCGAAACATAATAGGATTCAATTTTATGAAACCTAACTAATAATTGAGTTTCGTAAATAGTGTAACATTTTTAAACCCTCTTAAAAGTAGTCAACAAATCTGAACCATTGAGAGAAAGCATGCTCAAAAGAATACATTGGAACTCGTTTTTGACTGAATGTACACGATAGGTTTTTGACTCTATATATGGACATGTTAATTTTATTTTAGGTTTATATATTTTGGTTTATGATCTTTATAGAGCATGCTTATAGAGAATATCTTTATAGAAAAACCGTAATCAGTTTAGTCAATTTAAAGGGAAATCGAATAAAATATAACATATATATTTCGTAATTAGTTTAGTCAATTACCGTAATTGAATAAAATACGGTAAAATTGAATAAAATACATATACCGTTTGAGATTAGCTTAAAATATTAGGGGGATAGTAGATATATAAGTATGTGGTTTGTTTAATGTATATGTGAAGTCGCATGAATAACATAAAAAATGTTAACTCACGGTATAACTATGATTATATTACAGTTATTCCGTTTAGGTATAAAACGGAGTAATTTGATTTATTTTAGTAGTGCTAAGATAATTGCAAAAACACGAATTCATATTATGAATCAACAAGTTCTTTACTGGAGAATAGTATGATTTAATTGTGTTATTCGTGTTCATATCGGCTCTATTGGTGTTTATTTCAAAAAACTAGGTTATTCATATTGCATTTGTAATACTAGCTTGTGGTTCATGAAAAATCACAACATGTAACTTCGAAACTGTCCGATCAAAAATTTTCTAGTGTACTGAGACTAAATATTACTTTTTTTTGGGTTAGACTAGGTTCTGAGTTTTTTCTTTCTTCGCATAATACGTCGCATATTAATGTAACGTTTTAGGGAGAAGTGTGAACATGTATTTATGTAGTGCGAACGTTAATTTAAAGCTTAATTTGTCTGTGTAATTAATTCTATACTACTACAGGGTAACTGAAGATGAGAATATCTTAGTAATTTACTACTAAGTTAATGAACTGACCTTTGTTTGTGAATATCTTGACATGTATTTATTTAGGATATGACCTTTGTTTGGGAATATCTTAGTAATTTACTACTTGCATTTTAGTGACTTTTATTTATTTATTAGAGTTCTGAACTGGAGAAAACTAATCTTCGTACTTCGTTAATAAAATGTCATACTTCGTTAATCAAACTTCATACTTCAAATAATACATAGAAAATAAAGTAGAAATAAGACACGATAAATTTAATCTTGTGTCTCCCTCTCTGAACATGTCCTCCTTGTGTGGCCTATTTCGTGACAAACACCACACTTTCTGCTACGACCTTGACTTGAGCTTGTGGAGGCCTCCGCCCCCGATCGGTAACGTCTCTGCTTTGGGCGACCGGCCTGACGCTTCGCTAAGGGTGGTAACAGTGGATCTGCATCTCGAATGTGGTCAGGAATGGTCCAAAGCTCCAATGCAGGTAACGAATTAAAGTGGTGTTCGTATATCTCCTTGTGGTTGCTTGTAGTGTACATATTGTGAACATAGTTGTAAAATTGTTCTCAATTGGTCTAATGCCAATGGCGAGCGGTATAAGTTGTTCGTTGCAGTCTTTAGTAACTGCAACAAAGAGAATGCCGGTATTCTTTCCCTTCAGGTGGGTCCCATCCACTACAATCACCTTTCTCAAATGCCACATAAATGCGGGGATGCATTGACTCTATGCAACAAACGCGTACTCGAACCTCCCGTCGCCGTCGGCACAAAGATTAGTTACCGTTCCGGGGTTTGCCTGCTTCAACATGTGCAAGTATCGAGGGAGCATCTTGTACGAGTCTTCGTAACTCCCATAAATCAACTGAATCGCATTGTTTCTAGCACGTAGGGCCTTATAATACTCCACCTTCACACCAAATTTCAGACGCATCTCATTGATCATGTCTCGAGGTCGCAACATCGTGCCCTCCATACGCATTCTTTGCCCAAAATAGGCTCCGATAGTCTTCGCAGTAACAGTGATCGGTCCGGCATTATCAAAGTCGTACTGACATATGTGCTCCAGTACAAAATCGTAAACTGTCCAATACATACCATTATATCGTGCACGTACTCAGAATGGACATAGATCACCCTACAGACATTCAAACCACTGATACTTTGGACTTGCCCTCTTCACTTTATAAGATCGTCGACACTCTAAATGCCAGAGACCAACAGAAATTTTGAAGATACTTTGAGATTAGCTTAAAATATTAGGGGGATAGAAGATATATAAGTATGTGGTTAATTTAATGTATATGTGAAGTCGCGTGAATAACATAAAAAAGTTAACGCACGGTATAACTATGATTATATTGTAGTTATTCCGTTTAGGTATAAAACGCAGTAATTTGATTTATTTTAGTAGTGCTAAGATAATTGTAAAAACAAGAATTCATAGTATGTATGAAAAAGTTATTTACTGGAGAATAGTATGATTTCATTGTGTTTTTCGTGTTCATATCGGCTCTATTGATATTTATTTCAAAAACTAGGTTATTCATATTGAACTTGTAATACTAGTTTGTGGTTCATGAAAAATCACAACATGTAACTTCGAATCTGTCCGATCAGAAATTTTCTAGTGTACTGAGACTAAATATTACTTTTTTTTGGGTTAGACTACGTTCTGAATTTTTTCTTTCTTCACATAATACATCGTATATTAATGTAACGGATGATGAAGAAGTGTGAACATGTATTTATGTAGTGCTAACGTTGTTTACAAGCTTAATTTGTCTTTGTAATTAATTATAAACTATTGCAGGGTAACTGGAGGTGAGTTAGGTACGAATGCATGAATGTGTATCCAACTTTGAACACACATTGGAAGGACTTCATTATAGGGGATATTAGAGCGATGTTGCTTGTCGTAGGTGGGCAGAAAATGGTGGATGACTTTTGTAGGACAAGTCCGTTTGGACACATTATGTCGTGGAAGGGTGGATGGACTGCTAGTAAGGCTACCCATCAATTGATGTGTCGCGAGGTGACTGTAGACGATGCGGCGGACGACTGCATGTGGTTCCAAATCAGCGGTGGACTCATTTCAGTTGGTCCCTCCGAGTTTGCATTAGTATCCGACTTGTGCATGGGCTCTTCATCCTTCGACCCCACTGCTGACCATGATGCATCGTGCATTGCGGTGCGGTCTCTCTTTTCTGATGAGAAAATGCCTAGTGTGGAGGAGTTGCATGCCGTGTTTAAGAACCAGATGACCGAAGATGCATCGGCATTAGATTACATCAAGGTGACAAATATTCTAATGCTTTACTTGATGGTTATGGGTATCCCGAAGCTGAGGTTGGTGGACGAGTTCGTTTGGGTGCTGGTGGATGATCTTGATAGGTGGAGTACATTTCCATGGAGTGCATATGCGTCCCAAGCATTAATGCACTATAAATAGCATATACCGGTAGGAAGAAGGGCGTGCAGAAACAACTACCATTTCGCCAGGCCCATATGGGTTATACAGGTAATTATTTACGAATTTCATCATATTACCCAAGTATACACTAATTAATGACACATTTTTGTTGCAGGTTTGAGCATTTGAAGCTATCCCTTCACTTGGGGCTTTGATGTGGGAGAGATGTATCGAGTACCGAAAAAGGATGGCGGCTTTGATGTGGGAGAGCTATATCCCTTAGCTATTTTTGTTTCTTGCTCATTCGTACTGACATTTGGGTTTGTTCGAACGTATATCTATCTCTATTTTCTATACGGACTTTATTTAGGATCTGACCTATGTTATTAATTTAGAACGTATTACTACATATTTTGGGTTTGTTCGAACGTATTGCTACATATTTTCGAACGTATTTTGGGTTTGTTTGAACTTCTTTGGGTTTCTTCGAACGTATTGCTACATATAGGAACTGATATATTTAGGGTTTGTTAGAACGTAATAATTTCAACTTTGGTTTGTTCGAACGTAATAATTTCAACTTTCATGCGACAATTTCAAGACGTAATAATTTCGAACGTATTTGGGTTTGTTCGAACGTAATAATTTCAACTTCCATGCGATAATTTCAAGAATATTTGGACTTGCATGCGACAAGAATTTCTACATAATAATTTCTACAATTTCTACGTAATAATTTCTAACAAGAATATTCGAATTTATACGTAATTTCTACAATTTCTACGTAATAATTTCTACAGAATTATAACAAGAATATTCGAATTCTAAGTAATAATTTATACGTAATAATTTCTAGAATTTATATATAAAAATTTCTACAATTTATACGTAATAATTTCTACAATTTATACATAATAATTTCTCGTCCTTCATCAAATGCTGGGTTTCTCGTCCTTCATCAGCAAGGTTACGTATAAATTGTAGAAATTTCAAATCTGCAGCTGAAGTTAGATACTTCTCTTTAAGATTGTATATGAATCAGTTGACTTTCATATTGAGACACTTATCTTTAAAATTCTATGATCCTTTGGATTATTTGCATAAAATCTAAGACAATGTGATAAAACTGGTGTGAGATGTATGATGCATAAGAATATTTTTGGAACCTTAGCATAAATTAGAAGATTAACACCCCGCAGAAAATTCCTTTAATTTCAAAAAAATAAAAATAAAAATATAATAATAATAATAATAATAATAATAATAATAATAATAATAATAATAATAATAACTTAAAGTTGATATAATTTATAGGCAGTTGCATGGAGCGTTTGCTTTCTCTCACGCTGTTAGGACTTTGTTGTAAATATATGCATGTGGGTGTACATTATAATATCTCGAGAAAATGAATTTAGAATATTGTATGAACTAGTGTATGCTTGGTCTCACTATGTATGAATATTGTATGAACTAGTGATTAGGTCATAATTAACAAATTTTACATTTATGCAAAAATGTAAAATTACATGTTTTTGCATAAAAAAATATAACGATTATACATAAAATATATAATGATTATGCATGGTTCGCAATTTTCACATTAAATGCAAGTTCTCACATAATCCAAATATATATATATATATATATATATATATAATTGCCGACTTGATTTCCAGAGAGGGGAATAACTTGTTAGTAAGGCAATTAAATACATATAAACATAAGGCACACCTACCTAGATTAGGTGACTAATCTAGCCTACACCAATTTTAATTATTATTTTAATTACTATTTTAAATAGTTATTCGGTGCAAATTGTATTCGTTTCCCAACAAATAACATCCCACACTTTTTGCTCTAACCCCTGCGACTTCCACTTCGAATAAGGTAGAATCGAGCTTTTAGCGAATAGCTCGGGCTCGAGCTCGATAAGGCTCGGCTCGAATTCGATAATATCGAGCTCGAGCTCGAGCCTCATATTGATATTCGATAATTAATCGAGCCAAATTCGAATATTGCAATATTCGGTTCGAAAACTCGCGAGCCCCGGCTCGATTAAATTACTTTAGATTTTGGGTATCGAATTCGAGCTTTCGGTACCGAATTCAAGCTTTCGATCCTGAATTAAAAAATTAAAAAAATATTATTTTCTTAATTTTATCGAGCTTTCGAATCGAGCTCGATACCGAAATCGAGCTTTCGAATCGAGCTCGAATACCATGATTTTTTATCGAGCCGAGCTCGAACCCGAATATAAAGCTCGTATCGAGTTCGAGCCCGAGCTCGAGCCTGAGCAAAAATGGGCTAATCGAGCCGAGCCTGTACAAAGCTCGGCTCGACCCGGTTCGATAACAGCCCTAGGTAGAACTCATCTTTTATTAAATTGCTTGGATAAAAATTTCACTGGTATACGAGGATGGTTAAATTCTTCTCTATGGTAAACTGAACTTGTTCTAGTTGATTTTTATTATTTTAAACAAATACAATAAGAAGAAACAGTTGGTGCGTATTAAATTGTCGGAGGTTCCTTGGTATAGATGTGAAGATTTAATAAGTCAATAAATATTTTAGTATTACACAAAATTCATTTGTAATTCATGAGGTTGTTGAATCCTCTTAACTGTGATAACAACTCAAAGATTTATTAAGGATTTCAAGTGTTTAGGAGTTTAAGAGGTTTCTACTTTAATTATCATAGCAAGAGGGATGTATGGACTAAGGCATATTTATATTAATTAGTACACATACATATATATGTATATACTGACCATAGCTAGATGTTTATTAAATGACGACAAGGAATTAGATTAAGCATAAATCTATTACATATATGCATAAGGAAGATGTTATATTTAAAATAATGATACATAAACTATGCTAAGCACCAATTAGTGAAATACCTTGTAGCTAGTAAGTGTGGTTAGTATATTATAACTTTCAAGAATTCATGATTCACTATTTTCCTTAACTGAGTTGTCAGATTATATAACTAGTAGTAATTATCACTAATTTTATATTATTATTACTATTAGACCTTGTATTTCATTTTCCTATAAGGATGGAGATAGGTTTAATGTAATTTATAACGTTTATCTCATGGGAACTTCATTAGTCTCATAGTTAATTTAAAATAATTTCAAAAGACAGGTGTTGTGAATTAGGATGCGGAAGTTATTAGGATTATTTAGGAATAAGAGTTTAAATCACAACTAAGTTTAGTATTCCTCTTGTAGGAGATATCGAAGGAGACAAGTAGCACTCTACCTTATCAATAAAGCTATATTACTCTACAAGCACAGAAGCAAGGTGGGGTTTACTATTTAAAACTATTTTGAGTTATTAAGCTCTGTGAAATGCTTGTTTATCCATGAAAGATGTTTTGTGCGTTCTACATGTTTGATGCTCTGAATTTAATCGATCGAGATTCTTGACTGACCTAACACGTTAGTTGAGAATTATGTATACTTTTGTTAGTAGTACAATAGATTGATCTCCATTGTGTGCTAATCAGTTGGAGGGGACCCATAGGCTTCGGCTTTAAGGACAACGGTTGAGATCTTTGGGTCAAGACCCGAGGTCAGATGTTTATGGGACTCATTGGGTTTTAGCCCAAAGTCCGAGAGCAAGGGGAATAGAGTAAGAGTAATTATAGAACGTGACAGCACGCGCACACTAGGAAATGTACATTTGTATGGAAGTAAGTCGTTACTTTTATTTTTAAACCTTTCAAGTCATACAGTTGTGCATGGATAAATATATTTTGAAATATTTATAAATTGTTTTAACCATTAAGTACAATAGTGCTCATTCCCAAATGTTTTCAAATGTTTTCAGGTTGAGTGGCTCGTGGAGACGGGCGGAGCTGAGGAAAGGGTTTTTGTTGTATATAATCATAATTCCGTTTTAGCTTGTTGTCTTTTGATGAACACACTGTACTTAGTCTTGTATATAGTTGATGAGACTTTGGATATACTCTTACTCTTTTGTTGTCTATTTGCTATGACTTATCCATGCCAAGTCATATTTTGAACCGTAAATACTAAATACTAGTTTGTGAATTATTATTGTTCTGGTATATCTCACCTTCTTTGTGAGGTGCTCCTTTGGTTATTCGCCCTTTATGTAATACATTTCAATTTATTAATTTCTTCTTCCTTTTCCGTTTCTTCATGTGGTTGATTTTTGCAGGGCGAAGCTGTCAAGAAGAAGTATGGAGGAATAATGCTCAGGAAACCACCTTTAGTTTCTACGGTATTAATGCCTCCTGATGCTTCATCTCTGAAATCCCCCATTTCGATGCTGCTGAGTGGGCCTTTGGAAAGGACCACTTGAGGCTCTGCAGCCAAAGTTAGAGGTGATAAAGACGCACTTTATAATGTTCAAGTGATCTATAAAACTGAATGAAAGGTGATAGCTTTGGTTGTCAACAGTTACAAGTGGGAATGTCTAAATTTAACCATCTGAAACCATAAGTTGATTATCTTCTCTTTAGCCTTTGTCATGACATAATATTCTTTTCCAACAGCAGCAGAAATCTCCGTACGCGCCATCAGAAGGTTTAGATTCCTTGAGACTTTCTTCTGTATTCCAATTCTTCCTAGAACCACATTTTACTTTTAATCCTCTTTGCATTGTTGCTCACAAAGATGGTTAGCTAAATTGGAGGATGCAAGTAGAAATGAATGAGACGCAGCCGTTGATCCCCATCTCAACAATTAGTGAAGTGAAATTTGAAAATATACTCATATTCTACGGCATGCTTACTGTTGTGGAAATATTTTCCCTAAGTCTCACTCCAAATCATTTAATTGACTGTATTATTATAGAATTAATTGCTTTTTATTTTCTAATTGATATATAATGAGATGGAGAAATGATTGGGAGCGAAGTATAGTGAAAGACATAGGATCCTTTTAGTAAGAGAGAGAGTAAGTTGTTCAACCATCGAAGCACTGACTGACACCTCACGGCATCGTGAATATAACAGCCGTCAGCCGACACGTGGATGAGCTGAGATCTCTCCCACAGAGAAAGTCGGTTATTTTAGTTGTTGTGTAGTACATTATTATACTTGGACCCTCTCTCTCCGTCGCTCTCACTTTCTCTCGTCTCACACAAAAAAGCCCTTCCCAATATATTTCCATTTCAATTCTTACTGCCGCGCTACAGCTTCAATTGCTACTTCTCAATACTTTACATCCGATTTCCTTCTCTCTATTTCGTTTCCTTTCTGTTGACAGGTGGAGTTGGATTCTATGTTTTGAAACCCGGCCCGGCCGGTTCAACCGGTTTGACCCGGATTGGTCAAAAATCCGGGTCGGGTTACGTACTGGCTCGTTTTGACTATCGACCCGGTGCGATCCGGCCGGTTCGACCGGTTGAACCGGTACCCGTGAACCGGGTCAACTCAGTTTGTTTTTTTTTTTTTTTTTTTAAGGAAATTTTTATTAGAAATCGTCCCTAACGGGAATCGAACCCAAGACCTTACACAAGATCAACCACTTGCGCATAAGTGGAAATACCAACTACACTACATGTGAACCGGTAACTCGGTTTGAATATAAAAAAAAAAAATTGAAAAAATAGGGTTGCAAATCGGTTCGATTTCAGAAATTCAAAACCGATCGATTTTTCTATTGATCGATAACCGATCCATGTTCGGTTTCAATTAGTATGATAACCGAAAGCAAAACCCTATTTTCATAAATGAGAAATGCTTAATAAATTTAAACTGCATTTATGTTAATGTTGATAGACTAATTATTATTACGAACTGTTGACAGGTTGTTAAAACAAGGAGGGAGGGATTTATAGGTTAATTTTCTATTTGGTTTTCTCTATTCAATGTGGGATGGTTTCTTCTTCTTTTTCATCAACTTTTTTTCCATCTAACTACTTACACTCATCCCACATCGGTTGAGAGTCGTAAATATGCTTATATTTATTTTATATATTTGTAAGTCATTTTTAATATTTATTAGTATTATTAAAATACCTATGTATTTATATAATTTAATAATCATATATTTATGACGTCACACCGGATCACGGTTCAACCGGTAAAAAATATTTTTCCGTGTCAATGACCGGGGCGGTTTTAAGAACACAGGTTGGATTTGAGGTTTCGTTCATCCACCGTCAAAACAGGGTTTTACGAATTTCCAAGGGAATCCGGAAATGCTGGCGGTAGATAGAGATAATGGTCATCTGCTTCCGATGGCTCCAGCTGTGAATGCGAGCTCGCATTTGGATTATATGAATAAGAAGATCAGAAAACCGTACACGATCACGAAGTCTAGAGAGAGCTGGAGTGAGCAGGAGCATGATAAATTTCTCGAAGCGCTTCAATTGTAAGTGTTATGTCAAAAATTAATCGTTTGGTTATTGAGGATGATGAGGTGAACGAAGAAACTCTTGGTTAAGCCTTTGGTTTTTGAGATTGTGTGGGTTCTCTTATGTTTTATTCTTGAAGATAATTTGAGCTTGTACTGCAATTAAATTGGGAAAAGAGTTTTTTCTCTTGGATTTCTCTCTCTCATTAATCACTTGGTGCTCTTATTTTTTTCTCTAGTATACTTTCTTAAATCATAGATTTGATCGTGACTGGAAAAAGATTGAAGCATTTATTGGGTCAAAGTCAGTTATTCAGGTAGAATTTAGTATCAGAAGTAGTAGTAGAGATTTACTCTTGTTGTATTGAAGTAGCTATTCTGTTAGATATATACTTTCTTAAAACAGTAGTTATGTTTTAACATAGTAAGTATATGTGGAATATTTTCGCCTCATGGTAGATATAGTTAGTTTAGGATTAATCTTGTTTCTGGATGAGGCATGTGGTTTATCCCTTCAATTTCAAAGATAAATGATTTATTCTAACCTTGCAGTTTCTATTTCTCCTGATTCTTTCAGTTTAAATGACTTTCTTGTTTCTTTTTTCTTTATTTTCCCGAAACTAAACAGGGGACATTTTACAGATACGCAGCCATGCTCAGAAATATTTTCTGAAAGTCCAGAAGAATGGTACTAGTGAGCATGTACCTCCCCCACGTCCAAAGAGAAAAGCTGCTCATCCCTATCCACAGAAGGCCCCGATAAACGGTTGGATGTCTTTGATTTTTCTGTTAATTTATTTCTCTTTTTTCAGGATATCTGGTGACGTCTCATTGTATTCTGCATTTATCCTATGAAGTTCTACCTCGGAATAGGGGTCCTGTGCAATCTACAGCTGCTAGGGTGGAGACTGGATATGCTGTAAGACATGATTCATTTTCAATTCCAAGAAATACTATCAGCAGTGCACCTTTGTCTTCTTGGAGTTACAATGTTGTGCCGACAGGATGTTTGCCTAATGTTTCAAATGGTACGTTTCTATTCTCATACATTTTTAAGATGCCTCTGGTGAATCGTATGTCTTGGTTTTCCAGATGATGTTATATTAGCCAATGTTGCCAATAATTATAGCAGCAGCAGCAATGATAGCACTCCTTGTGTATGGACATCTAGTGAAACGGATCATGAAGTAAAAGTGAGGCAATGCAACAGAAAGAGAGGTCTGTTCCGTAATGTCAGTTATTTTCATCTGTTAGTCTGTGATATTAATGTAGCTAGTGAAATATGTGGAAAACACATTCATGCTCAGATTTAGTTACACATCTTTAAGTAAAGGTGAGACAATACAACATAACAAGAGGTCTATTCCTCAATATCTGTTAGTCCGTGAGATTAATTACCAGCTCCACTATTATTTATTTATTTTGAAGCTTCACATCTCAGTCTGTATGTCAAACTTGCATTTATGGTCTGCTGCATGCCATATTGGAAGCATTAGTATCAGTTTACAAAAGTTATATTCTTTATCTTATTAATACAGGATTGTTATTATCTTTTACATGGATTTCAGTTCAGGGCATGACTGAAAATTATTGACGTATTTTTGTTTATGCAGTAACGCCGGACTTTGCTCAAGTTTATGGGTTCATTGGTAGCATATTTGATCCTACTGCAACTAATCACTTGCAAAGACTGAGGAAAATGGATTCTATAAATGTTGAGACGGTAAGTTGAGGTTTCTACAATTGAATTAGTGTTTTGGATGTACATGGGAACTTTCACAGTTATCTGCAGTTGGTTTATGGATAATTGGATTGAGTATAGATGTAGCCTTTCTTTTCTAACTCAAATGTTCTTGATAATTCTTATGAGGCTCTATTATCTGATTATCTCCCAGACAGAAATGCCACTGTCTTTGCTTGGCGGATGCATCATAGTTTATTTGATGGATTTGTAAATAGAAAACTAATGATTTACTTCAGGTGCTGATGTTGATGAAGAACCTCTGCGCGCCTGAATTTGAGGATCATGTGAGTGATGTTCTCTGTTTCTATTTCCTACTACTTGGTGCAAAGTAACATCAGGGTAACGGAAACCTTATTGCCTAAATAGTCTGACTATGATGTTCTAATTAAAAGAAGCTTACCCGTAGTCTGTGCTATTCTTCTAGTTGCACTTTAGGATACAAACTTATCAGCAGATTGTGGATTTCATACCATTAACAGTTGTATCTGATTTGATTGTTTCCAGAGGAAATTGCTATCATCATATAAAGTAGGAAGTGGAAGTGTTCATGCTAGGACTGAAATCCCATCTGTATAAAGCTGTGGACGAGCTAGCATCATCTAAATCACAAGTCAAGTTCTTGGTGGAATACTTTTGGGTAATGGGTACAGTTAATTTATGAGTTGCAATCATGATCTACTAAATTAGCTTTCTACTTATAATCGTCATGAATTGAATTATTATCAACTTGCTTGTTTTGAGTTTGTTGAAGAGCAAGCTTTGTGAAACTGTGCATTGCATTTTCTTGATTGAGTGGTGTTTTCAGAATGTCTTTGGCTTCTGCTTAAGATTCAATTCTCCTCACATTAACAATAAATTGAGATTCTAATTTAAGATCACATAGCAATCTTACTACAATTTTCATTGATGTTTATACAATAAAAAAAGTTCAAATATCCACCTGTAGTATTCTTTCTGTTTGACAGACCACAACTCATAACACACATATATGAATGTACAACATTTACACCAGAAGATAAAAATAGAAAGAACTCCATTGCATTAATCTTGTGTATACAATAATTTATAGCTATCCATCATCTAACTGTCTGGCCTTGTCTACTGAAGCTAATTTGAACTTGGCCGGAGACATCACCACCAAGCCTAAGATTACTAAGCAGAGCATCACGTCCCGTTAAAACAACTTGGAAGAAACAATCAACCTCCTTCCCTAGCAGATTAAGTCCGTGTGAGAATTCTCCTTCCACCTTCTCCAATTCCGACTTCGTCTTCACCAACACTTCAGCTTCAACACCGTTTGCTTCACCGTTTTGCACAATGTGCTCCACCCTCCTCATAACAGTCTCGACAGCTTCTTGCTCTTTCAAGAAAACGAAGACATCATCCGGTTGCATTTTCCTAATCTCAATATTTACACAAGTCTGAAGATCGGAAAAGGCATGTGCCCACGAGCAAGTCTCAGGGACCGGTAAGCTCATCAACTTCTTTGCAGAACCGGAGAATGCAGCAGCCAAGGCACTGCAAATGAAGAGAGTCACAACCTTGACTCCATACATGGCTCGCATCAAGACTTTCCCTTTTGAAGAGTTCTTGATCTTTGGGAGGTGTAGCGTTCGAGCGAGGCTATCCATGACAGAGAAGATGCTATCAATTCTAGGATTCTTTGAACCCATATGCTTCTTCCACCCGTCCAACGAAGAGCTAACCCGAACAAACTGCTTTGAGGAAGCACTTTCCAAATCGTGCAGGAGGCACCGAAGGTAGAGATGGCTCTGTTTCAGTCTAGAAATCTCGGAGGTGAAAGCATTGCCGATATCCAGCAACTTCACACTGTTATCCAAATACACATCAATCCACTTGTCGTCCCAGTCACAGATGGGGAGTTCGAGAGCAGTGATCAGAATTTTTATGTCGGCATGGATTTCAGACAGTAACTCCATTGCAGTTCTCATCCATGTCAATGACAAAACATCTTCCTTGCCAGAAAGTTTAAGCTGACTAAGCCTCCCTGCCAATTTCTCCTCGAAAGTGTTTAACAAACCAAGCATCTTTGGCGAGAGTGAAGATCCCTTTGGTAATATCATGCGGAAGGGGTTCCCGAATGGGAGGAAATTCTTGTGAGGATCATGAGGACGGCTCATTTGATGCACTGAATCCTGAGAGGAGAAAACACACATATGAGGATCCTAACTCTTAAACCGTATGATAACTTGAAGCAAAGAAAACATGGGGAAGAAGACGATCTAGCAAAGATATCTGATACCACATGAAAATACACGTTCATACTACTCTTTTTGTGGGCGTGTTAACAAACCTCAAAAGTATGAGTAACTATATTACTACTTAATTTAAAGCTATAATGAATCTATGCACAACAAATTCAACGAACATGTGGTTCTTAACATATGTAAACTCAATAGTCAATACCCAACCTCTAGTAAACAAGGGCCAAGAATTTCTTAATCTAGATCCAGAAAGGGAGAAAGCCAAAGAAAAATCGTGAAAATTACTGAAGAATTTTGTAACATCTCTCCAAGTTAGTAGATTATCAACAAATCAACTAGAGATATCAACAAGAGCAAACAGAAAAAGAAAAAGAAAAATAAAAACATAAATTCGTTCCAATTATAAGATCATCGCAGCTTAAAACGGCAAGCACGAATCTATCCAAATTATTGCAATTAAACCCCAAAACCAAACAAAGCTAACCCTACCATCATTGAAGCAATTATACCCAACATGAACTCAACTGACATCTACAAAAGCGAGAAAAAAGAATCCGAGCAAAAGCTTACCAAATTCGTCATAGCTCCACGCCTTCACCTATAAAACCTACCAAAGCGAACAAATTCCCTTGACTTTTAAAATTCGGCTAAGGAAATTCAAAGAGGAACACAAATAATAACAAATTCCCTTGACTTTTAAAACAGAAAGAGGAACATTGATAAATGTAAATGAGATTTTATAGGAGAGAACGAGAAGGAGAGAGGAAGTCGTACCTGAAGGCTGAAACAGTAGTCAGAGACGCGTAGAGGAGTGCCGATAAGAAAGTTCGACGAAAATCTAAGGAAACTGGTTGTTGGGTTTTCTGGATTTAATTTAATCAAATAATAAATGTTTAATTTAATCTAAGCAAACGTGGCAAGATATAATTTGTTATCGACTGATTTTTTATGGTATGGGAGCCAGCAGGAGATCAAGTCCGGAAATCGACCGTTCATTCTTTGCCGCAATGACGTCAGATTTAGGAGAACTTTTTTGTACGCAGATTGAGTTTTTTCTAAGGAAATTAAGTTGGTTGTTGAACGGTTGAAAAGTTCTTTAAAAAAAAAAAAAAGTTCATTTAAGTATTTTCTCTAAAGACCGTTTAGATACTAAGAATGATTTAAGAAATTTTGGCAATAAAAACTAATTTCTATATCGTTAGTAAAAAGTCATTTCATATGGAGTAATATGCATATCTTGTTTGGAGACAATTTAACATATAGAGAAAAGAAACTAACTATAATTTGAAGTCCGGCTCACAAGAATGAGAAATACAAACTAAGCTTCATATCTCTTTGTAGTTTTAAGATCAGTTCGGGTCAAGTCTTTCAAAAGACACGTGCTACATTGATATACATAGCATCACTATGCCATCATATAGTGATTAGAAACTTAGAATATATACATGAGAGTTGAGACTGAAACAGTATAGAAAGATGAAAGAAACAAGCAAGACCGGCCTAATACATCCATCTGCCAGCTACTTCTCATTCCCATTACAGATAGACACAAATTCTCATCTGAATTCATACAACGCTGTAATATGAGACAAAGCATGTGAATGCATAGCTGACATTTTACAAACATTCCATTTTTAACAAAATATAAGATCCAACACTGCCTACTTATCTGTATTAGCTAGGATACTGCTGTTCCGTATCTTTAAGTACCTTAGAAAGAATCATTTCTTTATGTAAGAATGAGTGATGAATAAGACGGGAGTTGATAATGGAATAGTATAAATAAGCATATAGATTTTCATACACAGGGTGTCAATTGTTGGACTATCTCCATCTAGTTTGCATTTGACTGCTATCTCCTTCACTAATATCAGATGTACCTTCATTCCTTTGTTTGTTAGTCACTTCTGAACCTTGATGGCTTTCTTCCCGGTGGAAACTCAAAGATTCTCGAGCAACTCGCCGTTCCTGAGTTTTCAGGCAATATTTAGTAAAACAAGAAGATTAACATTTGCATGTGGGCAATTGCTTTATTTTATATGCATGGATACCTCACGAGACAGCAAGTCTTCAGACTCCAGCATGTGTATTACATGACCCATTTTCGGCCTCTTCTGGGCATCGGGATCGACACATTTAAGGGCTACCAAGATTAAACGTTTGAGAGATTTTGAAGCAGGCTTTTCAGGCAATTTCGGATCCACTACTTCCTCAGACTTTCTGTTCCCAACCATCATTTTTAGCCAATCAACCAGGTTAACCTGCAATTTATGTCCTTGTTTAGAGTTCCTTGCAAATACAAGTCTAGTAATTGCAAAATATGAGACACTTTTTTCTGTTTTTGATGGAGACAAACCTCTCCCTGAGGCCGGCTATAATCCACAGGAGATCTTCCGGTAATAATCTCCATAATTAGTATCCCAAAGCTATAGATATCACTCTTCTCATTCAGCATACCAGTGCAAGCATATTCAGGAGCAACATATCTAGCAGAAGAATGGACAATGTTAGATTTCCCCCCTATTATAAAAATAAACAAAGTTTATTTGGACAAAGATGTATAGAAGAAAAAAAATCAACTTTTTGTTGCAATTTGACTAACCCGAATGTTCCCATTACTCGAGTTGTCACATAGGAGCTCTCAGAATTCAAGAGTTTGGCAAGCCCAAAATCTGACAACTTAGGATGCCATTGCCGGTCAAGCAATATGTTGCTGGACTTGATATCACGGTGGACAACCTTCGGTTCAAGACCTTCATGTAGATAAGCCAAGCTGCCACGGAGTCAAAGTTAATGAACTGAAGAAACTAAATCTTGAATCACAACTAGCAAGAGATCGAATTGATGTCGAGTTCAAATACCCTTTAGCGGTTCCTAGAATTATATTCACTCGGATATCCCATGTCAACGGGCTGACTTCCCCCACATCTCCATGAAGCCACTGGTCCAAATTCCCATTATCCACGTACTCATAGACTAGCATCCTATACGCAAGAAGAATATAAATTAGAATGAACAGAGGATCAACTTTTGATGCTTCAATATAAATTAAATGCTAACTTCCAACATGAAATAAGTAATCAAGATACCTATAAGCTCCTTCGACGCAGTAGCCAAACAACCTAACGAGATTTTTGTGTCTGACTCGCCCAATTGCTTCAACCTCTACCTTGAATTCTTTTTCAGCTTGACCCCTGTTAACAATGGTTGATCTTCTTAGGTTAGCTAACAAGCAAAATGATATAATATATCCACATAATGGAGAACTGAAACTCTCAGACCTTCAATGAAAAAAGAAAAAGGTTTAAGATTGACAGGGAAGAAGCAAGAAATCGAGATCAAAAAAAGCATTTATGTTCGTAAAAGCATGATTGAACTTCTTAAAGACATATTCCATCCCTCATGTGACACAAAACAAGCTTCTAACTTGTTTTTCCTAGGATTTAACACAAAATCTGGCTTGATTAGGTAAATAAAATTGCAACTCACTCCTTAATTCCTAAAGCTTGAAACTACCATCAGTCAGCCATGGAAACTCTATATCCCTGATGAAAAAGTTATCCATGAAAACTCAAAATGCAGGAACCACAATCAATACACAAATGCCTGCTCTGCTACTGCAAAGTATAAATCTTTTCAAAAACAAAAACAAATAGAAGAATTTACTCGCCTGTTATTCAGCAAGTTCTTTATAGCAATCTTTGTATTATCAGCCAATACACCATAATACATAATACCATATCCACCTTCCCCAATCACATTCTCATCTGCCAACCCATTGGAGGATGCCTCAAGTTCTCTTAAAGTATACCACCTTCCCCATCCCAAATGCGACACCTCCGGCAATGACCCACTACCTCCATATGACCCAGTGTCAGCACCACTTGTAGCCCTACTCTCACCACTTGATGCTCCTCTATCAGAAAACACCACCCTGTGCTCAACTTTACCCATGTCTATCTGTATCTCCGGTACGGCCTAATTAAGGAGAAAACAAAAACTATTCCCAGTCAGGCTAGAGCAAGAAAAACAGAGATTTACTTGGAAAACAAGTCATGAAAATAAAAGATCAGCCTGCAACTCAATCTCGTTACAGATTGTTTTGATAAAAAGAACATAAAGGATGAACCTATTAGTAAGATTAATTCTTGACTGTATCTGATAGGAATAATCAACTTCACAAATCATTAGCCTTTCCATTTTAAAATGAAGTGAGCACAGTAACTTACCGAAAAATAGCTAACTTCATTAATACCTTTTCCTACCTAAGAACGAGGTCTCTTTAGCATAAAAATAGTAAAGTAGGCAAATTCAAAAATGCAGTTCCAATTAAATAGCAAAGAACAGAATTAGATCTTGCAGTCATTAAACCTGAGGCGCAATCGCACGGTGATCGGCGGCGGCGGTGACGGAGGAATCGTGGAAGATCTCCTGAATTTCCCTGGACACGACTGGAGTAATCTCATTGCCACCGGAGAGCTTCCTCGAACGGCCGCGCTTACCCTTGCCGCTGCTGCGGCGGCGCGAGGCGGTGATGCAGAGAGATAATAGGAAGAGTATGAGCACAATCACAACTCCGACGACTACTCCGATCACCACCCATAGATGAAGACCGAAGATCGAGGTCTTCTTCGACAGCTCGGTGTTCACAAACGTCGCATCGTACACCGACATACTCGCCGCGAATCAACCACTGTGTGCGCGAGCGTTTTAGAGTGGGAATAATGAAAAATCCGACATGCAAATCGAAATTGGAGCTGGCGTGCGGAAATCTCGATTTGTTGGACTTGATTAAGAGTTCATGCGTGTGTGGATAAATTAGTCGACCGAGGATACGTCTGAATTGAACTGGAAAAACCTCCCGCCGGTGAAATGCCGGCGAATTTGTGTGTGCGAGAGAGAAAGAGTGAGAAAGATGAGAGAGATAATCTATACGTTACTGTACAGAAATGTGTGCTGTCTGTCTGTCCGAGTGTCATTCTCACTGTCAAAAGAAAAAGTATCACACCCGTGGACCACTTGTTGGCCCATCAATCACGCGGCACCACGCGTGTATTGGTGGATCACCTTTTTACAATTTAAATATTCACTTCGTCCTATGAAGCTTGCAAAATTTGTGTTAAAAAATAGTGGGTGTAAAGGTATAAAAATTTGCATGGATTTTAAGATAGTGGGTGAAAAGATAAAATAGTGGGTGTAAAAGTATAAAATAGTGATATAAAGTTAAAAAATAGTGGGATCCACTTGTTTAAGTGAATGTGGTCCACTCATTTTCATTGGCGGATCCAAGGGGGGGCGCCCGGCGGCGGCGGCCCCCCCGAACTCGTGTCGAAACACGATTTTTTATATGTAATTTTTAAGAAATTTCGTATTTCGCCCCCCGGAATGTACACTTAACTCTCTTTTCTATCGAATTTTTTAGTTTCGCCCCCCCTCTCTTATAATCCTGGATCCGCCCCTGCTTATTTTCTTTCTATTTTAGGTAATGTTGCAAGATTGGTGGGACAACCCGAAAAAGAAATATTGCAAAATTGGTGGGACGGAAAGAATACTTATTTATTGGTAATATGGTCCACCAATACACGCGTGGCACGGCATGATTGGTGGGCCAGAACATCCGGATTGCCCATTAGTCTACCTTTTTCATTTTACGAACATAATCCCAATTTCATTGCTTAAATAAACTCCAGTTCTTCCAATCTTTATCATTACTTTCAATATGCAACTCGATAACGACTCTAAAATTAACAATTAATAACTTTCGTTTATGTGTATATAATAATAGCACCAATTAATAAAATTATTTTAAGCATATTTGGGAAACATTGGCAAAAGGAAATAGTATCTTCATTTATTAGTTCATTGACTTCTGTATTATCATTGTTATCGGTGTAATATTATTACAAAATAAAAATATAAAATAGTTGTACTAAGTACTACAAATATATAAAACCTTAATAGCCAAAGCTTATAAATTTATTATACTACTTTAACAATTTCATTACAATTATCTAATTTCTTTTCAGTGCAAAAATTACAAAAATTATTAATTACTAACAAAGTAAAGTATAAAAGAAAAATTAAACAGTTGAAATAAGTATAGATTGTTGAGGGTTGAAGGGAAAAATGTATTCAAAGTTTACATATAAAAATAATAATACGCGTAATGTGTATTTTGCAACAAAAAAAAAATCAATTTAACGAGAAGAGAAAAATATACTTGAGACGGAGTTAAATAAAAGTAATATCGTTTAAATTAAGATATTTTTACACCTCAAAAACATTTATTAAAATCGATTAATAGGCATTGTGGTCATCCCTATTATTAATTTAAATTTAAATGCATGGCACACTATATGTCAGAGTTGGACCCATTTTCAACGGTAGAATAATAAGAAGGGGCGCAGTTTGAGCTACTTCGGTATGGCTAGTTTTATGTCAATACCAACCAAAACATTAAATGCAATACTACTGTTTTACTTGAATATTGCTCAAGTAGTATATGATATTATGTTATCAGATACAACATATCTGCGCATAAAATGATAGTAGTATATTATACTGAGAGAGAGAGAGAGAGTAAAAGTAAAGCACTGCAGAAAGAAGCAAAAGAAAGTAAGCTTATATAATTGGATATGGTAAGATTTTTATATAAACTTTAATTTTATTAAGTTAATTACAATATTGACAAAGTGTGTCCTTTTGTAGGTGTAGGGTTATAGATGGTTCGGACATTGACAAATGAACCATTCACTTTTAGTAGTGATCATTGGCCTTCATATTTGGTACCAACTACGTCATTTCAGAAAAGGATTGCTCCAGTTGCAGTTGGTATATAATAATTGAGGACAAGAGTGTTACATTAGCATAAATAATTAGCTACTACTCCCTCCGTCCCGGATGAAACGTCCTCTTTTTTTTCGGCGCGGTAATTTATGCGGTGTAATTTAAAAGTAAAGAATGGTGGCCACTTGTACTTTAGAGTAGGGGGCGCGGTAATTTATGCGGTGTAATTTAAAAGTAAAGAATGATGGCCACTTGTACTTTAGAGTAGGGGGAGTGAGTAAGTTTGTGGTAGTGGATAGGTTAGAGTAAATGTTTTGAATCCCACATAAGTAATTAGATGATTAATTATTTCCAAAAAAGAAATAGGGAATATTTCATCTGGAACACCCCGAAATAGAATAGGGGACGTTTCATTCGGGACGGAGGGAGTACTAGGCTGTCGCCAAACAAAAATAAACAATTCACTATTTAATTTTCCTTATTATTTTTCAGTTTGATTTAACCATTCGGTTTAACTATAGAAGAGAACCAAATTTTCAATTAACCAAAGTTACGGTTCGGCTGGCGGCACTATGTAGTACTACCATTTCTCTTCTTTTTGTCCATCAAGGTACAACTTAAATCAATTTACCAAATATCATCTATAATAGTAGTAGAATCTAAGGCTACAGTCAGATGACAAAACTTGAAAGAAAATGACCCGTCACCAAAAGGAAAAGCTTAAAACGCTTCTCATCTACAGAGGGAGGGAGTTTTAGACGTAGGGAGTTTAACCACATCCCAACACTAGTGGGAGTTCAAAAGCAAGAATACAAACATTCTGACATTGGAGCAGCCAAGACTAGACAAGGATTTATCGTATCGTATATGCAACTACCTGGCGCTCCGTTTCTTGATTTAGTCGGTCTTCTTGTCCGGTTCATCGATAGCAGCTAGTCTTTCGACGAGGGGTGGATGCGAATAGTGGTAAGCAGAATACCAAGGGTCAGTGTTCATGGATGAGAGATTCTCCTCCTGTCAAAACATAGAAACATTGTAACGGTTATGGTCGATGGGGAGTTTTAAAGCGAGCTAAGGAATACGATAGTTGGCAAAACTTTACCTGCAGTTTGATAAGACCGGCTCGTAGAGGAGCAGCATAACCAAGCTTCTTGGCAAAAGCATCAGCCTTTTTTAAAGAAAGAATAATGCCAATGCTTCAGTTTGAGAGAAATTCATAACAAGTCACGACAATAGATTTAGGCGAAAGCATGACAAGATTTACCTGAAACTCGAAAGCCCGGCTAACAAGATTAAGTAAGAAGCTTACAATGTGCTGGAGGGGTATCACTGTATGCTGCAATGACCAAGATAGATTTAAAAATCTGTATAGAACTAGGCACAATAATCAATTCTTAGTTATAAAGAATTGAAAAATTAAACCTGGAATATGATAAGCCCAATAAGGACTGGCTGAGTATCAAACCCAAAACTTTGGAAGAGATCCTTTGAGTTTCTAACAAGAGTATATCCTCCAAACTGCAGTAATGTCAGGATCTGCGTTGCCAATTACCACTAAAGCATGAGAATCATATATGTAGTACATCTCGCGAAGTGTCAGAGAGTAGTCATAAAACACACACAACTAAAAAAATATAATTAAAATCACATCCATTCTATACCTCATATAGAACGAATGGAGTTAATGACAATTTAACACAACTGAGGTCATTAAACAACTTAAACTAAGTGAAACAGAAGAGTCCCAAACAAAATAAGACAGAAAGTTGTTTGTGACCAATTGATTGGTAGCACCACAACATGGACAGCATAAAAAGAATGATTTGAAATAAGAAATAGAAATTAAGCATTGTGAAGTAATCTCGAGCGGGTTAAGTTAAATAAGGCAGGGTATGCTTTATAGCAACCATGATACCTGAACAGCGATGAAGGAGTACATTGTATGATTAAGCTTCCAGTGACCAAGTTCATGAGCAATAACAGCAACAACTTCTTCCTCATCTTTGCACTGCATAGAGTTTGAAAGTGGATAATGAGTTACATTTCTTAAATGAATCGACAGAAAAGAAAAGAGTAGCTAACGACTCCTCACCTGTTGTATTAACGTGTCATAAAGGACTATTCTTTTGTTTTTGAAAAACCCATACATGTAAGCCTGCAGAAAAATGTATGTTGAGTCTTCGTCAATGAAGCAAGAGTTGCCTAGCAAAAAGTGTGAAGACAAATGCAACACAAATCATAGCAACAAATACTGTATAGATAAAGAGATTAGCAAAGATTGCAAGCTTGAGATTAAGTTATTGCATCATTCCAGATCTCCAGACAAATTCATTGCTCTCTTCATCTATATTTTTTATTCTAATATACTCCCTCCATCCCAATTATCTTGTCCACTTTGGTTGTGGCGCGGTTTTAAGGAGAGTTGTTAGTTGTGTGTAGAGGTGTAAAGTTGTAGGCTCCACAAAAAAGCTATGTATAATAATTTGCTAAAAAAGGAAGTTGGACAATATATTTGAGACGGCCCAAAATAGAATACTGGACAAGATAATTGGACGGAGGGAATACTATCTAGAGCTAACAAATATTGAAAATTTGAAACCTGGGAGTCCCAAATATTTATTTAAATTTTTCCATAAGCATAATTTATAGCCCGATCAAGGCCTTTCTGTTTTCTCTCCATTCACCAACCTAAAGGCTAAATTTAAGTTTTTCCAATTAAATATAGAAAAATCATACAACATTTCAACAATGTATATACCCACAACTCACAACATAAAATATCATTTTACGGTTTAAGCAGGTCATTTTATTTAAAGATTCAAGGATGATATACTTTGAAAAATACAGTTCCTATAAGAAGAGATACTTAATTAAAAGGATACATGAATAAAAAACTAAAGCAAGCTCACATTGCTATGGCTTGACCTCGTTGATCCATCAACAACGAACAATTTCTTCAAAGGGAATTTTAAAGATGAAGCAAGATTCTCAATCTTGGCCCTCAGATCTCCCTCTGGAAGCTGTTCAATTAAAAAAAGTTGAAGAGCCAAAAGTACCATTATGTTATGTTAGGTTACTAGGTAAGTGTATCAACTCACTCAGAGAATCATCTCATTACTTACAGGGGTGAACTTGTTGAAAAGTGGGGCAATCACAACTGGATAAATAGTCATCATTACAAGAGACACAATAAGCATGAAGCCCCACAGATATATGGCCAAGTAAGGACCTCCTTTCTGCATTCAACAATAGCGAACATTAATGGATACAGTTCATTCTCACCATGGAGGAGGAGGAGCAAACATGTAAAACGCTACTTGTGCAGCCAAAATTGTCAGTTGACAGAATCTATACCATCTATTATAATGTAATACATAAGACAGAAGTACCTGCACAATAATGATGATAGCCGCTACAATAGGAGGACCAATAACTGCAGCTATTAGAACTCCTTTGATCATGTCCCTAAAGAATAACCATATCGTTTGCTGTAAAAAGAAGCAGCTCATCATGCCATATGTAAGATAATAGAAAGAGCCTATGTTACAAGAGAGTTGAAGAAATCTAACTGATATAAAATACAAATAGAATTATTGAGTAAATGATAGAAGTAAACACACACCTTGTTGAAACCATGGCGGGCCTCAATGACAAAAGTTGAATATAAGGAAAACGGCAAATCAGTTATCTGCAAAAGTAATGTATGAATTATGGTTAGCGAAAACCATGAGCATGCAATTTGCTGTAATTTTGTACGAAACGGTGAGCCCAATCCAAATAAAGTAATAAACATGTGGTGCTAGACTCTTTATGGAACTCAAAAATGCACCTGTGACCAGAACATAACGCCAGCTAAAAATGCAAGAGTGTGTAATATCTCATTTTCAGCATCGAGTCGTGCATACAATAGAAACTCTCCACACATCTGCAGTTACAAGAAAACACATATCGTAAGGCAAAAAAGAAAGAAAACATCAGCTATCAAACCAAAAAAAAGAAAGCATGAATAAGATGACTTACTTTCCAGAACCACGGTAGTATACCATAAAACAAAATTGCAGAGTCCATGAGTATGGTTACAAATTCGTGCACGAAATGGAAATTGCTGGAGAAATCAGATATCCATAACCAAGAAACAATTGGTTAGTTAAAGAACAGATGTGCAGTGTTATCAGAACTCATTATGTAGAACATAAATTACTGCTCAAAACCTTTTGTCGAGAGTATAAGCACGAGATTTTTCAAACTTTTCTTGGCTGATTACTCCTACCAATGGTTTTGGTAATGTTGGCAACTTCAGAGCAGCATGTTGCCGCAAATCAAGATACATCTCAAAAAAGTACACAGTTATCATAAATCCTGGATCATGCAAAGCCAAATGAGAATCAAAAAGTCCAAAGAACAAATGAGCAATGTAAGGTGATATCATTATTAGCCAAAGGCAGGTATGACATAACAAGGCATTCACCGAAAGTTTCGTAAGAGAAGTGATGCCAATGTCATCCTTTTGAACAAAGCCAATTAAAAACTCATTTAACGAGTCTCTCACACCGAATAAAACAGATAGGGAACATATAATCACACAAACATATATCTGTTCACAGAGCCAAACTGTGGCACGAAAAGTGCACATCGTTGACAATCCAAATGGAAAACAAACCTAAGCTCCACTTCAAACTTCAAAACCAAAATCATAGCGAGCGAGAGAGTTCAAAACGAACGCCAGTTCAAGAAATACGACATAAGCCTCAAAATCTGAAACTAACGAACGATCGCATACAAATATATAATACAATAAAAACCCTAACATTCGCACCACACCGATCACAAATGCTCCGTTCAACAGGAGACGTGTGGAGGAGGACTAACAGTTCGGAGAAACAAAAATCGATCAATCTTTAAACCCTAAAAAATACATTACACATACCCACGCACTCAGTTAATCAAACGAGAATCATATACATGTAAGTGGAAAACTGTATACTTGTCACATGGAAAGCGTAGAAGTAGAAGGACGGAAACCGTACCGACGACCGCTTCCATGTAGGGAAACGCCATGGCGGAGGAGAGAGAAGGTGGCTTTTTTCCCTTTTTCTTCAGCAGATGAGATTTTCAGAGGACAGAGTTTTTTATTTATACTGTGCAGTGAAAACTTAATTATGAGTTTATCTCACAAGAAATGTCCGTATAAGGTGTCGTGGTGTAGTTGGTTATCACGTCAGTCTAACACACTGAAGGTCTCCGGTTCGAGTCCGGGCGACGCCATTTTTCCTTATTATAATTTTATTTATTACTTTCATCAACGTTTAATCAACTAGTCAAATAGAGAAATTTAGCAGTTTTTTGTTTTTACAGAGAGCCTAATCAACCAAATTGTTAACCACCACTCAACAGTTGGTTACGTGCACATCTCATATTCATATTGCTCTCGAAATCTTCCATTTTTTATTTCCAAATATTGCTTTTTTGGCAAAGGGTTTTTCTCTCTCTAGAAAGCTGCAAAAGCAGCCATTATTGCCAAACAGAATTGGAAGGGAAAGCTATTCGTTTGTTAAACCTTAAATAATTCCATTCTGGGGTAAAGATATCTCTTTTTTGAGTGGATATATGCTTGTTTTGTTCTCAAAGTTGGTTGATTTAGTGGTCTATTTTGTTGTTGAGAAACTGAGTTTCTGCTCATGGGGCTTCTCTGAAAGTCTGCTTGAAGATTAATTTATGGGTCAGATTTCTTGAAATTTCTGGTTATGATGTTTGTGTGCAGAAAATTCTTGACTGCTGCTTTGCAAGATTGCTTAAGATAGCTTTTTAACTGTATATTTGAATATCTTTGCCAAGTAGAAGTGGAGTTTTGCTGTGTTCAGTAGGTTTGTTATGCAAAGCCAGCCCTTATGGAGGGATTGGATAGAGTTGCTTATGTAAATTGTAAATTTTGATAATTTTGCCCAATAGGATTGGGCTATTGTGATTATGTATGTTTGTTGTGATTAGTGTGCTATGTGTAGTATTCCGGCATAGCTATTGCATTCACAACCGGAATCCGGCCAATGAGATATTAGGGAATCTGTAAATTTGTTCTTGCATTTTGACTTAATATGTTTGTTGTTTTGGCATCTTGAGTGTGTACTGCTGATTCGTTACTCCTGTTGTTTTCATTCATTTGCACTACTACGTGTAGATTTACTATTCTTGGTTCTCGATCTTGTTAGCACTTTATTCATCCTATCTTATTCCGTCTTGCAGAATTAGGTATGCTTGTGACTTCCCTCCAATTCAACACTGCACAAAGGCTGGGAATTTATTAAAGACTAAGTTGTTACTTGTTAAGTAAAAGACTTGGTGAAATGGGAGGTTGTTGTTCGTCTTCCAGAAAGCTACAGCTTCATGGAGCACCGGTTTATTATTATGTTAGTGATCACATTATTATCCTTATTATTTTGTCATTTGCCAAGCTTACTTAGCTAGTAGCCTTTGCTGCTGACGCATTTATAAGTTGGCTTATTGAAGCATAACATAAATTCTTGAACTTCAGAATCTGAATTATTTTTTGCTATCCACTACATATCATGATATCTGTCTGATATAGGATGTAGTTTCGAAGTCTCTAGTTATCTCAACCTGAGCCTTAGTAGATTCCATGATACTGGTGATTGAATAAATTTCTTGTACTGGTCTAAGAAGTTTTTTCTGCTTTGCATCTCGTAGTATTATATTTAACTTCTTCCCATTGTATGCTTTTGATATGTCTCTTTATTTGTTCAGTATCCGCCATCTCCACAAGATCACGCCTTCCTGACATCTCAAGATAGCGGAATACTGCTCGATTTAAATCTCAACATGTCGGTTCCAGACACTTATCGACCCCCTCCTGCACCTATACCATACGATATAGTTCTGGGACGTCCGCAGTCTACATATCTTGGGTCTAGAGAAGTTAGTTTAAGTGGAAAACTTAGTTCGACGAATGTCGAAGGAGCAAATTACACAACCCAAATGGGCATTCCCTTATCTCCAAATAAGTCGGATATTGAGCTTTTGAAGTCTATTCCACTCACAGTAGCAGCAACAGATAATGAAGAGGATGTTTGTCCCACTTGTTTTGAAGGTAAATAAAGACCTGCATCTTGATTGCAATTTGTGCCTTCTTTCCATATTTCTTGTCATCATAGATAAGTTTGTGTTATTGTATATATGACAGAGTATGATTCAGAGAATCCTAAAATAGTGACCAAGTGTAACCATCACTTTCACCTCTCGTGCATACTCGAGTGGATGGAAAGAAGCGACACGTGTCCTATATGCGATCAGGTTAGTTGGTGTTCGGATACACTTAAAAGTCATAAAATCATATAGATGAACTGCCAAAAGTGTGATCTTATGTGTAAGCTTGAGGTTTTCCGTTCTCCAACGTGCAGGAAATGATATACGAAAACCCTATCAACGTGCCAAGTTGCGACTAACTTGGTTGTATCCTGCATAGCTCTTCACTGTAAATAGACAAGGGGATTCATGTGATTCTTGATTTTCTCTTCTTTCATGCATTGGATTGGATCAACATTTATTTCTTTGTAAATAGTTCAAACATACTGTCCCAATTCAGCCCTACTGAGAAAGAAGGGTGCTAAGCCTAAGAATCAACGTCCCTTGCAGTATTCTTCTTCCGGATTGCGAGCTGCATACAGACAGGTTTTCCTAAGTGCACACTTTGAGTAGCGGTGTCGAGTTCCTCTTTGTTATAAAGAAAAAGTTATCTTCTCAAGTGTAGAATTTCTTTTGTTGTATTGGATTTATGCAGGCTAGGGGGAGAAGCATGTAGAAGTTTCTTTGAATGTATAGACTGTATGTACATATGATGTGTGATAGAATTGCATTTGATTATTTGAACCACTAATTTTATTTTATTAATTATATTTTCAGTTTGCTAAAGTTTATGAACCAATTAATTTTATTTTATAACTACTTTGACTAAGATAGATAGTAAATAGGCGAGAATATGAAAATAATCATATAGCAAAATGAATTTAATAGGGCCACGGACACGGAGTCGCGATGTGACTATATAGTACTCCCTCCGTCCCACCCGACTTGGCTTCTTTCTTCTGTTTCATTGTCCCACTTGACTTGATCACTAACTAAAATAATACTCTAATAAATTCTAATGGCTCCCACCATTTTATACCACTTTACACACAACTACTCACTATTCTTAATAACCGTGCCCAAATCTATTAAGCCATGTCGGGCGGGACGGAGGGAGTATATCCTAATTAATTGTCTTGGCCGACTCTGATGGTGCTATTTCAAAGCGTTATAAATTATGCACGATAGATTCACTTTCAAATTGAGACCCTTCTATTATTGTACAGTTTTCAAGATAATCTTGTTTTTAAAATTTGACGAGGGAATTTGCTAGAATATGATATTTTGCTTTATTGTAATAGGATTGGAATATTCATCACTCATCACTTCATTACACGTTTCATTGTCTGAATAGTATAATTGTTAAGGTAATTTTATTACATGAATCAAGAATGACATGGGCATCTACGGAAGTTGAATTGCGTACATTATTAGAGATAGATACAATGTATGTATGTATCGACGCTACCCCTCGCAAGAGTAGGCTCTGACAAAGCCCCTTATTTTTTCTACATTTATTCATTCATCTTCTCAACCTTGCTTCATATAGTTGAACAAAACAAGTAATTATATTCTTCATATCTTTCTCTCTCTCTCTCTCTCATCCCTCCTTTCCTTAGAAAACAGAGAAGCAATTAACATGTCTTCCCCAACCAAGAGGCGCGAGATGGACTTGATGAAATTGTAAGTTCTTGAAATTTTTCTTTTTCTTTTTTTATTTGTGAAAAGTTTTTTTTTTTTTTTTCCCCCAACTCACAGGATTTTGATTATTTTATCCTTTTAGCGCATAAAGTCGCCGACTTTGTAATTGTTACTGAAAATTAGGCAACCTTGAAATAGGTTGATGACGGATTACAAGGTGGAGACGATCAATGATGGGATGCAAGAATTTTATGTGCTTTTTCATGGCCCCAGTGACAGTAAATTTTCCTAAATTATCTCAAACTCTATTTGCTTGCTTCTAGATGAAAACTATTTGGCTTTTGTTAGATCCATTTCAGCAAGTCTAAATAGGATTTGTAACGAACTTATTGTTTGCAGCTTTGTTTTGGAGTTTGGTCTTTCCTCCATGATTTCTGCAGAGTTGTTGAAGATGAATTGAATATTTGTTGATAATAATTGAGATTAGACCTTCTTCATTTACAGTGGGGATTGACTAGTTTTTTTAATCTTATAATTCCATTTTAAGGGCTTGCTTTAGTCAGGTTGAAATAGAATGGATCTTCCCATATGGCCTTATAGTCATGTTATTAGCCCTTTTAGTTACATTCTTTCATGCTTTATGTGTTTGTGTGGATTGTAGAGGAGTTTGACATGACCAGATTCTTCATAATTCTCATGTGTAATAACCCTTTTAGTCACATCCTTTGCTGCATTGTGTGTTTGTGTGGATGTTTACTCGACGATCATTTGGGACTAGAGGAGTTTGAGTTGACCAGATTCTTCACTATTCTCATGTTCATTAGCCCTTTTAGTTGACATGACCAGATTCTTCATAATTCTCTTGTTTAATCGGAGTACATTCTTTGCATTTGTTAAATATTAATTATTGATGGAATATTAGGTCCTTATCATGGCGGTATATGGAAAATAAGGGTCGGTCTTCCTGATGCTTACCCTTACAAGTCTCCATCAATTGTATTCATCAACAAGATGTATCATCCCAATGTGGATGAAATGTGAGTGTTCTTTCAATGCATCGACATGGCACATAATATATTACTCGGTTCAAAACTGAAGTATTATTTCCTTTTCTATGAAAAATTCCAGGTCAGGCTCGGTGTGTTTAGATGTTATCAACCAGACATGGAGCCCTATGTTCGGTAATAGGATCGTGTTATTACGTTGCATTTCAGTTTCATCCTGTTTCTTGTATTATTGATAAGTTCATTTTATTCTGCAGACCTTGTGAATGTATTTGAGGTGTTTCTACCACAACTTTTGCTGTACTCTAATCCATCGGACCCGTTGAATGGAGAGGCTGCAGCTTTGATGCTACGTGATCGAGCTGCTTATGAACAAAGAGTCAAAGGTAATGAAAGCTTTTCTCTTCAGAAACTTTAATCTGTACACTTAAACAAGATAGGGCTAAATGGCATCAAAAGCTATAGATAAATCTTGATTATGATCTTAACGGCCTAGGAATTATGTCCGGTGCAGAATTCGATCTTAATCTCTCTTGAGTACTAAATTAAGCTGAATTCTTCATAACATGGATTGACACCTCCACTAATCCCCAAGAAAGCACACCAAATAAAGTAGAAAAGCATGAAATTTTGTCCATTATCTAATCCAAACTTGCTATGTTTTATACTTGGGATTAATTGATTGTTTTGTACATCATCTACTAAGCATAACATGCCTATCCAGAATACTGTCTGAAATACGCGAAACCAGAAGATGTTGGGGCAGTCCCGGAAGAGGAATCGAGTGAAGACGAGGTTAGTGAAGACGAATGTGAGTCGAGCGACGAGCATGTGGCAGGGCCAGTGGATCCATAGCCTTCCCTATACGCCAGCAAGCAGTCTCTTTGTTTCATATAAGTGTACATAGAATAAGAAACTTTTGTATCCCTTGTAAAGTTTATTTCTCTTGCCAATATATGAAACATTGTTTTCTACTTTCTTATTACATCTTTGCTATCGTTTCTTTATCTAAAGCTAAATGTGTTTTTTCAGAAAAATTATATCTAAAGCTAAATGACTTTTTTCAGAAAAATTATTTAAAATTTAAAAAATCCGACCTACCGGATTCGAACCAGTGACCTAAGGATATCAGCAAACACACTACAGTCCTCCGCTCTACCAACTGAGCTAAGGTCGGATGTTGTAATAACTTCTAAATATAATAATTTGTCGATAATTCTATATTTAAATTGTGGTGGACAATAGTGTAAAACCGAATTTTGCACAAGAACGGAGTTTACCCAATGCGCACTTCGGTAGCGGCTGCGGGTTACCTCGTTATGCAAAACATGCACATTTATTGGCAAGGCATGTGCTATAGATATAAGACATTGTCTGGTTTTGAAGAATTTAGAAAAAGAAAGAAGATGAAAAAAGACTACTGGACCAATAATGTGACAACATTATTGAAACTAATCACAAGTTTAGCTTTTACTATTGTAGATTTAGCACAATTAATTAGAACATAACGACACATTATTGCACTTTGCACGGTTTCGGTACTTTTATTCTAACATTAAACAAGGAGAGCAAGATATAATTTTGAAATTCAAAAGGAGTTTATTTATATGTTTTGGATGTATTTTTACCAAAATTACTTCAAGAACAAATCTGTACCTCGAGAAAAACCATGTGTTTTTATTGGACCATTTTCCTTGATGAAATAATCAACAGATTATATTATCATAATTCAATTACGAAAATACTAATAGAAATAAGGTGGGGTTGTTCAAATTAGACTCGAACTGGGTACCTAAATGCGCCGGTCACCATATAGTTCAGCTGATCTTGTAGGTTGGGTATAAAGAGAACAAATAATTGTCATTTCAACGATGACCTAAATAGTAGAGTGAGTTGTCTTGTGATCAAAGATTACAAGTTTGAATCTCACACATATCTCTATATCTTAAGTTTGTCGTGCATGATCAACCTTGTAGAACATCATCTATGTAGCGTTAGGAATCCATGATTACAAATTAGACGAGTGAAATTTAAATTAGGAGCAACAATCCGACCCACCACTTTACATTCACCCTTAATCTATGTAGTTTTTATGCTATTGTTCATAAGTGCATATCTTGAGTAGTGGTTGAAATTATCTTATAAAATATAGTGAATATTCTATTTCTCACATAAATTTTATTAATCTACCCGAGTATTTTATTATTACTATTATTATCAAAATAGGATATATTATTGCGAAAGAGCTAGGAAAATTCTGTTAAGGCCCGCAAAAGTAAAAAGCCCCACCAAGGAGTGGCAAATCCGTCATAGCCAACTCTTTCACCCTTCATTTAAAACCCAATTCCCTCCCCAGCAACACACATCCCACACCCATTAATCGTACATGCACACATAGAACCTCTGCACACACACACACACAAAAACAGAGAAAAATGGCGAAAACCGCCGCCTCCGCCGCGGCGCGATTCCCCTCGATCGAGAAATGCGACCTCTCCGACGATAACTACCACTCGATCGCGGCGGATCTCGACGGAACTCTCCTCATCTCGCGATCCTCCTTCCCTTACTTCATGCTCGGTTCAATCGAGTCCGGCAGCCTCTTCCGCGGACTGCTCCTCCTCCTCGCCTTCCCGATCATCGCCGTCGCCTACGTTTTCTTCTCCGAAGCCCTCGCCATCCAGATGCTGATCTACATTTCGTTCGCCGGAATCAAGGTGCGCGATATCGAGCTGGCCTCGCGCGCCGTGCTACCGAGGTTTTACGCGAGCGACGTTAGGGCGGAGAGCTTCGCCGTCTTCGATAAGTGCAAGAGGAAAGTGATAATCACGGCGAATCCAACGATCATGGTGGAGCCGTTCGTGAAGGAGTATTTGGGCGGAGATAAAGTGATCGGAACCGAAATTGAGGTGGATCCGAAGACGAGGAAGGCGGCCGGTTTCGTGAAGAAGCCGGGGGTTTTGGTGGGGAAATGGAAGAAATTGGGAGTGCTGAAGGAGTTCGGAGACGAGAGGCCAGATCTCGGAATCGGAGATCGGGAATCCGACCACGATTTCATGTCAATTTGCAAGGTTAGTAATCTTTCCTTTGTCTTCTAGTTAGTTCGAATTTTGAGTAATTATATGAATCCGTATGAAATTTTGAATTTGTGTTCCTCGTGCATTTGCTTGTTTCTTCCCCCAAATTAATTATCCATTACCGTTTCATTGCAAACTTGTGATTGTGAATATGATTTCCTGTGTGATTAAATCTTGAACTTGGAAACTTCGCTAGATTTCTTATCAATGTTGATCAATATATTTCACGATATATACATGGCCGACTATATTCCTATGTGATTATATCCTATCCCAATATCACATACACAAATCACGCATATAATTATACAAAAATATATACATATGCACATTGTTATTTAAAAAATCCAGAATAATTATATGAAAGAGTCGTTTAATAAATGTAGTAGTTGGGATGTAGTTATATGTAGATAGACTTCTTTAGCCCCTAACGTGACGGTAGCGTCGTGTCAATTTTATTTTTTAGACTTTATTACAAGATGCATGCTGCCTAATTTAATGTGATTAAATGTTACAATTGTATTCTTTTCTCAAAAATCTAATGTTTCAATTACATTGTAATATTACCAACTCATATTTTACTAGGAAGCATTAATTAAAAAAAATGTATAAGAATATGATTGCATTAATACATGATGATTGTGTAGATATGTGAATAAAAGATGCAGCCATATTTAGTGTTTTATTGATGTGCAAAGAATTTTAATTGAGTTTTACTGTGTTATGGTAAGCAGGAAGGATATATGGTACACCCAAGCAAAACCGCAAAGCCAGCGCCGCTCGATTGCATGAAAAGCCGACTGATCTTCCACGACGGCCGCCTAGTCCAACGCCCTACTCCGTTAACCGCCCTCATCACCTACATTTGGCTTCCCTTCGGTTTCGCCCTCTCTATACTCCGCGTATACTTCAACCTCCCCCTACCGGAGCGCATCGTCCGCTACACCTACCCAATGCTCGGCATCAACCTCGTCATCAAAGGCAATCCGCCGCCGTCAAACTCCCCGGGCAACCTCTACGTCTGCAACCACCGCACCGCCCTGGACCCCATCGTCATCGCCATCGCCCTCGGCCGCAAAGTCTCGTGCGTCACCTACAGCGTCAGCAAGCTCTCGAGGCTCCTCTCCCCAATCCCAGCCGTCGCACTGACCCGCGACCGCGAGGCGGACGCGGCCATGATCAGGGCGCTGCTGGAGAAGGGCGACCTGGTCGTGTGCCCGGAGGGGACCACGTGCCGGGAGCCGTATCTGTTGAGGTTCAGTGCTTTGTTTGCGGAGTTGAGTGACCGGATAGTGCCGGTGGCGGTGAACTTGGAGCAGAGTATGTTTAACGGGACGACGGTGAGGGGAGTGAAGTTTTGGGATGCTTATTTTTACTTTATGAACCCTAGGCCGACTTATGAGGTGACTTTTCTGGAGAGGCTGCCGGTGGAGATGACGTGTGGGGGAGGTGGGAAGTCGGCGATTGAGGTGGCGAATCATGTGCAGAGGGTGTTGGGTGATTGTCTTGGATTTGAGTGTAGTCAGTTGACTAGGAAGGATAAGTATATGTTGCTTGGTGGGAATGATGGGAAGGTGGAGTCAATGTATGGCAAGAAATGATGGATAAGAATTTGGTAATAGATGGGTATTTTTAGGTACATCTGCTAAGAAATATTATTATTTTCTTGTTTTAGTTTTGTTGTTTCGGTGATGTAGAACTGTCACACATTATTCCATTAGGTTAATGATAATATTTTGGAGCATAAATGAGTTGGATGATTTCGTTCCATTTATCATATTCTTGTGTGGATCTAAAAGTCATGTGAGAGCAAACATCCCAATTTCTTATAAATTACAATTATTTCTAAATTTTGAAGCCAAATAGATCATGACCGACATGAGTAGCCTAATAAATGCCACAAATTTGGTTGGATGCCGCATAGTTGGTGGCTGATCTAGTTGAGGTGCAGAATTTAATGAGCTGTCCTTGAAATTGCAGAATTTGGTTCGAGGAACAGTCGCTCTCAACTATTTACATACTCATCATTAATGCCACACGTTTAATTTATTCTATAGGCTTTTGATGTAATAAAATATTAATATTAAATTAAAATTAAAATGAAGACTGTCGTGGTCAAGTTACAGAGGTTTGTGATGTAAATACAAGGTAAGGTAACTGTTGAAATCGTCATTGCTCGTCTTGTTGAAGCCGCACGTGCGGACATGGTCGGTAACTGTAAGGTTCCCCACTCCTCCACATATGCTTCAGCTCACCTCTCTTCTTCGCCAGCGTTATCAGAGTGCCTTAATTCAACAAAACATGAGGTTGAAACACGATAATATTTGCAATAAAACACAGACTCGAACGCAAAGAGAAATAAAGGATACCTAAAGTGAAAGGAACAATGTAAAGCAAAGCTGGCTGGCCATGCCCATCCATCAGATTGAGAGCCACATATGTAATAAGAAGACCTGTCATATAAGCCAAGAAGAATTAAATTGGACGGATGATAAATGAAAGATACAAGAGTAAGTGATAATTCTACTGGACCAAAATGTTTCGTGTATTTTTAATATAAAATTTGAACAGAACGAAATGTACCTAAACCATAAGCAAGCATTGCCCAAAGGAAGTATCCAGCTTTGAGGCTTTTCTTAGACAGAAAATCACACCTGCAAGTGAGCAAGAATCCATGACAAGACGATCGAAAGAGGAAACAACGCGAGCTAAAGAACTAAACTCTGTCCAAACCTCAGGGCAAAAGCTACTAGTAGCCCCGGTATGATGATATCACCAAATCCAATGATACTGAATCCGCCCCAAGGATCAAACATTCGAGGGATCTTGAGCAGCATCGGAATGCCATCTTCTCCACTTCCATCACCACGAGCTACCTACGTAGAAGAAACAAAAAGAAGTGGTTTCATGACTTGTAAAGGAGCAGAAAGGATTCAGACAAGTGTTTGCTCACCACTATCATCACACTCTTATGGAAGATCCGTTTGGACAAGAAGACCCAAAATATGTCATACAAGAACGAACAGCTCAGTAGAACCGTTCCCACCTTGAGTAACATCACAAGAATTTGATGAGCATTTGCTTGATATAATATTTTGACAAAATAATTTATAAGTTATGTAGTGCATCTGTGACATGAGTATAGAAACCACCTTGAGGTTCGGGACTCGTACTATCTGCAGAACAGTGATGATCAATGCAATCCCCTGTTCAAGGTTGAGCCAAACATTTCAATTCAGAGCCCAAAAATTGTTTTTTCTTGGTTTAAAGCAGAGGAGGTTGGATTTGGTCTGAGAGAGAGAGAGGCAGGCATTCTTACAAGTATGTCTTGGCCGATCCAAGCGAGTGTCTGACTGCGGTACACTGCCCACAAAACAGAAAACGCTATGCAAACTGGAGAAACAGCGAGTGTCAGATATGATACAGATCCCAGAAGAGGTAGTTTAACAAACGACTCTGCAGCATGTTCAAACCATCTGAAACTATATTTAAATGATGTAAGTCAATGCTTTCAAGAACATACGAAAGCTGCAAACTTTATCAAGCAAACAACAATATGAATCCACAAATAAAATGACATTTTATGCCATTAGTATTTGCAGTGAAGACAATCAATTTTATAACAAAATTTGGTCTGAAAACTGGCCTAATTGCTCTAATAACTTCTTTTTTTCTCTATGTTTTACTCCAAACTCATAGTTAGCTGGTTAGTTAAGACTTGGAGCTATAGAAATAAATTTAGTCTCCTTTTCTTTGTTTTAACAAGAAAGAAGAATACTTAATCAGCTTTTTCCAGTGATATGATGATAGTTTTAGTCTTTTAGACAATGAATCTATAACCAAATTTGGCTAGAAAAACTTGGTCTAATACCTTTTCTGTCTCAATAGTTGGAAGAGCTGGTAAAAAAAGACTTGGAGCTATAGAACAAATTTTGTCTCTCCTTTCTATGTTTTATCAACAAATAATCAACTTTGTGGAGTGATATGATGATAGTTTTGAACAGTACATACCAGGATAGAAAGGCCACCAGACAAGCTTGCAGACCCTGTAGTTCAAAAGGACAAGAATCAGTAGACAGTTAAAAGATGCGTAGCAGTCGATTCTCTTGCATTTTATGATACATACCAAAGCTTAGGCTTATCATTTTATCGATCTATTTGACAAATTTATGAGAAAGTTTTTTAGTGAAACAATTTAAATATGCAAGAACGTCAAAAGCCTTAAGTGAATCTAATTCAAACATATTTGAAGAAATGAGGCCATACCTCTACACCACCTATGCAGAACACAACCACAAGAATCTCAATGAACCAGTAAGACATCAACTTGTAGAGCATAACCAAGAAACATGAGGCAACCACGACAAAGAAAATCGCGGAGGTTATGGTGATCTCGATCAGACCACTCGAGTGTGAAGCGTCTCCGCTGAGGTCATCAAAACCATCCTGCTAGGTTACACTTAAAACATCAGAAATTGCACATTTCTTGCAACAAAATCATAAGATTACATTGAATGACATGTTGCACTACCTTTAAGAGCTTGTCATGCTCTGCAGCTGCTTCTCTAGCAGTCCATGCCGACCAATAAGATGCACATAGTATCGTACCAACGGCCATCAGCCATAGAAACACCTCTGCAACATCTACCAGCGGCCGTTTTGGCGAGTAAATCTGAATGGAAACTGAAAATAACAGAAGCTTTTCAATGGGTTGCAAATACACAAATTACCTATTAAAAGTAAATGTAGTTTAAAGCTTACCATGTGAAGCATTCATCATGCTTTGTTTCAAGCTTACACCGGCGTCTTGTGGGAGCATGACAACCGGGATGCCAATATCTACATCAGTCTCATTCTTTTCACAAACCATCTTGTAGAGTTCTGGAAAACAGCCCCATCAGCAAGTACGGAGGGACATTGTTGTTTTTGACATGAAATTACTATAATACACTCATATGTTTACTGAAATATTTTTAAACACATTTTGCAGGAGAAATTGATGAAAAGGTTTGGAAATTATGCCATCTTAGAAGCTCTCAAATTCATGCAGATTCATTATGCAAAATTTCTTCGTCCATGTAATTCATGTGTTCAAGAGAGAGAGAGAGAGAGAGAGAGAGAGAGAGAGAGAGAGAGAGAGAGAGAGAGAGAGAGAGAGAGAGAGACCTGTGTTATTGTTTATGATGAGTAGAGCTGAAGCACCAGCAGCTTCTGCAACATTTGCTTTGGTTACAAAACTGCAGTTTCCGCGGTGGACCAAGATAGCCTCACCTGTCAGCTATGGACTGAAAACTTTTAAAACAATTAAGGCATATAATCAAAACAGCAGCAAATGTATGAGAGAAGAAGAGAAACCTTGTTCTTGGGTTTACTACAACAGTCAGGAGGGTCTGTAAGAGCCACTATAGTCTGGCTGGCGCGCTTCTCCTTTGATTCCAAGGTGGGACCAAATCGAGCACCGATGCCCACAAACTGTGATACTTCTTCACCATCTATCCAAATTGGCACTTTAACCTATGAAACATTAATGAACTGTAACTTCAGTTGATCATGTACATATTGCTATAACTCTTGTATGAGAAATTCAGGCATTCTAATATAACAAAGAGATTGATTCTCCGAGATTGAGTCATTGACACAAGATACCTTAATAAGTGTTTCTATAAGTTGAATATTAACCTTCACATGCTTACTTTGCAGCTTGTTCAGCTATCTTAGCAAATGGCTAAATCTTTCTTAGATGACTGAAAGGAAAATCAAACTCAAGCCTTTTTTTAACTTTTACAAGTTGAAACTCTGCTTTCTCAAAGATTCTACTTCAAACATCCTGCTATGAAATAAAAACTCTTCTCCTCATTAAATTAAAATGAAAATTGAAAACTAACAGTATTTTGTTTGAATTACTTTCTAAGTTCTTTTCCTTTAACCAATAATTGTCTTTGTTTGCTAATTCCTATATCCACAAGTAGATATTGTCCATGATCCCGTTAACATCCATAAGAAGGCTATCAGGTCAAGAACAAAATCTTTAGACTGATATCCCTAATAAATTTATCTCCCCTTAAGCAGCACACAACTTGAGAAACAGTTGTGGATTTTCATCATCACGAGAAAAACTATAGATCATAATCCGAGATTCAATCAACTGTATTGTAGGCTATATGCAAGAAGAAGAATATTAAGACCATACTCATAGTTGTCCACAATATCCATATTAAATGGCTTTAATTAATCTGAGATACACATAGAAACCCTCACTAAAAACAATCTTCACCGGGCAAAGGGGCAAATAAATAGTGTTGATATTGCTAGCCATTAGCACCTCCATAATTAAAACTAGCAATCAACCACCACGAAAAAATACACACTGTATCAACAAAATATAAACAAAAATGCAATTATTTAGTGAAAGAAATGCAAAAAGGTGCAAACTTTAAACTTTGAGAGAAATAGAGAGAGAGAGAGTTTTACCAGCACGAAATTGTTATCACACCCAGGCTTCTTGGGAGCAATATCATCTTGGTGAACTATATCTCCCCCAAACACCACCGAACTGCACAACAGCAAACCAACCGCACTAAAGTAACTGTAGAGAACTCTGCTCCCAAACTCCATCAATTCACCCCAAAAAAAAGGGAAAAAACACTCTTTGGAAGAAGTATATCAAGTGAGAGATCAAATGCTCGTCCCTTTTCCTTGTTGCCGAGATATTATTGCGGAGATGTGAAGTAGTGGGAGACAAAAAGCATAGGAATTGAGATTTTAGAAAGAGAAAAAGGCGAGAACGTAGGGGACTGTTTGGCTCTCCCGTTATCGCTTTCTTTAATCTGGTCCTGACAACACCGCCATGTTTTTAACCGTTAAAACCGGTTTTTGACTTTTGTACGAACTCAGCCATCTGTCGTCACGGAGGTGGGGCGTGGGCTGCACGCGACGGAAGTGTTTTGTCGGTCCTATGCGGTGAATCCACGATATTTTGGGGAGGGAGGGGCACTAGGGCTGGAGAGTGGGAGCGGACAAATACCCGTGACCGGATGAGCCGGTTGTTTATTTCCGTATATCCGGCCGTACGGATTGAGAGGAAGTCGCTAGATCGCGTGGATTGCTGTAATAAATTAAGTTGTTCAGATTCAGGTAGCCCTTACGCTTGCTGTCACTTGGATGCATTTACACCCTAGCAAGTAGCAACCATGCATCTTGAGTTTCGTTGGTGGTGGCAAAGTCGACTATTCTCTTTAATTTGTACAGGCAAATTGAATTTTTTTAAGTCTCAAACTATGCTAGTTTGGCAACATAGTCTTTTATTTATTTTTTTAGTTAATTAATTCCTAAATTATAGAATTTTAAATGAATTGGTTATTTTGTTAATTTTTTTGCTGATCAAATGTTAGTCAACGATTTTTAAAAGGTATTTTCGATATAATTTTATTGAGGAGCAAAACTTTCAAATACTTTACTTTTTTTTTTCTTAACTTTTTTGAAACTTTTAAAAAATTGAAAAATATTTTAATCGTTTTGATTTTTTTTTAAAATTAAAATACGCCAATTTTAAATATTTTGACCATTCCAACCAATTATAATGTATTCGGGGATCATAGTCGTCAAATTTTTTTTGATTTTTTTTAAAGTTCAAATACGTCAATTTTAAATGTGCTGACCATTCTCGCTAATTATAATATATTTGGAAATCATAATCGCCAAATTTTATTACTCCGTAATCAATTTTTGAAATATTACTATAAAAACGAGGGATTAAAATATAAAATATATGAAAAATTAAAGAATAAATCCTATTGGAATGAAAACTGGTTTTGAATGGAAATCTACTATAGTTTTATTAATTGATTATCAAATACTCTACGTTTTAATCTCTCGTTATCATAATAATATATTTGAAAAATTTGATCACGGGAGCTATAAAATTTGATGATTATGATTCTAAAATATATTAGAATTGACTGGATTGGTCCTCAACTTATTTAAAATTGGCGTAGTTGGTCCTAAAAAAATCAAAACGACTAAAATAGTTTTTGATTAATTAAAAAAATTAAGTAAAAAAATAGTTAAATTGGTCCTCAATATTTTAGTATTTGGACGTTTTGGTCCTCAATAATATTATATCGAAAATGCCCTTTAAAATTGTTGACTAACAAAAATTTTAACAGAATGATCAATTCATCTAAAATTCTATAACTTGGGGACCAATTAACTAAAAAATAAATAAGAGACCAAATTGGTCAAACACGCATAGTTTGAGGACTAAAATATCAAATTTGTCATTTGCACATGAAATTAATGTGACATGAGTACTTGCACTTCCATACTAAATAAATCTTCATGTACACTAGTAACATAACATTACCTATAAATTAGACATAAAATATAAATTGCACTAAATTAATTATGTGTGACAGAAGACTTATTGTTAGTGGAATCTTAAGGCTTCAACAATAAAAGAATACGACGCACATTATCTTCAAGAGATTGATATGAAAAAAAAAGTTGTCAATCCACCCTACTAATTACATAGTCTATAGGTAGGAACGATTATAGAATTTTAAAATGAGGTTGAATTTGTAAATATAAGGGCAAAATATGCAATTCATGAAGCCAACTTGGAATCTTGTAGGTGTAGAGCAGTAAATCTGTAATAAGACCGAAAAAACCCAAGTTAAGTACACAATTTGACGGCTAATGCATTTCCGGCATTCCCAAATAAAAAAATTCAGATTAATTATACAAGACCGTTATGTATAAATAAAAAATTTACTTCATATACATTAAAATAGTCGTTGCAAATTTTCCTTGTCATAAAAAAAATTTATTTACACCATATATCAATCTAATCCAAAAATGAGTATCGAATATAACAAGCAAGTCCAACAAGCCAATATGGCAGTAGTTATGCTGGCTGAGCCGAAGCCATGTGTGAACAAGGTTTGGCCCGACAATATATGAGTATTTTTTTTATTATACATATATATATATATATATATATATATATATATATATATATATATATACTCCCTCCGTCCCACAATTCTTATCCCTTTTTTTTTTAGCACGAGAATTTAGGAGAGTGGTTGGTTGTGAGTGAGATGGTGGGGTCCTTAGAAAAAGTGTATGTAATAATTTGCTATTTTAGGTAAAGGGACAAGAATTGTGGGACGTCCAAAAAAGGAATAAGTGACAAGAATTATGGGACGGATGGAGTATATAATTGGAATCAATTGTTGAAAATGAAATGCATTTTCAGAATGGCATTATTCAATTGTTCCAGGGTATTTTTTTCGTATTGAATGTTGCTTCCATACAGAAAAGAAGTACTGTATTTAAGTTCTACTAGCCTTTTTCCTTTTCAATTATTTTCATTTATTGGTGTAAAGAATACAATGGGCCCAAATTCATACAATACAGTCAAATTAATTATAATAAAGTCTTCATAAATTAATATTAGGTAAAATAATAATCTTTACGATAATTTTTTTTATTAAGATAATAATTTTAAGAAACTTATATAGAGAAATAAATGGTGAAATCGTAAATTAAGTAATTCATTATGTTACTTTTATAATCAAGACAAGACAATTTTGTAAAATACTATATTTGTCGGGTTACTTTTTATTTTATAGACTTAAATATATTTGAATATGCAATGTTTGATTCTTGACGTGTAACTGACTTTAAAAATATTAGTATATTAGTCTAAACTTCATAATCAATATTATTTTGAAGTATGATATTCACTACATCAATTTTGTTGCCGTAGTCAAGATAAGATAATTAATCACGACTTAAAGTTCATGAGAATCGTTTTTACGAGCGTGTTGTTCATCTAAATTCTTTGATAACATTTTTACTAATGTTAATTGCTCATGGATGTTTATCTTAAGAACTATTACTCATTACATCACTTCCTAGATAAAAATAATGTTAAGTATTTATAATTCATTAAATATAAGTCATTATTTTTCTTAATAAAAATAATTAGTAAAGTGTCAATAAATATGATATGTAATAGAACTCTTTAAAATCACCTAATTAAAATTCGATTTCCTCTAATTTCCATTACATTCTGTAAATCAATAAAAATTAATGTATAAATTAGTTAATATCTATAAAAGAACAAATAGTATGGTCCAACAGTATTAATTTATGTTGTTTTGTACATGTATTTAATATTAAATAAATTAATAAAATTTATGTATTGATTGATGATTGTATAGTGGTTATACATTTTGCCGTGAATGTGGAGTCGCGTTTCATCTTACCGAAGAGAAAACGCGACTTAAGCAACCCAACTCTCGACTCTGAGGTTTCTCCTACTAGCCGGTGGAGCTCCAAATCCCGCACGATCTGATCCATCTGAGGGAAAATACAGCAAAATAGCAAGATGATGGTGGATCTCAGCTCGTTTTCGGACGACAAATTCGAACCGAAGAAATGGATAAACGGCGCCGTTCAGCAGCGCCACCCGCAGGATCCGATCGAGAAGCATCTCGTGGATCTGGAGATGAAGCTACAGATGGTGTCGGAGGAGATCGCCGCCTCTCTCGAGGAGCAGAGCTCCGCCGCGATCCTACGCGTCCCCCGCGCTTCTCGAGACGTCCTCCGCCTCAGAGACGACGCGCTGTCGCTCCGTTCATCAGTCGCCAGCATACTGATCTCGCTCAAGAAGGTGCTGTGATTTCCTTCTTACGCATATTTTACCTCGGCAATGCTCCTGGAATATTATATTTCTATTTAGTTTTCTAGGAATTCAGATGAGTTTTTAATTTAAATTCCCTAATTTAATAGTTTTGCAAATTTAGGAGCTTGGGTGAATGTGGATTCAGTTTCACTATAATGGAAAATTATTAAATCTAATGTGAACTGTCAATGATAAGATTGGCTACTTGCCTGAAAATGAGAGGGACGGGGTAATCTGAAAGTTAGTTGAGCGCGAATTTGCAAACCTTAGAGCAGTTCGTTTTATAGTATGAGACTAATGCAAACGTAGTATCTAAGTGCTGAATGTTGTGTCTGAAGTTGTTTGCGTATATGTTTGAAAGTAGTTAGTGTGATTTTTTGGCGTCAATTTGAAATTGTTTGCAGGCTGAGGGATCCTCTGCAGAGTCAATCGCAGCCCTTGCTAAAATTGATACAGTCAAGCGCAGGATGGAAGCGGCATATGAGACATTGCAGGTAGGGTTATGTTTCATTTTCTGTATTTAGGGCGCTAAGCTGTTGGTTGATAGGTGTTAGTTCTAGTTTATTGTCGATCAGTGGATGTTGTTTCTATTGTTGAACAGGATGCTGCTGGATTGACACAATTAAGCTCAACCGTGGAGGATGTATTTGCCAGTGGCGATCTCCCACGCGCTGCAGAAACCTTGGCTAACATGAGACATTGTCTTACTGCTGTTGGGGAGGTAGTCTTTCCTAACATGAAATTTTCTATGTTAGTAGCGAGCTGAGAATCTTTGGAACATTATGACTCATGAGTTTTCAATGATCAGGTTGCTGAATTTGCTAATATAAGAAAGCAGCTTGAAGTTTTAGAAGATAGATTGGACTCAATGGTTCAGCCTCGTCTTACAGATGCATTGAACAATAAAAAGGTAGCTTACATAATTCATTGTAGTTTACTTTCAAGGTGAATAGTTCTTTTGTTGTCTAACCTGTTGGATTTTGTCTAGTGGTTATTTTTCTAACTTGACAGGGAAATTTAAAACCTTTTTCTTTCATAGGCTAATGTCGCTCAAGAAATGCGGGGGATCCTCATTAGAATCGGGAGATTTAAGTCTTTAGAGAGTTACTATTCAAAAGTCCACCTCAAACCCATAAGGAAGCTATGGGAAGATTTTGACTTGAAGCAGCAATCTACTAAAATTGCAAATGAGAAGAATGAACTGGAACAGTTCTCAAGTACAGCGGAATCACAACCAAATTCGCGCACAATTTCTTTCTCGAGATGGTTGCCTAGTTTCTACGACGAGTTGTTACTCTATCTTGAGCAAGAGTGGAAGTGGTATTTCTTTTTAAAATCTCATATTTGTTCTTTCTGTGTTATTTAACTTTGATCCCCTCTAATATTGATAGTATATCATGTTTTGTAGGTGAATATTGCTTTATTTTTTTAAAAGATAATTGTAGAGATTATTTTAACACCGCTTTATTATCACTAGATACGTTAATATGAAATACTCATTCTCCTCGAAATCCCTCTACAGGTGCGTGCTTGCTTTCCCTGAAGATTACAAAACTCTTGTTCCAAAATTGTTGATTGAGACAATGTCATCCATTTGTACAAGTTTTGTATCCCGTGTTAATCTAGCTACTGGGAATGTTGTCGCTGAGACTAAAGCGTTGGCGAAAGGTTATTCTTCAAATCTCTGATCTTGCAATCAATTTCTGATTTTAAGAATTAGAGTTTTCTAAGGCTCCACATGTTCTTTCCATCTTAAATACATATAATGCAATCCTGGAAAATTGTCCAACTCCTTTATGCGCCAAAGAAAACAAAGATCTTATCCCTTACACTATTATCCCTTCAGAATCTGCACCCTAGTATGTTATACGGACCGTGGAGTGACTGACATATAATCATGCAGTCCTCTAGTAAAAAATTTAACCATTTCTATCGACCGTTATCAACTTAGAAATGAAGATCTAGCTGACCACATCACAAATCAATGCAACCTAAATTAAGGGAAGTGGAGCTCAAATGCTATGAGGCAGTTTGCTTCTAGTTTGGCAATGTACCCATCATTTTATTGCTTATTACCTATGATTCCAAAGTAAAAATGATTGGCTTATACTGGTAATTCATGGCGCTATTAAAAAAAAAAAAACTTATTACACAAAATAAGAAAATAGTATGTCCATAAGCTGCTTCAGGGTTGAGTGATCTGATGAGTTGAGAATTAATGATGTTTAGTGTTTTATACTTAATGTATGTCTTAGAAATTAATTTGAGGTTGAAGTTCTAGTTAAAAGTTAATCCCATGCTGTTGTCTCTTTCAGGTATATTGGACATCTTATCCGGTGATTTATCTAAAGGAGCCAAAATTCATACAAAGCATTTAGAGGCTCTGATAGAGCTACACAACTTAACTGGGAGTTTTGCTAGGAATATTCAACATTTGTTTTCGGATTCAGATCAGTATGTGTTGTTGGACTCAATGAAGGCAGTCTACTTGCCATATGAAACTTTTAAGCAGAGGTAACTACATTTTGGTTTAATGCAACTTCCGTTTTTGGTATAACTGAATTCTCCACTGCGTTCTTCATACATTTCTTATTGGCTAGTTTTAGAATTGTTTTTCCACACTTCTGTATCTAGTTTTGACTGCCTGTAGATGTTTATGACAATTTTATCAGATAAAGATCAGAGTTACATGTCGAAATTAAACAAATCTTTTGTTATAATTTATGTTCCTCTTAATTACTGATGTAGGTATGGACAAATGGAGCGGGGTTTGCTGTCCGGGGAGATTGCTGGTCTTGATCTTAGGGGAGTTAGTACTCGCATTATTGGTGTCCAGGGAGTCGAACTCAGTGAAACGGTGAGACGAATGGAAGAGACCATCCCACAAGTCATTCTACTTCTTGAAGCTGCCACAGAAAGATGCATTAGCTTTACTGGTGGTTCTGAGTTAGATGAGTTAATCCTTGCCCTTGATGATGTAACATTGCAATACATTACCACCCTTCAGGGAAATCTCAAAGCACTAAGAACAGTGTGTGGGGTGGATGTAGCAGTGGATAATGTTGTAGGGAAGAAGGAAACTGGATCAGAAAGGAACGAAGCACGTAAAGTTGATTTGATGTCAAATGAGGAGGAATGGTCTTTTGTCCAGGGCGCTTTACAGATTCTCACAGTTGCAGATTGCCTGACAAGCAGAATTTCAGTTTTTGAAGCTTCCTTGAAGTCCACACTCGCTCGATTGAGCACTAATCTGTCCTTCTCTGTGCATGGTTCAAACATTGACCAGAACCAATCACATTTGGATGACAATGATGGAAGTGGGGGATTTACAACAGCAGGAAAAGCTTCCTTGGATATTGCAGCTCTCCGGCTTGTTGATGTCCCTGAAAAGGCTCGGAAGCTTTTTAACCTCCTAGAGCAGGTACTTCTCTAACAAAAACTGATCTTAGTAACCGTAATAATTATTAACAAGGATGCATTTATATTTTATTTCATGCAAGATATATGGTAATTGCTTGTTCTTAACAAGTTTCTCCGGTTCTTGCAGTCAAAAGATCCCAGATTCCATGCCCTTCCATCGGCTTCTCAAAGAGTAACAGCTTTCTCCGATGCAGTGAACGAGCTAGTGTACGACGTGCTCATACTAAAAGTGAGACAACACTTCACCGATTTGTCTCATCTACCGATATGGTCTTCTGTTGAGGAGACTAGTGGTTTCCCCCTCCCAAGCTTCAGTGCGTACCCTCAGTCTTATGTGAACAATGTTGGTGAATACCTTCTCACTCTGCCCCAACAACTGGAGCCGCTTGCTGAGGGTATCTCAAATAGCGATGCTAATGCTGAGGATGCACAATTCTTTGCAACTGAATGGATGTTCAAGGTAACTCTCACTCATCAAATTCTTACTTCCTCCCGCTACATAATATTAATAATCGCAGAATTTGCATGCGTTGAGTCTAATTATTCGGAATGGATGGGTATGTTTTATGATGTATAGGTTGGTGAGGGAGCAAGTGCTCTTTACATAGAGCAGTTGAGGGGGATCCAGAAGATTACGGATCGTGGAGCTCAGCAGCTATCAGTTGATATTGAGTACTTGAGCAACGTTCTCTCAGCTCTATCAATGCCCACCCCTCCAGTTCTCGCTACATTCCACACGTGTTTTTCGACGCCCACGGATCAGCTCAAGGATCTCGTGAAATCAGATGCAGGGAATCAGCTAGACATGCCCACTGCGAACCTTGTGTGTAAGATGCGCGGTGTGAGGCTGGATTAGTTGAGATTATTTTGGTTTACGAATTCATAATGAAATACGATGAAAAATCTTTGAAAAGGTTTCAGTTCATTTTGGGGTAGAGGAAATTCTATTACGTTTCCTAGTTATTTATTGAACATTTTTAAGGGGAAGCAGTTGACCATATATTTAAATCTCTTTAAAATAATACTTCCTCAGTCCCATTAACATTGTCATGTAGGTTTTCGACACGGAGTTTAAGAAGTTTGACTTTTATATGTAAATGATGTGGGTCCACATGACTTTTTGTGATTTATAGTGTTGTTTTCTTTCTTTTTTTAAAAACAAGACAGTATTATTGGGACAACCCAATTTGGTATACATGAAGGTATTAATGAGACAAAGGGAGTAATAATTTGAATCGAAAAAAAATATTCATTTAATGAGGTTATTATTTTATTGAATATTATTTTAATCTATTAACTTTGGATTTGAAAAAAATTATTATTTATATGAGATTATTAGTTTATCGAATATTAATTTGATTTAATTGTATATATGTTAAATTATACTCCCTCCGTTCCAATTTAAATGTCCCCTTGCCTTTTTGCACGGGGATTAAGGAGAGTTGGTGGATGTGAGTAAAGATTTAAAAAGGTGTGAGTCCTACAAAAAATTTGTGTGTTAAAATTTGCCAAAAAGGGAAAGTGGACATTTAAATTGGGACACCAAAAAATAGTATAAGGGACATTTAAATTGGGACGGAGGAGTATTATATTGAATATATAAGTTGTGGGCGTAGGCCCAATAGATAAATTGTTGGTAAGACCCAAATTTTTTATTAGGCCTACCCAGTATTGGGATTCTGTAATTTGCGCTTCGTAATCACAAACCGCCGCCGTTGGCTGCGTAACTAACCCGACCTTTTACCTCCGCGTGCGGCGTGGTGGACGAACTTCTGCTACGGAAAGTTGCCTTTCAGAAGGCTTTGATCGGTCGTCGGATACTCCAGGCAAGTCTGTTAATGTTGGAAGAACGATTGAAATTCTTAATTTTCGGAAATTCATATTTCTCTGTGAATGTGTGCGTCTTTGTTCTTTTAACGAATTGATCTTGGAGTTGGAGTTATTTGGATGAAGACTTGCTATCAATTTAATTGCTGCGCAAGTCGGGAGATCATCTCGGGAATATATGAAAGAAAATGATCAGAGTTGGTTTTCTGTGTGTTATTATTTTTGGTACCTTTTTAGGACGAAAATGTATTTATGGAAATATTTGGTGCTGAGACGCGTACATCTGTACAGTTTATTTTCTAGTTCTTTGTGGTGAATTTCATAACATGTGTTCTGAATTTTGTATTCTTATTATGTTTAAATAGATAAAGAAGGTGACATTGCGAGCATATCTAGTTCTGTTTATTACTCATTGAGTCACTGATCGTATTTTCGGATGGATGATTGGCAGGCTGAAAGACTATGTCCATTTCTAAGTTTTATATGCTAGGGGTTCGCGCGACGAGGAGCCCTGCTGTAAGAGGTATGGTTTTTGGCTCTTTATATTGATGCTAATCTAGTCTCTCAAACTACACTGAAGTACTGCAAGACCAAATGAGAATTTTGTGAGTTTTATCTTTGTGTGGATGTTGACGTATTTTTTGTTTATCGAGTCAGATGACACATGGTAGTTATTTTTGTATCTTTTCTCCGTTCTCTATGAACTGTCCAACATTGCTTGTCTGTGGATTTTATGAAGCAGTTGCAACACAATGATTCTGTTCTCCTGGGGTATTAAATTTTTAACCCAACTGAAAAGTTTTTCTCTTCGTGTTAATATAGAAACAAATCAATGATAACAAGTTCTAGCACTTGCAACAACTCTGTCGAGACCATGATTGTGTTAGAAACTAGTATTTATTTTATTTTATTTTTTATCTCTTTCAATTTCTGGATTTGATCAAATATGAAGTGATTTATGCATTTTTAGCTAGAAATAGACTTCATTCTAACATTTCCTATCAAACCTGAATAAAGCTTCTTTTGTTGGATAAAAATCTATTCATGTATAGAAAGTTTACTTATTGGCTCGTCTTCCTAGCAGCCTTTTCATCAGCAGTATCATACTCCGTGGCTCATGATCAGTATTTAAGAACACAGGTTAGTTTCCTATGCATGGAATATAAAGTAATCAATTTGCTTATGTTCAATGTCAAATAAGTTGTTCTTGCCTATATGGTAACTTTTGCTTAGCCAGTTTATGAGATACTTTGTGTAGGATGTGGATATCAATTTAGTAAAATTTGTTAGTTCCTAATGTAGCAGGACTCATTCACACTGTTTACCAGAAACTTTGAAGGCTATGGATGTAGAGTCTTTAAAATAAGAAAGAAAATCTGAGGTACTTGAGGCCTTTTGCCTTTTCTACAGGAGTTCTTCTACATATTAATACTTAATCTTAAGCTGTAGCAGCAAATGTATGTATTACGTTCTCTGGTGAAATGGTGGCAGTTATTTTTTATTGCTCTGGAAAACTCAGACAGATGTGGAAACATAATGAATGAATAATTAATTTCATTATATGATCTGCTTATGTGGTCGGTTTTAATCTTTTTCCACTTTTCTATATTCAGAAGCACCTTTCATTTTGCACTACTGCAGCTAAATCGGACTCCGAGGAAGAAGGGGATGTAGAACCAAAAAGGTATATTTTATGCATTCTATAAAATTTCTCCACTTTATTTCCTCAAGGTAGGAAAGTTGATTGACATTTTTCTAGAGGTACAGAGAGAAGCAGTAATCTAACATGGGTGCAAATTATGTGAAACATACATCATCCTCATAAGTCATAATCCTCAGATTTTTCTCAAGTGAGGAAAGTAGACAAAGAGCAAGGGAATAAACTTGTTACTTAATGGCTTTGAATCCTTTGATAATGACGGTGTTTGTGTGATCTACTACATGTTCTTCTACTTAGCTTGAAATGGTATCATGTCCACTTCTGTTCTAAATCATTGCTTGGAACTGTTAAGGACCTGACTTCAGAATTGGTCAATTGCAAAAAACTATGTACATGGTGAAGATATCTGAGATTAAAAGCTGGTATATTTGACTTCTTCGTGTAGCTTATAGTCTGATAGACTTTATATGGACTCTGCAGAATAAATGTAACATTTGTGGACAAGGATGGCGAGGAGAAACATATCAAAGTCCCCGAGGGATTCTCCATGCTAGAAGCTGCACACGACAATGATATTGATCTTGAAGGTGAATATACAATCTGTTGTCAATCTCATGTTGTGAGCTAGCACTAAACATTTGTTAACCCTAGCTTAATCTCATGAGTTGATTGCAGGAGCATGTGAGGGTACAATGGCTTGTTCCACTTGCCATGTTATCGTGATGGTAAACTATACCCGTAAACGCCCATTATTTCAGAAGACTATCCACTTGTGCAATTAACTTTTGATGCTTTTGCAGGAGGAAGACGATTATGATAAATTACCAGATCCAACCGAGGAGGAACAAGACATGCTAGATCTTGCATTCGGCCTCACCAAAACGTAAGTCATTTGCGTTGAATCTGATCGTGTTGTCTTAGCCTATTAGGGTCCAAAGTTGTTAACCTTTGTCAATTTTCCACAGGTCTCGTTTAGGATGTCAGATTATTGCAAAACCCGAACTCGACGGACTTCGTCTGGCTCTTCCTTCTGCCTCAGAGAACTTCATGCTCTGAAACACCCCCCCCCAAACAGAAGATGAAAGAAGTTGAGTGTATCTTTGAGGCCTCATTCATGATTTTTGGTAGGAATATGAAGAACAATACGGCTCTTAGCGCAGTTTTGGAGAGTTTTAAATCTTAATTTAGAGTTAAGAGTAAGAAACTGAGAAGTTTCAGACAAGGGTTGATATATTACAACTAGAATTAAGGCCTTGATCCATTTTCTTCGATGAGAGAGAAAGTACTACCCTATATTCTTGTTGTGTATGGGCATCTGTGATGTGTCTTGCCTAATAAAAAATTAATTAAAAAAGTTACTAATAATAAGCATTTACAAACAACACCTGCATCACGAATACAAAAATTTCTAGGCTTCGTACAAACTAATAATTATATTTTCCAAAATTAGAAAAATTAAATAAATAATAGCAAAATAACGTATAGGAAGGGGGCCCACCTGCCCAAATTATCACTTCCGTGACCGGGCCCCCACAACTAGTCACCGTGCAATGCGTGTGAACGGCACGTCCGAAGATAAGTCTCTAAACGCGTGCCAACTCCTCCTACACGCTTCCCCCGTGCGAACCCTTCCACTCTCTCCTCCGCCGCACCGCCGCCGTCAGCCAGTCGGGGTTTTGTACAGTTCCGTGAAATTCCGGTGTTAAGACGACGTCTTCGTCTCCGGCAAGTCTGGACTGCCGGAACTTAGAGGGTATAAGTTTCCGACGTCTGCTGTGACCGGTGTGCTATATTTTCCGAAGAGCGACGTCAGAAGTGAGTTAGTTGTGGTTTGCTGGAATGTTATATGAGCTGAATTGTGTGTATTTCGGACGGATTTGCAAGATTTCGAAGATTTAAGATTTCTGATCTGGATTAATTAGTAGAGTTATTTATTTATTATTTTAGGAGATTATTTTATTGCACAATTTAAAGAATTGAGTTAGTATAGTGATATACATGTCTTTCTGTGAATTATTACTACTTGAAGAGTAGAGTTACAGCACGTTTGTTGAAGCAAATGCTGCATTTATTGCTGAACAACGAAATGGAGATCTTAAATACGTCAAAAGCTAGACCTTTCTATGAAAATTTGAAATATTAGTTTATGAGGAGTTCTAATTCTATCTATTTCACATGCCTTAACGTTTAAGCGTTTGTATTTATAGGCTGTATCTATTCTTTACGATTCTTTTGACTTTGTTTATTTCTTATGTTTCATATTGAGCCAATCAGTAGGAGTATGAACTCACACTCGCATTGCGTTGAAAGTATGGCAGTGGCACAAGTAAACTACATGAATGTGTGAAGTTGGAGGTATCTTCATGAGGATGACAAATCACTTGTGTTCAAGATAAACAAAACTGCGAGGAAACTGAAAATGGCAGCAGAAATGCAGAGATTTATCACAAGTGAAGAAGAAGATGATGAAATGGGGATGGATGTGAAGGATGAAGATGATGATGACGAAGAAGATGAAGAGAAGAACATGGTCACCCCTACTGCGGATGTAGGTGTTTTGTCAACTGGCGGTAGTAATAGGTATGTGCATCACGAGCAGTATCAAGATCAGCCAACTCCGCAGGGAGGGACTCGGAGGTGTAGGCCTCAGGAGGAGAAGGAGAGAACAAAGCTGCGGGAGAGACAGCGTAGAGCAATCACTGCGAAGATATTGGCAGGACTTCGTAGGCACGGAAACTACAATCTTAGAGTTAGAGCTGACATTAATGATGTCATTGCTTCTTTGGCTAGGGAAGCAGGTTGGGTTGTTCTTCCTGATGGAACCACATTCCCTTCCAAAAGCCAGGTACCATTCATTTTTATTGTGTATGAAGATTCAATTAAGATGATGAAATTAAAATATAAGATTTGAATCCGTAGCACAATTCATATATTCGGAATAAATTCAAAATCTTATTGAACAGACGTATGTAGGCAGAATTCTCTTTAAAGCAACTATTCCCTAGATACACACGTCGTGTTATTTCACAATTGAATCAAATTGAAAAATTGATGTTTTTTCAGAGGGCAATATGAATGTACTATCATGTCATGTTCCATCAATACACTAAAAGGATTATTATGATACATCCGGTGTGGAAGTAGGCCAACATTGGCAAATAGGGGATCCAACCCTCCACCTTCTTTTCTGGATTCGTTGATATTGAATCTTCGTTGTGTATGAATTCTGATATTTATACTTTGAGTATTATATTACTTTGCCCTTTTCTTATTCAATTATGTACGAAGTATACTTTTCTTGGCTAAAGAATGTTGTAATATGTGCAACTGGGAAATAAACCTTTCAGCTGAAAAATAAATAAATCCGAGCTTGTATCTGCATCTGATATTCAAAGTAGGAGTCTTTGTACTATAGTTGTATGAACATCAATGTTTATGAACACGTAAATTAGGTTTGTACTAATTTCATTTAAATATCAGCCCAGCAGCAGACCTAGTGGTGGGGCACAAAACAGAGTCATGACGCCATCTTCATCCCAAATGCCAGCACAACATACATCTCCTACTTCCTTGGGAGGCATATCTCCAGTGTATAGAAACACTGGTGATTATAACTCAGGTCATATGAAAGGTGTTTTTCTGCCGACTTCATCTCCTTATGATGTTTCCTCCAGCACCAGAAGTCAAATGTCGGCTATGATTGGGGATGGAGGAGAGCTGCATAGTGATCCTCTTGTTGGAGGTTCAATTGATTCAGTCGACAATAGACAGGTTATAACTTTAATCTGAAATTCTTTCACCAGCTTTGATAATATAATTTGCCTCACTTGGGATATGGCATGATAATTTATCATAAACTTTTGATTGTGTTTTTGGTTGTGCAAACCATGCAGCTTTTTGATTTTCATTATTGGTATGCTTTCTATTTCCCCTAGGTTGTGGACATGCCGGAGCAGGATTTTTCTGGCACCCCTTATGTCCCAATATATGTTATGTTGCCGGTGAGTAAAACTAATTTACCAATACAATACCTTCATTTTTTTTTTGTTTTTTGTGCACCATGCATATGAGTCTTGTTTATGTGGTGCTATGATCCTATCAAACCATATATCTTTATTTATCTCCTTCACCGTGAAACGTTGCTTGATATTGACTGCTCTCATAAGATGAATGTATTCTCTTCGAAATATTTTAGGTTTTTCTCTTTTCGCCGACAAATTGATATTTAGAGCATGAATATAACCATTTAGCTGTACTTGGTTGTTATTTTGATAAATTTCATCATATGATAAAGACATTGTTAACACTCTAAACATTTTGGTGCCAGTTGGGTATCATTAACATGAAATGCGAGCTTGTAGATCCAGATGGTCTAGTGAAGCAATTGAAAATCCTGAAATCAATTCATGTTGACGGGATTATGGTAGACTGCTGGTGGGGCATAGTTGAATCGCATGCACCTCAAGAGTATAATTGGAATGGCTACAGGAGGTTATTTCAAATTGTAAGGGAGCTTAAAATGAAACTGCAGGTGACTTCTACGAAAGATTACACAAGAAACTTTGACTATTTGTTGTTTCTTATGTTGATTTCTTTTGAATTTATCGCACAACTGGTTGAGATTTAATATTAAAACAGGTCGTTATGTCCTTCCATGAATGTGGAGGTAATGTTGGTGATGATGTGTGCATTCCCCTGCCTAATTGGATTGTTGAAATTGGCCGGAACAATCCAGACATTTTTTTCACGGATAGAGCTGGAAGGCGGGACCCAGAATGCCTGTCTTGGGGAGTTGATAAGGAACGAGTCTTAAGAGGTCGAACTGCTGTAGAGGTGATAACTTGATATGAACTGGTAGTCTTTATGTCGCTTCTGTCTTAACTTGTCAGCTGCAGAAAACTTGCCCTAACAAATGAGTTTTGTTTTCTCCGTGCTAAATCATATATTTTTAACTTCTATGTGTCTGATATTATCAATTATGCCTTGATGTATTAGTTTGTGCAGTTCAATTGGTTTTATGATTTTTTCAATTGTTATAGGTCTACTTTGATTGCATGAGAAGCTTTCGGGTTGAATTTGGGGATTTTTTTGAGGATGGCATCATATCTATGATTGTAGTTGGACTTGGTCCGTGCGGAGAGCTGAGATACCCTTGTAACCCTGTGAAGCATGGTTGGAGATACCCTGGCATTGGTGAATTTCAAGTAATCACCATCTTACAATATAATAATGCATTTGGGAATAAACTTTATCCATAGCGAATCAGACAATTTCATCCATCTCTCTTTACTCTCAGTGCTATGATCAGTACATGTTGAAAAGTCTTCGGAAGGCAGCTGAAATAAGAGGGCACTCTTTCTGGGCTCGAGGACCTGAAAATACTGGTTCTTACAATTCGCGGCCACATGAAACTGGATTTTTCTGCGACGGGGGTGACTATGATGGTTATTACGGCAGATTTTTCCTAAGTTGGTACACGCTGGCTTTAGTTGAACATGGTGATAGAGTGCTTTCCCTCGCCAAGTTAGCTTTTGAAGGAACACAAATTGCTGCAAAGGTGAGCTCATTCCATATGACTATTATGACTCATGATTTCTTAAAAAGTATGCTTAAAACCTTATGTCTCAATCTAATTATATTGCTATGAACTAACTGGTATTAATTGTATACCCATAAATACTTTCGTATCAGACTTGCGATAGTCTGACCATCTTTGCCACTGTCAATAGATTAATAAGGAAATTCAGCTATGTTCAAGTAATGATTCTCCATCTGAAACTTTGTTGGTATTTTGATTTTTGAGCAGCTTTCCAGCATGCACTGGTGGTACAAGACAGCTAGTCATGCTGCTGAATTAACTGCCGGTATTTACAACTCCAGCAACCGCGATGGCTATGCTTCCGTCATGTCAATGTTGAAGAAACACGGCGCTGCCTTATGCTTTGCATGTTCGGAAACGAGCCTCATGGATCACAACATGGACTTCTCCGAGTCCTTAGCTGATCCTGAGGGATTACTTTGGCAAGTAAGCACCACCAACTCGAGTTTTAACATGTTTGAATCAGCAAATAGATAGTTTTACTTGGGAAAGGCAAAATTCTTGTTTTGGAAATGTACATCATTGTCGGAATCCGGTATTATTAACTGCTAATCACAATTTAGGTTCTGAATGCTGCTTGGGGTGCGGGTATCTCAGTTGCTAGTGAAAATTCTTTCTCATGCAGCAGCAGAGAAGGGTATAACTATTTACTGGAGAAGGCAAAGCCCATGAGTGATCCGGATCGGAGGCATTTTTCTTCTTTTACATATTTGAGGCTTAAGACACTTCCCATGGAAAGACAAAACCTCACTGAATTTGAGCGCTTCGTCAAGAGAATGCATGGTAAGTAAGTTACATATTTGGAAAAATCCCTGGTATACTAGTGTGTTTGATTCGATCCCTGATAATATTATTTCTTGTCTGAATTGTAGGGGAGACTACTGCGGAATATGAGACATAGTTTGAAGTTTGAGAGTAAGATGAGTGACTTAGCTTGCTAACATAGTAGTTACCTACAGCTACGACCGTATCTGCTAAGTTAGACCATAGAGATTCAGATCAGTTATTTATTGAGGAATCAAGAATGATTGATGTGTAAATTAACTCGTACAGAATGGGAAATATATTTATGTTCATATTATTATGTTAGCCTTCTTAATTCGGGTTGGTTCAGATGAATTAATATGAATATTTGCTATTCCAACATTATTTTGTGGTGTTGTAGCTTATCACATGCTAATACACATCAAAATCCAAGATAATTTTTCTATTTTCCTTTCTCCTTTTTTCTAGATTTTCTTTCTACTTATTTGAAACACATTTAAATCTCTAACATTGTGATAGGAACATAGGGTGTTTTTTTTCTTCTTTATATATAACTCAAACAAACCTATTTAGGTCGAAATTCAAAATTAATATTTAGATTTAGGTTGAAATTCAAAATTACTATTTAGATTAATAGATATTTATAATTTACTTATTAATCAATTAAATATATAAAGGTCTCATCATTATTTTTAATTTAAAGAGGTTTTGTTGTACTTGTACTATACATCCCCACAGGCTCGCGCACAAGAAAAGAAAGCCTAAAAATTTGCTGGTTAACCTCCACCGTCTTCGTCCGTCGTATTGAGTTCAGTCACGGAGCCCTAATCCATAGTTTTAAGGTGAGGAAATGCTTATACTAATGATTTATTTGCGAAATCTATCTTTTGCTAATTTTGCTAACTTTTTTCGGAACTTGTTTATGTTATTATTTGGAGCATTGGTTATAATTGTTGCTGGTTTTTCTGTATCTATTTTTCTATTTTCGAATTAGAAGTCGAGTATATGTACATGCGCGCGTCTGAGGCTAATTCTCACCGTACCAAGTGTTAACAATAGGGTTTCATACCTAATGACGACTGCTAATGGGGTTAATACGGACATACTGATGCTGGAGGCGCCGCCTCAGTCGGCTCCGGCACCGGCGGCTGAAATAATTGATGCTTTGCCCTACATTGACGACGACTATGGCAACCCCAATGTTAAAGAAGAAGTGGACCGATTGGTGGAAGAGGAGATGCTCCGCAGCTCCAAGAAACCGACCGATTTCCTCAAAGACCTACCTCCTCTCCCCACTTTCGATTTTCAGGTGCTTATTGGCGGCTCTATTCTTTAGTGTTCAATTGAGATTTTGAAAAAACAAAGATGAATATTAGTGCTGTTTTTTCATGTTTTAGATGTCAGACTGATTTCTGAATGAGATATTTTATGAAATAAACCACCTGAGTTAGCTGTTTTAAGTTTGAATTCCCTCATTTTTTTATTTAAATGTGGTGTTAGCAGGAAAGTTTCTTTTTCGTTCCTAATTATCTGCTACTCGAGTATCTACTAATATTGATACTTGGAAATATATATTTAGTAATTGAGAATTATTGTTCTTCAGAAGTAAATTTTTGTGCTTTGTTTGAGTTCTGAGAAGTGGTTCTGTTTCTATAAAGTCCAAACGCCACCCTTGCGGCTTACTAGCAGTTAGATACTAATTGCAAGCCCTTTCCTCCCTAACCCCCCTGTTCATTGTCTTTTCAAAATAACAACCCAATTTTGTTCCATAACTTTTGATGTAGAGCGTAATCTCTTTTTCAGGATCTTCCTTTTCTTTTCCTGAAGGTTATGTTGATTATGATGCCTCCTTTACACTTTATCATCAGTGCGCATCTCTCTGTTTTGTGCACGTGTGTGAGTGTGAATGAGTAAGAGAGGGTGGAGGGACGGATGGTTCACTGCATTTTATTGATATCTTTATTTCAGAATCATCCTATGCTGGCTAGAGAATATGAGAGGGTTAGAGCTGGTAAACCTCCAGTGCAAATGGATACATCCAGATATGGACTTGAAGTGCCACCTGTAAACAAGCGAAATGATGAGACTGCATGGAGGCAAGCGGTCCAGAAAGCCCAGCGCTTGTTGCAACACCAAGTGATCAGGTAGTGGTTGGTTTGTAATTGCAGTGGAATCAGTCATCATCTCTCTCTTTCTGGATTTTTTTTTTTGTTGGGTGGGAGAGGTGGTGGTGGATACGACATTATGCAATTACAAGTGTTTAGTGTTGCAAGCAGTTTAATGTTTTGATTAGCATGACATAATGTTGGCTCATATGTCACATTTTATTGGTGCAATGATGAACATGAGTGAGAAAGCACCACCAACTGTCATTTTTAACATATGTTCCTTGCCATCTATATTTAGACCTTGATTTATTTCTTCGTTCTCTAGGCTTGAAAATCTGGATTTGATGTTGAAGCACGGCCCTGATGTTTGGAAATTATATAATCGTCAGTTGGAAGCAGTACTATCAAGGTGCATACCTCTCAAGCTTGATGTTAACTAGGAAAATTCTTTTAAACATCTGCTTGTCAGTCATGTTCACATCATTCTTCTATTCTGTTTATATAATTGTATTACCAGTTATAAACATGTTTACATTAAATGTTCTAATACCCTGCACTGTTTAAACCAGAGTTTACTGCCTGATTTGGTATTTTATTGGTTCAGAACTTCAGATGGAATTCCATTCCTTACTCATCTGCCATTGTATGTGAACCTTTTAGTCCTCTTCCAGAGTTGAGATTTGTTGATCTACCAATACAAAGAATATGCGTCTAAATGCATCTGGAAAGCAAACCATTTGCACTTTGTTTACTAGGTCTATGATGTTTGGTGAATTCTTAGAAGTTGCTAATGTTCTTGGAAATGCACCACACATAAATGCCATCTATGTTCTTTTCAGCGCCTGGAGATTCCTTGCCTCATCAGCCCACAATTAGCCCCATTAGAGCCCTAATGTTACTTTATATGCTTCATTTTTACATCTTCATGTTAATCCTTGCTTGTTGAAGCCTTAGCTTGTTATAGATGCTTCTTCAGTTATACTTTTACGACACTAATTATTTTGCTTCATTTAGGATGCAAGCACAGGTTCTGGAACTCAATGGGAACATTGAATCTGTGAATAGAGAAAGGAAGTATCATCAGGTAATTCAAAGAGCTTGTGTTTTCCCCCTAATTTAGCCTTACCCATTGCAAAGGAAAAAGGTTTAGTAATGTCATTATATTCTTCTGCAAATATTCAGCAAAACACTGCCTACGAGCTCACTGCTCTATCTACACAATGGAGGGAGCTTTGCTTGAAAAACATTGAGATAGAAGCTGCATGTGCTCAAATTGAAAGCCGTATTGGAGAGCTAAAAAGTGAAGCTGACTCAAGGTTATTAATCTCTGGTTCTCTATAATCAAACTTCCCTTTTGTTAATCACACTTACAAATTTCTTATCCTCATAATCAGGGGCTGGAATGTGGAAGGCAACGTTGAAAATGGAACTCTTCAACAAGCTGAAAAATGAGGTAACCAGGCTTGACTATTATTTGTGTGAATGATAGAAGTAGGCGATAAGTTGACTGAGATCAAGAGATGCATTTTTCGTTATCATGGCCTTAACTGAAGTGTTATCAGTCCATTTATGTCGTATAAACTTGCAGGTGTAGAGACTGGTCGTGCTATATGTTCCTGCAAAGGAGGTTGATTAGGGCCCCCTATATTATGTTATGTTCCTCTATGTAACACATTCTCCAAATGATGGATGTTAGCTTTAACCCTTTTATGTTCTGTAATGTAATATTAAATATAGTAGTAATATATTAATATACCCTATTTGACTATTACAACTACAAAATTACTCAACTTTATAAAAATTATCCATTATATATCCAAATCTACTAAAATACCTTCACTTTTTTACTTTTCTCACCTAAAAGTGTCAAGCCATGATCGGACCGTGATCGGACATATCGATGTGTCCGACCGATCGGACATGCCCGATCATGGCCTGATAGTGATCGGCCTTGTGATAAGGCATGACCGATCATGCCCGCTATTCAAGTAGTGATTGGCCCTTGGTCGGGCGTGTCCAACCGGTCGGACCCTGATCGGGCCCTCTGTTCACGTGATCGGACCATCCCATAGTAGGGGTATTTTCGTCTTCTTGGGTATATAGTGTAGTTAAATATAAGAATTGGGTATAAATGTGTTTGTCTTTTTCCAGATGTGCATTTCACCGTCGGACTCTTAAATATAAACACAAGAGAGATCAATTTGACTTCCTAACCATTAGGGGCCCGTTTGGAAGAGCTTATTAGGAGCTTCTTATTTTAAAAAATAAGCGTTTATGCACGCGTTTGGGAGAATTTATGAAAATAACTTATTTTAAAAAATAAGATGTTTTTGGCTTATTTTCACAAGTCGGTAGGAATAACTTATGAAAATAAGTTAAAAACAGCTTATAAAAAATAAGTTCTCATATCATATTTCTTGACAATAATTTTTTAAATTATATTATATTTTATTTTCTAATTAAGTGTTTATATATATATGTATTCAAATGAAACAACTTATTAAATTTAAGTGCTTTTGCAAATGCTTATTTTAAGCACTTATCTGTTTATTGACAGAATAAGTAGTTTTTTTGTGTTTGGTAAATCTGCTTACTGCAGCAGCTTCTCTAAAATTAAGCAACTAAACTGCTTAATTAAGCAGTTTTTTTTAAGCATCTATTGAGATGTTTTTGGGTGCTTAAAGCATCATAATTCTGAAACTACCAAATATATCTGCTTTTTATTATTGATACAAAAAACTACATGTTTTTGCTTAAAAACAATTATTTTCAACTTTAAGCTAAAAATAAATAAAAAATGTTTATGATAAGCAGTTGCAAATATCCATTAATACTTATATTATACATAAGTACTTATACAATAAATACATAAGCATTTATACCATAAATACTTATATTATAAAATATTTATATTATAAGTGTTATAAACTAAATAGAATGAGAGAATAATAGAGAGAAAGAGAAAATAGATGTGTATTATTATGATGGTGGAGACCTCTATTTATAGAGTACAAGATGGGCTCGTGGGCTTTTAGGGTTTACATGGTCATCACAATATATGGTAAGTATATATATATATAATATATTTACAACACTCCCCCTTGATTGACCATCCCTAAAAGAAACTGCTGCCTCGTTAAAACCTTGCCAGAAAAACCCAGTGGGATAAAAACTGGACGAAGGAAAAAGAGTACAGCTGCTCCACCTCAATATATTCATTCTTGATCCTTGAGTCGGCGCATATCGATCTTGTATAACAACTTCTTGAATGTTGATGTTGGTAATGCCTTTATAAAAGAATCCACTAGATTGCCACTTGAGCGAATTTGCTGGATGTTGATGCCGCCACTCTTTTGGAGATCATGTGTTGTATTGACTCTTTTATGAATCAATCTCAATGACTCATTTACTCGTGTGTTGCATTGGATGCCTCGTTAAAAACCTTGACTAAGAAAACCCTTTGGGAAAAAAACTTAGGAAGGAAAAAAAGAGTACAACCATTTGACCTTCGTGGTCATTTGATCTTTAGGAGTCAGTCTAATCTTTAAGATTATTTACAATTTGTTACTCCCCCTCAAGATAACAATCTTCAAGGTTATCTTTAAGGTCTACACTAATATGTGCAACACAAATTTAATTATCATCAAAGATAATAGCATGTTTGTCTCGAAGATAACAAATGATGGTCAATACCATTTTAAAATTTTCAATTGAACATAAGTAAGGAACTTCGGTCCTCATTTTTGTTATCTTCTATAGTCTAAATGAGTCTACATCCACTTCAAGTGATTGAAGCAACCATTAGGTAGCTATGTGGATGCAATACAATAAAATCTCTTTAAAGACCTTCAGGTAGGTCGACTAGCGTAACTCCATTAGGGAGATGCTCGATCTTCAGGTCGAGACAATTATTAGTTCAACCTAAGTATTTTGATTCGAACTCCGTCTTTAGGCATGAGTTGACTTCATCAAGTACTTTTGTACATAATGATTCACATATCCTCTTCAACGAGAATTTGGAGTGATGTGTTTTAATTTTGTATTCCGCGGACTTCTTATCTCTTAGCACCAATAAATCTCTCACGCTTCGGCGCTAATGAGAATCAATTGATTTATATTTTCTATGAGGAACTTCAGTTTGTTCATGGTGCATATACAACAGGTATATGAGATTTTAGTCACTCCTTTTGCACTAAATAACTTGATGAACTTCTGGTTCATAGTGTGTGAATCTAAATAATTAATACAACGAGATATTTTCGGCATTCAATCTTTATATTTCATATCTCCCCCTAATGCCGACGACGTTGTGAGTTGGATTATTAATGAATAAAATAATTCATAATTACTTGTTCTATGTAAGTCATTTTGACGGAGTATACATATAAGTATTATGTTCTTCAGGAGTTTCAATCAAACTCAAGTCATCATTTATGTACCCTTCTGTCAAGGAATTCTCGTCGTTGCTGTACTATTTCAGCCCTTACAATGACTTTTGTAGTTTAATTGACAACATCTTTTTGACTTACATGCTTTGAGCAAGTTAAATCCTTCAGGGATCTTCATATATATGTCACTATCTAGTGAATCATATTGATAGATATTTACTACATCCATAAGGCGCATAGCAAGCCTTTTGTGACATAAGTTGATTAATCAAATATAATGGTGTCTATTATAGGAGAGTACATAATTAATTCCCGGTCTATGAGAGAAAAATTGTGTTACGAGTATTGCCCTATATCTCGTAATTTTTCATTTCTCTGTGTAACAAAGACACATTTGTATCCTTCGGGGATATATTTTTCGGATTTTGGAACTACATGTCCAAATATTTCCAGCTTTCTAGGGAATATTGATTCACCTTATATGACTTCGTTTTTCTTTGGCCAATTATTTCAATCTTGACAATCTCTTATAGATCGTCATTGAGGATCCTCTTTTTCATTTCAAGAGTCATATTAAAAGGCGAAAATGACGTCGTGCGTCCACGACGATATTTGGTCTCTCCAATATTTTGAGATCTCAGTATTTTCAGCGCTTGTAGTTCTTCAGGAACTTCATTTGATTGACTAATCATTATCGTCATTGTTTGGTTCATATGTTGTGCCCCTTTTCTTAGACACAAAATTTCTTTTAGAACCAATTGGTCGACCATATTTTTGACGAACTTTTAATGCATTTCTTTGTCATTTGTACTTGTCATTCAGGGACATGAAATCTTGTTGGGGGTATTTGCTGCAAATGTATGACATTGTCACTTCTTTTATATACATACTAAATCATCAAGAAGTTGATTCGTAATCTTTTGCAAGTGAGTCTTTTGACTTCTTGTTCACATTGATTACTTCTGGAATCCAAATGTGGCTATTTTGTTCTTGTGCTTTTTGTTGGATGTAGATTTCACATTGATTACTTCAGGAATCCAAATGTGACATATGTTCCACATAATGTTGGGAACGTTATTTCATTATAATAACAATCTTCTTGTAAGACTCATATTCGTACGAACAACAACCATTTTTAGTATGGTCATGAGCAACTAATTGTTTAATCTCAATCCCAAAACCAAATAACATTAAATCCTCTTCAAGAGGAACTTAGAGTTTAATAAACTCACTAGCTTTATCAAGATAAAGCTGCATCAGGGAATTGAGCTCATTGTTTTTGAACTTGTAGTACTAACAAGTTCTACATTTCTTCAAGAAATCGAACATTCATGGAAATTAAGAGATTCTTCAGGATCTCTCTGCAGCGCCCAAATGAATTTTCAATTATGTTGCGCATCAAAGTTGTTTGCAGATGTTCAAACTTATCATGTCAAAGCATAGAGCTCTTTGAACTTCCGGTTCATGACATGTTTTGTCTCACTTATTTCTATGAATGTGTAATACATTCAAGGTGGTAGTTTTGTTAGCTTTTGGCTAAATACAAAAGAATCACTACCTTTATATATTATTTTTCCAGTATGGTATCCATTGCAGCGGATATCCTTAAAACTTAGTAAGTTTCTTCTAGACTTGCTAAAGTAAGGGCAAACTTAGTAGTTGATTTCGTATCATTTGATAGAATGACACATGCTCTTCTGGAGCCTTCAATAATTTCGATGCACTAGATTTGAAAATCTTGCAATTTAGGATGCATATACTCGTATCGAGTTTCAGGGAGGACAATCAATTATATCTTTAAGCAATCCTATTAGGATGCTTCATTTCTATTGTCTCTCTCATGCCCTCTTATTGGCAGATGAACATCGATATCAAGAGTGCATTAATGTCAATAAGACATAAATAATGTTTTTCATTCAAGAATAACATATATCATCGAAAATGTGAGTTGCTCTTTAAGAGTATTTAATATTCTTCGGAATATAAATTATGCTACTTCGGAGAGCAAAAGTTAAATAGTATATAAAAATACTATATTTGAGGTATTTCCACAAACATGTGATGGTAATGTTACTATCACAATATGGTCATTTTTCAGTAATATAATTGTGCTACTTCCGGAGCAACAACTTAGTTTTATTCATGATACGTGAAATCAATAAATTGTGAATTTTGAGATCTATCGGATCTCACATCTATTCTTGAAAAGAAATTAAACCACAATAGGATATTGGAAATGCAATTGTCATTCAAAGAAGAGCTCTTGCTACCACTCCATATAATTAGGTAATATTTTAAATTACAACATACCTTTAGATATACATTGTTCTTTAGGAACATGTAATATTCATCAAGAATATTAATTGTGCTACTTCAGGAGCAACAATTAAAGTATGGTTATTGTGATATATGATTTCAAAATGACAAGTTTTAGTTGTTCCAAGAACATGTAGAGTTAATTGTGCTACTTCAAGAGCAACAATTAGAGTTATGAACATACAATATTTGTCAAAATAAAGAACTTGAATCGTTCTTCAAGAGCATGTATTATTCTTTAGGAATACGAATTGTGCTACTTCAGGAGCAACAATTTTAGTCTATATTCAACTGCTTTAGACGAAAGACTAATATTTTCGAGAAACTCAATTGCTCTTCAGGAACATATTGTGTTCGTTGGGAATATCAATTGTGCTATTTCGGGAGCAACAATAATAAAAATTCAAGATCCAAGATTCGCCTATCAATAAGATATATTGTATGAATTGCTCAGTACGTAATATTCTTCAGGAATATTAGTTGTGTGCTACTTCAGGAGCAACAAATTAAGTTTACATTTATAGATATAAATATAAATATTATACAGTATGCAACAAAAAAAAACTGAGGTATATTAAAAAAAAATACATAGATAATATTAATAACTCATTAAGAGTATGTAATATTCTTCAGGAATATTAACTTATGCTACTTATGGAGCAACAATTGAGTTATTTCAATAAATTTGAATTGCTCTTTAAGAGCATATGATATTCTTCAGGAATATGGATTGTGCTACTTCAGGAGCAACAATCTAGATTCAACATTAAATAAATAAATAACAAACAAACAAATAAATAAAAGCGTAAAATAAATGCTCTTCAAGAGCATGTAATATTCTTCGGGAATATTGATTGTACTACTTCTGGAGCAACAATTTAAGTTAAAAATATGTTTTGGAATTGCTCTTCAAGAGCATATAAAATATATTCTTCATGAATATTTATTGTGCTACTTCGGGAGCAACAATTCAATGTGTCTAATGATAACAATAATCTAAAACTCAAACATATTATTTAATAACCTGGTATAAAGATAAGCGAAGATAATACCATTTATTGTTATCCCTCAGCATTAACAAATCAATAAGCAAAGATAATAACATTTATTGTTATTCTTTGGCATAAATATAAACGTCCATAAATATGATGAAATATACAACTATAAGATCACATCACTAATAATAATAATCATTCAATAACCAAATCAATTTAAATTACTTTAATAATAATCATTCAATAATCAAATCGAAGAATTTATGGTATGAGGTTTATAATTAATCATGAGGATGAATCTTAAACACAAAGGTTTCCACAAGATGCTCTCGCCAAAGAAAAAAAAATTGCTAGAATATAATTTTCAAAGATCTTATTTATGACATAAACTCCCATAATGGAATTGCAACAACATATTTTATAATCTAAAAGTAAGCATGAATCATATACCTTGACATTAGTTCTTGCAAAACTCTTCGGTCATTTTTATGTGGGCGTCGGTCAACAATCTAAGGAAGAAGAAAAGAAGGATTGTCTATTAACTAGAACAATCGTGCTGATAACGTGTTATAAACTAAATAGAATGAGAGAATAATAGAGAGAAAGAGAAAATAGATGTGTATTATTATGATGGTGGAGACCTCTATTTATAGAGTACAAGATGGGCTCGTTGGCTTTTAGGGTTTACATGGTCATCACAATATATGGTAAGTATATATATATAATATATTTACAACAATAAGTGCTTATTTAAGCTGTTTTTCAAATGGGATCATGCATATTTTTGATGTGATATGCTTTGCTGAAACTGTCTCTATAATTATTGGTGTGTGAAAAACATGATCCATATAATTTTAGAAATTCAAATCCTTTCAAAGTATCTTGCAAACTCCTACTCTATTGGACACTATGTAATTCTCATTTACCCGTAACGACAAACTCACAGGAGCAAAAAGAAAACTAATAAAACTGTAAATGCTGAAAAGATGACAATTTCCATAATTTTACATTTTCTTTAATTACAAATTCAAATGTGCAATAAAGTAATAATTTTATTTAAATAATAATTTATTTTCAGGGACTATATTGCAATTTGCCAACTTTACCAAGAGGTCTCCCGTCTCTTTATGCCACGTATACTACACGTATAAAAATAAAATTTAAACGCAATTCAGCGGCGAAACCCTAGTCCTTATCGGCAACTGCCCCGCCGTTTCTCTGCTAAGGTTAGTCTCAGAATCACCGCCGATACCCTAACGCTTCCTGAATTTATGACGGAACTGAGTTTGTTCAGTCGTTTTCTGTCAAATCTCATCAGAAAATTTGATTTGATTTGATTTGTTTTTTTTTTTTTTTAATTCATTTCTCGATGTATCTTGTTTTGCGCGAAATATAAGCTTTTTCTTCATTTCTCGTATTATGCTGGGTCTTCTCATGATTATAATTTTATTGATGCATCGTGTGCTCGAAAGATAAAACTTGGGGTAATTTGTTTTTGGGTATATAGTCATGATTTGAAAATCTAATATTGTAGCGAAACTGTTAAAGATACTGGACAATCACGCTTCCTTCTAATTTTCGTTTAGATGTACTAATGTATATGTTTGTATATTTTAATCTCTAGTTTTATTTTCAACTGAAGCCTCTGGGCTTTTTTCTCCTCTGAGTTTTTTAAAGATTGTTTTGGCAATATCTTCTGGCGGCAGTGTGGGTACAAAGTTCATTTCTATATGAGCTCGGTTATAATACTTCTGTGTTGTTCATCCATTCTAATTTTAGGCAAGCAATGGCTCCCAAACAGCCCAACTCCGGTCTTTTTGTTGGTTTGAACAAGGGGCATATAACTACCAAGAAAGAGCTGGCACCACGCCCTTCCGCTAGAAAAGGGGTAAAGATCCCATTTTCATCAACATATTAGTCGTATAATACTCAGATAGATTTTTATGTGATCTTCTTGTGGTGTTCTTATAGAAAACCAGTAAACGCGTACATTTTGTTAGAAGTCTGATCAGGGAGGTGGCCGGTTTTGCTCCTTATGAGAAGCGAATTACGGAGCTTCTTAAAGTGGGCAAGGATAAGCGTGCATTGAAGGTGGCTAAGAGAAAGTTGGGTACCCACAAGAGGGCAAAGAAGAAGCGTGAAGAGATGTCTTCTGCACTTCGAAAGATGAGGTGGCTAATTAAACCTTTTCTTTTCTGAATTCTGCCCCATGTTATTCTCCTGCTCCTTGAGTACAATCTGATTCAATCTTCTAATTCTCTAATTGCAGGGCTGCCGGAGGTGGAGAGAAAAAGAAGTAGATTATTGCTTTCTTACTCTCTTTGGTTTTGGTAAACTGACTTGTTTTGCAAAATTTTATTTTTAATGGAAAAGGATAACTCATCTGCAGATTACTGGTCCTACAAAGCAAGTTTATGCTGTCTACTTATGAATCAAAGTTATGGTAGTTTTTTTTCCAATTTCGAGCTGTATGTTTTTGTTTTCTTGTTGATGTGTTCTTTTTATTCTCCTGGGTGATTGCTTGAGGGCAGCGAGAGAAATTTGGGGGATTAGGGTTCCAAGAATTTCGAAATTTGGGGCTAAGGGTTTCTCCAATTTTGTGCTGAGATTAGCGGAAACAAAGTCAAGTATCTACATTTTTCTCTACCCATATTTTACATGAATTGATAGGTAAATAATTTTTATAACTTTTAGAAAAATTTATTCTTAGATCTTGCAGCCGATTATTAGATAATAAAGATAAACTTTGCAGTAATTTATAACGGGATGAGGATCTTTCGGCCCATAAATTGTCATATATTTATGGGCTAGAAGATACTCATTAGATTATTGCTAAATTTAGTTAGATAGTTGAAGGTAATTCACTTGTGCGGATTTGAATCTTTTTGTCCCGGAAAATCATGAATCAGTTATGTCATTGACTTGATTTTCTCTATTATCTTGGTTAGAATGTATTTAGATAAGATAAATAATGGTATATTTATTTATTTTAGTTTAGAGTTTAAGGCAATTAAAAGTTACATGGATTCCGAGTTCGGCAGTGGCATGATCAACCCAGATGGATTCTCTTTCTCAATCCCTGCTACAGACTTCCAAACCAACACCGACACGTGGAGGAACTCGATTGGATCGCGTCTAGGTTTATATACTCCGTCTCTTCAAGAGATCAGCGTTCGTTATGAAGCAGCAGCTCCACCTCCTGCTGTGACCAACGTGGAACCTATTTCAACGCCGCTGCCTTTGGATACTTCATCCGCGGTGGCGGCGCTTCAAGATATCAGTGTTGGTTTTGATTCACCTCCTACTGTTAGCAACGCCGAACCTATTTATTCCAAGAGACCGAGGGGAAGACCGCGAAGATCCGTATTACCATCATCGTACCGCATCCGAGGCCTAGAGGACGACCATACGGGAGTGGCCGGAAGAGAAAACTAATTGTTGGTAATTTTTGATTCTTGTTCTTTTATGTATTATGGACACCTTATGAGAATAGTATCAATTTGAATTTAAACATTAGCTTATATGCATGCTAAATTAAAGTGCTGATCCTTTCTTGATTTTGTGGGCAGATGAATCTGCCATTACTAATCTTGGAGAACTTGTGACACATATCATCTATGTTGGTGCTGGAGAAGTGATGTCTTCCAATGATGTTTCTAAGAAATAGATGTATAAACTTGCTAACACCTTTGATAGGATATCAAGAAAGAGGTGAAGGAATTTGCAAGGGGGTAGTTGTGTACATTATCATATGTAAATATTGAAAATCCAAATTATGGTTTTAGCGAGAGACAGGATATATTATATATATATATATATATATATATATATATATACCCATACTCTCTTTTTTTTTTTTTTTTTTTTTTAATTATTTACTTTTTTTTTTTTCGTACAGGGGAGCCTTCCGATATTGTGAGCTTAAATGGCGAATACACACAAAATTGTGGTACGGGCGAGCCGGTGGGTCACTTGAAAGTTACTATCTCTTGTCCGGATGGGAGTGTTAGAGGTGGTGGGTGAGGTTGGTAAAACCATGCTCGCTGAAAGCCAAGTTCAGGTTAGCTATAAAACCATTCTAAGTAGTCAATTTAACATTTGAATTTGAATTTAAAATCGAATTTATGATGCATGGTTCCAGGTTATTGTGGCAATTACGCAAGTTCCCATCCCAGGTGCTGCACCAGATTCTGTAAATCGTCCAACCATTTATATGGATTATGTATACATTCCCGAGTGTTTACCCAGTTTTGAATCATAGTTTAATTACAAACATTTTTTCATTCTCTGCCTCAATATTCAAATTTTTGCATGTGAAAATGCTGAGAATAAGGTCGATTTTTATTTGAATCATTTGTGATTTTAAGTGTGATTCCGTTTAAAGATAGACGAATTTGGCATACATGTTCATCAAATATCAATTTGACGTATATGATTATCAAACTAAGTGTATGGACCAATTTCACAATCATAAAATTCCAGGGGCGTTTGGTGTTCTACCCAAGACAGTAAAGTCAAACACAAATATACCCATCTCTTATATATAACTACACTACATAACCAGGTTTACTAAAATACCCATACTTTTCAATAAATACAATCTCTTTTTAATGATTGTCAACTGTTTTTATAATTTTTCGTGAAATAATGATTGATTTTTGTTAAAAAAAAAATAAGTATCAGGGTCCGATCAATGTCCGATAGAAGGTTTCGATCACGTCCGACCGATCGGCCACAACATGATTGGACAAGCATGATCGACCCTGGCCGATCATGCATGATCGGACACATGAGCATGATCGGCCGTGGCCGATCGGACATGATCGGACGTGTCCGATCGGATCGGCCACGCATGATCGGCCGGTGCATAATTTGTCCGATCGGTCGGACACATCCGGTAAGGTCCGATCGATCGGACTTAGTTTATTAAAATACTAATGTGTCAGTGCCCTATCACCTTTTTCAGGTGCCCTATCACGTGTCCGACCTATATGACACACTCTTATGAATAAGTCGGACCTATATGTACGATTGATTGGGCAATATGAGAGTGTACCTATCACTTTTTACAGTATGCCCTATCATGTGTCCGAACGATAGGGCACTCGTGAATAAATTCATCAGTGTGCCCTATCACCTTTTGACAGTGTGCCTTATGACATATCCGATCGATACTACACACTTTCACGTGAATAAATTATACAGTTTGACCGATAGGGCATAGTTTATCGTCAATAAATTCATTACAATTCGTCTCATCACTTCACTTATTTCTCACCACTTCTCTTCTCTATTCCTACCATCCTTCTTCATTTCCACTACCACCAAAGCAAGAAAAAAATATGGAGAATGATTGGAAACAATTTGTTGTCAATTTTAACAGAGTTTTCGATAGTGAATCGAAATATGTTGGCGGCCAAGAGACAATGGTTTGGATTTCGGCAAACAATATTTGTCTTGTAGTACTACGACAATATATTCAATACGCTCTGGATGCATATTCAGTTCCGCCCGACTACCACATCAATTATACTGCAGAGTCTCGTAAAAGTCATAGAACGATCAAGGCCGTTATCGGGAGTGATCTTGATCTACAACGTATTTGTCTTCTAGACGTAGAGCCTGCAGTATATTTAGTGTACCCCAATAATACCGGCGTAGTAAATCGTGAAGCTCGAAACTCAACATTCGTTGAGTCTTATCAATTCGGAGGTGAGTATGAAGGGCCAAACAGTGGAAGCAACCCAGGTGGGAGTCCATGTCGAAACAGATGAAGATGAAGAAGCTTATCTCGACACTTCATCTGAGGATGAAGATGAAGGTATTCCTGAAGCATTGCTGCATGGATCCGACGAGAGGGCGGCGTCAACCAACTCATGTCAATGCTTCTTCCAATCACTCGTCCAAATACCGATGACGAAATATTAGACAACAACATGGAAGCAGCAAGTAATTGAATCATTCCAATTATACCTCTCGATACATCTGACCCACCATTCACAACGAGCTTGCCTCTTATATTGGATTGTGATTTGCGGCAAGGAGCTGTTTTCTGGGAGAAAGATGAATTATATGTTATGATAGCACTGTGGCATATGGAACATGGAGTGGATTTCATGTGCCGACGTTCGTGCACAAAACGACTCGAATACATATGCAAGCGTAATGATACGTGTCCTTATTTTCTTCGTGCTGCTTGTAGGGCCACGAAAATTTGGGAGGTGACCGTATATAACCCCGAGCACACCTGCAACCGCGATCTATCTGGCTTAGGATCGAGAAATGTGCGGGCAAAGGCCGTAGCCGCCTATATTGCGCAGAGAATGCACCGCCAGAGCAAGATACTGAAACCCGCCGATATTCAAGCTGATCATGTGCGGGCAAAGGTCGTAGCCGCCTCTAGTGTTAATAATTATGTACGTAATATTTCAGATCATATGATCTATTATTTTCGTAATCTATATAATCTCATGAAAAATCGAGGAATGAAACTAAAAAATCTATTTTCATATTATTATTTTTTTTTCTGTGCCGATCGGTTCGAAAGGAAATTGAAAAATAATTTTTTTTTATATTTGTTCCGATCGGTATGAAAAAAAAATAAAAAAAATTTCTTGTGCCAATCGATCGGTCCGATCGGCACAATCCGATCAATCGGACCAAATGAAAATTAAAAAAAAAATTATAGCCTTATTTGGTCAGAGAACCAAGTCCAATAAAAATATTTCATTTCATAAGATTAATCAACCGATACATTTGCATGTTTGCCTTATTTCATTGATACATAAATTCAAATTATATTACACATTTCAAAATATTTTACAACCATCCAATTACGATACTTACTAATGTTTGCCTCATCATTACCCCATACCCGAGTAGGAAAATCGGTGAGGAGATGCTCTATAGTCATGCATGTAAATGCCCCACAACTATGCGAATCCAATTGCATGTACTGCTCTTCATCATCCATAAGCACAACTGAGGGCCTCTGTCCTCCTGGGAATGGATAACCATATGCATTACACGCCCAATAATTCCCATGCCATAAGAACCGCGCTATAAATTTCCGGAAAGCTCTAAGGCATTTGACGCGCCAATTGAATATACCAGCATCTCTAAATTGATTTTTCGAGTCATACATCTCGAGTCTCCAATTTGAAATACATAACCGCAACACGAACCAATGGTGTGCTGCTAAGATTGAAAATATGATCTACAATAGACACAAATATATAATTTAGAACCTTAAGATTATTAAATATAAAATATATGAATAGTACTCACATATTTGGCGGAGTACCAATCGCTTATCCCAAGTTCTCGAATCCCCTTCACGCACTGCACATTGTCCTCTTGAGGAACCCATTTATAATCCTCATCATTCTCGTGTCTATTACTTTGTGGATCATGACAAAACTTGAGCCACTCTTTCATAATAACCATCTGATAATTAATTATTCAACGATAAAATTAAACCAATGAAATAAAATATTTTCCATAAAATACTCAGATATGAAATATACTTACAAAGACTGTAGAGTCCGGTATGACTGTGTGTTGGGCATCTGGAGTCACAGGTAGGTTACCTTGAACTAGCCTGACCCGCAGTGACTGGATGTAGCAGTTTACCATCTCACAATCCATTTCAGAATCAATCTTCTTAAAATTCTGGAACCATTCTCGTTCAAGTGGAAAATCATCTGGACGTCGAAAGGCCAAGCTTTCACCGGACAAATACTGCTCAAAACTCTCAGCCAACGAGTTACTCGGCTCAAATATATCCTACAAAAGGCAATTATTAAATTAGGAAAAGAAATTAAATTAATTGAAGAATTCTCTTACCAACTCGCCCTCCTGATTTTGAGTTGATGGATCACTCTCTCATACATTAAAGGTCGGTGGTGCGGGCTCATCCCACCGGGGTCACTGCATAGCCTGAGCGTGCCAGCTATATCCAGACTGAAATGGCCTAGACTCCTCCTCGTGATCAGAATATGATGAATACTGTCTTGACCTACTACTTCTATCCAGCAGCTCCTCACACCTACTCACTAGCTCCTCACTGAGAGTCCGATGATAATCATCAATTCTATTCATCATAGCTTGCTCGCACCTTTCAAAATTCTCTTGAATAGATCGACTGATCATGACCTCTATTCTTGGGTCCAGAAAACTATATGTCTCACCAACTGCTAATAATTATCAAAGAAGGGGACGATTATTAAAGGAGGAATTGACCAGAAAATTTTCACTTAGAATTTAAGTTTATTACCAGATGCATCTCTCGCTGCTGATGAAGATGCTTGTGTACGGCGGGCCCGCCTCTGAACTCTCCTACTATCTACCACAGTTTGCTCCTCCTCTTGCTCCTCCTCCTCACCGACAACTCCTCTGGTCGTACTACGTCTGCTCTCCTCGGTGCGCCTGATCAAGATACGCTGTCCATTTTGATCATACTGCACCGGCTATAGGGGGTTCAAGGGCACAGGAAAGTGTATCCCAAATGGACTACTACCGACTGCACTCTGCCAATATGGACACCTCTCCTCAAGCTCGGTCGGAGCCAACACTTCAAACACTACCGAGTCTCTCATCTGAAATACATAATATTTGTGCATTAAATATTAATAACAAAATCCATAACATATTCATTGTAATTAATAATAAAAATATTTTTACCTGGCGTTTAAAAAACCCGGCTATATCACGTTGATCGGCGTCATTAAACGACCACCGTAAATAACGAGGGAAACCATTGGGATGTAGAAGGGTCGCACAACGAGCTCCAAAACTAGGAATGGCCTCATATGCCCACACCTATATTACAATATAAATATATTGAGTTATTTAAACTAATAAAAATTTATAAATTAGTAATAATTAAGTTGTGAACAAATATTATACATGTAGTGCCCAAATCGGCCCGTAGAGATTATACTTTGATCCTACGAGGTCCAGGGAATTTGGTACGTAACTGAGGTAGTGCAACATGGCCTCGTAGGTAAAAGCACCTCATGGGAACGCATTCCATTTGTTGATATCATCAGCCAATACCCATATCCATGTATCAATCTTCTTAGTCTCTGCAGGAGCATAGAACCAGAAGAAAAGAGCAAAAATATTCGACAACTTAATCAAGTCATCATCTGAAACGCCACCAAGCTCATATTTTGTAAACCAGTTTAACAAGTTCTTTGCTTCAATCGGTCTCCCACCATTGAACCTGCCGTAGACCCCAGACTGAGTAGGCTGATAAGATGCTGCCATGTCGAAACTACACTCGCCGAACATGAGCCCAGTGACCAATGCGAACTCCGGATGAGAGAAACGGATGTTCTGACCAACATAATTAAACCAAACCTCCGAAGGTCGTACCAAAATCTCATAGCATAATAGCTGGTGAAGAGCCCGCATAGCATTCTTACCATCTGGCCAACCCACTATGCCCCCGAACTGACCACAAATAAACCGATGGACTAGATCCATACCACCCTGACTAGATAATTTCTCTCTAATCAATGTCCCTAAAGTATGCTTATAATATGTTGTGATCCTCGGGGAAACGTCTCGTAGTGCTAACCGTTTAAAATTGACCTATATATTACAATTAATATTTAATAAAATTATAATTATTACAGTTATAATATTTAATAAATAACATTAATTAAAAAAAATTCGCGTAAAAAAAAAAAAAAACGTGCCGATCGGTCGGACCGGTTCGACGCCCGACCCGGCCGGGCACTCGAAGCTCAATTGCCAGCAACAATGGCGATTTCTACCTCATTTTCCGGCGATTTCTACCTCATTTTCACCAATTTTCACCCAATCCAACCACATCTATGTTACACTCACTAAACCCAACATATATATTTCATAAAAAACCATTTTAAACATGCAATCATACATTAATTTCAACATCTACAAACTAATTTACAAAGTAAGATTTCAAATAAATACTAACATCTTCCATTGTTTCCGACCGATTTGGAAGAAGATATAGTGTTCTGGGCGTGCCGATGAGCGTGCCGAGCTTCCGTGCCGATAGATAAATTTTCTGTCCGATTTGAGTGTGCCGATCGATTGTGTGCCGATAGATAAAAAACCACTTATAAATATGTATTTATGCCCGATCGATCGGCACAAAAAAAAATTTAAGTCCTTGTGTCCGATCGATCGGGCAGTGCCGATCGATCGGCCCTTTCTTGATTTGTGCCGATCGATCGACATGATGTGTTAAAATCATTGCATTTTTCGAATCTGACAGGTTTCAGGTTAAAAAATTGAAAAAGTGAGTGTAGTTTAGTAAAGTTGGATATTTCCTATATAGTTTTAACAAAATGGGTAGTTTTGTACTTATTATAGTGGTTTTGGGTAGGATTTTATAATTCCACAATAAACAATTTCCCTGACTAAGATACAAAATACACGAAAAATATGTACGGACAATGGGTCAAAGCATGCTGTCAGTCCTAGCAGGCAGCCGCTTGAAGAAGTTGAGCGGCGCCGGCGGCATCTTTCGCCGGAACCTAGGCGGCCTCATAGCGTACGAACCACCTCCAATAATCAACAACTGCAGCGGTACTGAGTAGAACACAATCACAGCCCCAATGCAGAAGGCCATAAATATCACCGTGGCACGTGGATCCCTCCAGCTCAGCAGCCCATGCACCCTCTCCCCCTGCGCCGCCAAGTCACCCAACGCCCTCTGCATCCGCCCCGCCACGATCCTTAACCGATCGTACCTATTCCGCACCGTGGCCGGACTCCTCCCCGAATTAGGAAACGTGTCGAACTCCTCATCCATCTCATCCGCCGCGCAAACGACAGCTTCACGTTCATGTGCGGCGGCGTTTTCGGCCGGAACCGGTAGTTCCAAACTCCGATCAGGAACATGTAGAGAAACACCGTCGGAAGAATAAGCTCCGGAAAAAACACAAGCATTATAAACAGTGCATACACCAACGACGTCGTAATTCTATTCTTCCATAAACAGACTTCGTTAAGCCAATTCATAGCCGCCAAAATGCCATTGAAAACCGCCATGAATCTATAGAAGTTCGCCTTGCTCTTCCTCATGCTCCATAGATGCGAGTTAGCATCACTCATGTACTCCACCACCTCTTTGCTCAAGGGCGGCTCGGCTCTGCCCAGCCGAGCCGCCAAGATGCTGACGGCTTGGTACCGCAACATCTCTAGCTGGGAGATCGATAACGGCCTGATGTAGTGCATTTTAGGCAAGAGAGGCTTCGAGTATAACGCCATCATCTTAGCCATGGATGTGCACGAGAATCTGACGGCTAGATGGAGCTCCCCCATCTTCTTCAGCCCGGAGGGGTGAAGAACAATCAACGGATACGAATGCGTATATATACGACCGGTCTCTAGCGTCGATATTCGGATTCTCACCTTCCCAATCTTCATGTCTCTACTAACATTAACACCACCGATATGGCCGTTGTCGAAAACACCAACGGTTAGAACGGTGGCCGGATCGAAAACCTCCCACGTGTACTGCTCGTTGAACTTAGGATTCAAGGTGTCCGTAATTGTTCTGGTTCGAACCCATTTGTGTCCGTACTTGGCTACACAGTAGGCATCCGCGGTCCCTCTACCGTTCGTCGCCTTCATCGGTGGGAGGGAATCTGCATTCAAGATTCCCAGCTCCAGCATGCCTATTGCTGGCTTCCAGAGCTGCTTAGCTGCTGGTCGGAGGTCAATACTATACTGAGTTGACTCGTCGAGTACATGATACCCTCCATCGAAGCAAATCCTTACATGGATCCTACTAGCAAAATGATGATCCCTCCTCACCTCCTCAACATCCGATCCACTCGGTTTCTGCAATTGTAGCCACTTGGAGTTAACCACTCTGTCATCCGCCCTCTTCTCAACCGCCGCTAAATTCATATACGCCTTCCCGACGGTCTCCTCCTTGTTCGGACCGACGCGGTCCTCAACGGTAACCACCAACTGATCATCAAAGGGCTCGGAAGTAACAAACAACAAATCCTCGTTCCAATAAGCATTCGTAGTTTGAGATATTACTTGCTTTGTCTTCAAAATTTGGGCGCCCATTTGAGCCTTGACATGCAAGTTCGGGAAGCGGTTTCTATCTGATATAACGACGTCTTGAGCCTCGATAATGTTGACTCGAACGTACCACAGCCGAGGAGTGTGGTACACTTTCGACCGGGTCGAGTCAAACGAGTTGTCGACCGGGCTCGCCGCGTCGGAATGCCAATCATCAGCAAAGGCCTCATCGGCTTGCGTACCAATCCACACGGCAAGCAATATCTCCTCGCCGTGCTTCTTCTCCCCATTCTTGTCCTCCAAATGGTACCATTCGGGCGCCAATGGACTATCCGGTGGGACCCGTCTCGGGATATCGTGGAGGTCGAACCGGACCGAACCGACAAACTCATTCCTGATCAAATGCTTATCCTTCACCACAACTTCCACAAAGGAGGACTGAATTCTTTCCTTTGAGAAAGTGAAAACTGTGTTCCACTCCGGATTGTGAGTGGTTTCGAAATGCTTTGTAACTCCCTTGTAGTTACCGAGCTTTACTTCGACGAATGGGTCGATACTCCCGGTTAGATTCTTCGAAGGGAGGTTTCGAGCTTTTACGACACGAACGAAGAGAAAGTGCATCGGCTCAACAAGGTTATAAACGCTAGACGGCCTTTCCGATCTCCTAATCCCACCTCCGAGAACAGGGGTGGTTTCTTTGAGATTGAAATCATGAGTCTGCATTCTTGCAAATTGCGGCGATTGAGGCGGATCAAATCTCATCTCATTAACACCGTGATGAGATGTTTGGTTAAACATTGGAGTTGGAGTTGGAGTTGCAGAGGAAGAAGGTCTTTGCTGATGATGATCATGAGAATTAGGAAGATTATTCACCGTACGCCTAGACGTCGGTCTTCCACTATATGAATTATCGGAAATACCCTCTCCGCGGTTATGATGAGAAGGCGATTAGCTTACAGAATGGAAACTCGAATAGGAAGAAGAAGTTTCAGTAACACTTAAATTAACATCTCCGGTTAAGTAGACTTTCAACGCGAGCTCGCCACGTGTACGTGAGAATAGGCTGTTCCTCTGGAGAGGGTAGTTGAAGACGACGGCGTCGGTGAGGGGGACGAAGGAGGTGCCGCTGATGCGGACTTATCCGAGGCAAGACTTCTTGGCGGTGGCCCTGTTGATGCTGTAGACGTGAGCGTCGAGCGAGAGGCTGTAGAGGTCGAGTGGGTTGGAGACGTTGAAGTAGAAAGTCTCGTTCCAGAATGGGTTGAGGTCTTTTTCTTTGATGGTGGTGCGGAATTTCTGGCCGTCGAAGAGGAGCTCCACGGCGGCGCTCGATGACCCTTGACCGTCTTTCGGGAGGAGATTGTGGGCCCGGATGACGTCAACGGGTAGCTTCAGATTGCTCATGATTTTTTCTTCATGCACACACAAGACTACAAGAGAGAAGAAATGAAGAGAGAGATATTAAGAGAGAGAGGGGAAGAGGGAGAAGACGTGGGATTGAAGTATTCCAACCATCAGAAAAACTTTGGATAAGTAATGCTTACAATGAAGGCGCAAATTCAAGGAAGAATAAATTATTGAAACAAAGATTCGGAAAGTCGTGTTATTTTAACGTTGATTTACAAAGATTGGATTTAATTGAAGTAGTTAAACGAGTTAAGTGATCGAGGAGAGGAGAAGACATGCCTTTTGGGATTTGGGAGAATAAATAATAATTAAGCACAATTGGTCGGACTAACTTGTTTGACTTTGTAATGATAAATTCACTAGTCAAGTCAAACTAGAGATGGCAATGGATCTTGAACCTGGTCCAGATCCGTGGATTCAGATCCATTTTTATGGATTTGGGTCTTAAAAAATTGGACCCATTGGATCTAGATCGAACCTGGACTAATTTTAGAAATTACGGATCTGAATCTGGACTTTACGATCTGAGATCCGAATCCGGTCCAGATCCGCCATTTTTATAACTAAAATATTATTTTATTATCATATCTAAAATATTATATTTATATTATTCTACTTAAAATATCACGTTACATTATTTGTTGAGCTTGAAATACTTAACTAGTAATCTAATAAATAGAAAAGAGAGAGGAGATTGAGTACCCACTGTCCGCGAATTTGGAAGTTTTTTTTAGAGAGAAGATCATAGTTTTATAGATGATTGTAATATTTTTATAATATCATGAGTAGTTTGATTCTTTTTAATGCTAGTAATGCTCTTAAAGATTATCGTGTTATCGTAGAACTAATTAAATTAGTTAAATTTTAATTGATTTAGAATTTTTTTATTTTAGCTAAAAAAACTTATGGATCCGGGTCTAGACCCGAGACCCTGTGGATCCAATGGATCTGGGGTTGTATCTCATTTTTTGAGATCCAATGGATCTGGATCGGATTTGGACCAAAGTAAAAAATCTCGGATCTGGATCTGGACCGAGGAAGATCCGGTCCAAATCCGGTCCATTGCCATCCCTAAGTCAAACCCCCATGCACTTGTATTATTTTATTTTTACCATAATTTCGCGGGTATTTTCAGTGCAAATTCTTGTAATTTTTTTTTATGATCAATCTATCTCGAAATATTTTATAGAGATATATAATATGAAAAAGGCAAAAATTTGTGTGTATCATTTTGCAAATGCAACAGAGTCGCACGAATAGTCTATAGATATAAAGTATCTTCATACTTTAGTTGCAATGGATATTGACCCAATGGTCAAGTAGTTTGCTAGTACAACCAAGAGGTTTTGGGTTTGCATTTTTTTGTTCCATTTTTATTTTATTTATTTTATTTTATTTTTTTCGTTTTTTTAATAACTTTATTTTTCGTTTTTCTTATTATTATTTTTTCATTATTTTTGTTTTTTTTTGTTTTTTATATTTTTTTCTCCCTTATTGTTTCTTATTATTTTTTTCTCATTTTTTTACATTTTTTTTCATTTTTTCCTCCCTTATTGTAAGGACGGACGTGTCACTCTTTGTATACAAAAGTGTCGTTTGTTCTAAACAAATTTTTTTTTCCAATTTTTTTGATAAGGGAATGTGTGTCATTTATAATGAATAAATGTGTCATTTGTTATTTATCTCAAAGTATCAATCGTAACAAACAAAAATGTCATTTCTATTTGAATAAAGTGTCATTTGTATCATTTATTAATTATCAATTATTTTTGAAAAAAATGCGATTTATTTTTTTTTAAAAAAAAGAAAAGTGTCAATTGCAACGAAAGAAAGTGTCATTTATCTCAAAATGTCACACTGAAGTAAAGTGTCACTCAAAATTAAGGAACATGCCACTTTAATTCAATAATCACACAATAAAATGTGAAGCATAATAATCATAAAGATGAATACAAACAAAAGTGTCAGTCATACTAAACAAAAGTGTCAATTGTTACCAATAATCATAAGACGAATACAAACAGTGAGCGTGTTAATTGTTTAAGCTATTCGTGTTATTTGTAATCGAAGAGTGTGTCAATTCTTAGTTGTTTATCCACAGTGTTAGTAATATATGAAAATGTCAATTCAGCTAATATATATAATGTGTCAATCATGATAAAAAAAAATGTGTCAATTAAAGATGAAAGTGTCAATGAATGCACAATAGAGAGCAAAGTGTCAATTGTCTCTGTTGTGCGTGTCAATCACGGTAAAAGAATGTGTCAATGATGAGTAGAGTGTCTGTTTAAGCCATAATTCACAGTAGAGAGCAGAGTGTCAATTGTATCTGATGTGCGTGTCAATCATGATAAACGAACATGTCAATGATGAGCAGAGTGTCTGTTTAAGCCATAATTCATATTAGAGAGCAGAGTGTCAATTGTCTCTGTTGTGCGTGTCAATCATGATAATAGAATGTGTCAGTCATACTAAACAAAAGTGTCAATTGTTAGCAATAATACCAAAAACTAAAATAATCCAGTAATCATATGAAACCACCGTTCAATGATTTAGTCAACAAAATGTGATCACCATAATAACCAGAAATGTTACTCAAAATGTCTTGCGATAAATAAATATGTCATTTATTCACAAAAAATGTCAATTGTTTTGAATAAAAGTGTCATTTTTTTTTCACAATGAGTTGTTTTTAACAAATGACACAATTGTTCACAACAAATGACACTTTATATTATAAGAAATGATACTTCAATAAATTAGCTAACCCCCATAGCAAAACGCAAGGATCTCACTACTTCAAACAAAATCAAATTAAACTTCAATGGAAAACAAAACGACTCAGAACATCGACTTACAACAAAAGAAATTTTGAATTTCCATGCATCTAAAAAGAGACAACTCACATTCACAATTTCCTTTATCAAAATAATCGATAAAATCAAAGAGGAGAAACAAAGAAGAACTACACCAATCAAGAAAATACCCAATAAACAAAAACCATAAAATTTCTCCAAATCCTTCATAAATTACTAGTTCCCATGATACAGCAGCTCTTAAAAATGTTGATTCCATAATATTGAACTCTAAGACGGTTAAACAGTGTCAAAATGTCAAGGTCACAACCTGTCCAAAAAGTAGTTATATTATAAAGTGATTTGATGTGATTTTACTATTATTATTATGATTTTAAAAAAATGTATCATGTTGAGTATGCATTTCATATTTTTATTTTTGGAATATATATTGTGCATAAATACTATTTATTAAGGTGATTTATTTTGCAAATAAATTTTGCATAAATAATACTCCCTCTGTCCCATTGGAAGCGTCTTGATTTATTTTGCATCAAATAAATGTTTTCTTTTTAATGTATTGATTTGTACGTTTTGGAGAAATTAAGAGGATTAATGGGGAGTTTTTGTTTAAAAGCAAAACTTAGCATCCATATGTACACCACATCTCAAATCTCAAATTCTCAAATCATTTTTGAAAAGTCTCTCAAATATTTAGATTATTTCCCTTATGTGTTAATATATATATATATATTTTGAATATAGAGATTTAAGTAAGTCGAAGTTGCGCCCTTAGAATTTTAAAGTAAAGTTTTATTTGTTAATTAGAGAAATATAAGTATTTAGTTTCTTTAATTTCTAAACCATACGTGTGTTGCATCATTTTTGGTTAGAACCATGATTTACTCTATTCTTTTAAATGATTTATTTATTTATAACTATGTATATAATAGAAATATTAGTAATGATCATTTATATTAAATTCCCTTAAATTTATATTAAAGTCCCTTAAATTTCTACATAAGTGTGGATGTGTAATGTTTCATCCAATTAATGTTTGGCCAAATATTTTTTTTTATAAAAACCTAGATATGGTTTTTCATTTTCTTCCCAACTCCACATCAAGAATAATCTTTCAAATTTCTCTAGTAAAGAATCTCATTTTCTTTTCCTTAAGCCTCTCACGAGAATTCAGTTTCGGTTTCGGAGGTAAATCTTTTTAGATTTTCAATAAATTATGATTATAAATTTTCATGAGCATGCATATTCATATGATATTTAGATTAGTAGAAAACTAGACGATTAATTCTAACACCATGGTCTTTGGTTTAGAAATTTTAGGGAATCAGTTGAATGTGTGTGCTTAAGAATAATATGTATAGTGTAGGTTTTGGTTGTGAGAGAGATTTGAGTTTAATTTGCTTAATTGCATTTCCTTACTCTTCTTTTGTTATAATATATTCATTTCACAAAGTTTTAATATTATATTATAAAGTATGGTTACTAGATAATTATTTTCCTTTAACTGCCACATGTTTGCTCCTCAAATTCACGGTAATGTATATATATAAATATATATAAACATGGTTTCATGCTTGTGTTATATAGGTGTGAGCATATATGTCAGTTTTTGGGTGTTGTCTTAATAGGATAGTAGATATGAATTATTTGTTTATAAGATATCAAAGCTCACACATATCATGCATTCTTTGTACGGAATTTTATTTATAAGGCATATATCTTTGTTGACCGTTTAGGTGTGGCGCGATTAAGACACTAAATTATCTTATTTTGTTCAAGTCATTTACACAATGGAATCAAGGTGTGTGGACTCTTACTTATGCTGTTGATTTATGATTATCCTTATTGATGTGATTGTCGACAAATATTATTTCATATTCATTATAAGATGGTTCTTGGATTAACTAGTGGTCATCCTTCATTTTAACATTTCATATGTTCTGGATTGTCTATCTCGTTATCCTTCATATTAACCTCTTGTGAGTGTTCTTGGATATATTATTTAGTCATCCTTCATTTTAACATTTCATGTGTTGTTGATAAGCACGTAATTGTTGCTTTTATATTACCGATATTATGCGTGTTTGTCTCGGGTTTATGCGTGTAGGAGGTCGATGAAAGGCGAAAAGATGGTGAATGTTGCCTATGTACGTATTTGAAGCTGCATGCATGAAATATATGATAAAAGAAAACTTGGGCCAGAATATCAAGCTGAACTGGGCAGGATTTGGACCCCCCCCCAATTAGGCCAGTTTAGTGGACTGAAGAAATGTGTTAAATGATGATATGAAGAAGCCCAGCCCAATACAATTGGAAGAAATTGGAGGGAAAGCTGTTTGGTAGAGCTACTAGCTATGAAGGAGACTCGTGTAGAAAAATACAATGACAGGATACTTGTTCCTACCACAGCCGCCCAGCAGGGCAAGATTTCCTTACACAGCCAACTGTTCCCATCAGCTTTCATCCAGTTTGGTCAAATCAGCTCATGCTGCAATTAATGCATGGAGAGGCTCAAGGCATGGGGATGTAATGATTTAGATTTCAGCTTTTGAACTTGTTTTAATATAATTGTTATGTAATAGTAAGGAGGACAACTCTCTGACAACTTTATCACAACTTCTCATAACTCTTTAGATTTTATCTCTCTACTTTAGTTTTCTCTCTAGAATTTCGAAACTCTCTCTAATTAGTTCATGTTCTTCATCTTCAAAGTTCAAGTAGTTAAAGCACTTACATTCTCGCCCAACTAAAGCATTTAATTCGCGAAGATCTGTCTCAGTAATGTTATCCGTTTTCTGCCCTGTTTCGTTCATTTAATTCTGCACTGTTATTTATGTTTATTTAAGGTTTCAGTAGTTAATGCTCTTCAAGTTAATGTTTTCTGCATTTATGATGTTATTCCCTTGCATGTTAGCTTGCTTTCTTATTCTAAATATGTGTAGCTAAACCCTAGATTCGGCTAGGGCAATGAAACACCCGATCCTTGCCTTCATGAGATCTTAATGTGCTTAAAATTGGTTAACTAAGTGTTTCTGTCCAGATATGTGTAGATGCATGTTTAAGATAACATAGGACTGATCAACCTAGGTTAACTGGGCTGGTGTTGAACAAACAGGGGAGATGGTAACATAGGTAGCTTTGCTAGTTCGGTTTCTTGGATATTAATGCTCCTTAGTTGTATGTTGGTCCCGTGAGTGAGTTCAGGTGTAGAGGGGGGGGGTGAATACACCTGAATCCAAATTTCTCAACTTTCGAACACGAACAGTCCTATTCGGGGAAGGTGCCGTATCGAAATAGTTCGGCAGACTGCATAACCGTTTCCGAATCGTGTTAAAGGCTAAAAGAGTACTGACTCAGCTGAGATCTGCTAACTGACTAGGTTAGAATTCAGTATCGATCAGTGAGAGTTCAGTGTGCGGAATTGTGTAGGCCCAAATCAGTTTTAATGAGGAAAACGTTTTATGCAAGTCTCAGTTCAGTAGATAAGAAGTTCGAGAATCCGAGACAGTTAAATCGATTTTAAATATGATGTTCGGTATGCACAGTAAAACCAATGAAACAAGTAAGTAAACGACACGAGATATTTTTAAAGTGGTTCGGATATCAACAATCCTACGTCCACTTGTCCCGATAGATCGGGAGGCTATTTATTATACTCGAGTTAGTCTCGGTCGGCTTGTACACTTGGACAAAGCCGTGGCTTGGGGATTATATCGAGCAAGTCCCGGTTACAATTCTATCAAACTTTAAGTGTTTGACAAACTTCTCCAACAATGAAGGAGTCCTTATACAATAAGGATTGGGTTCAAATGTGAACTCCTTCGTCTAAGCTATAGATAAGAACGGTTGAGCTTAGGGTTAGAGGGATAGGGAATATGAGAGTAGCTTCTAGATCGACGAACAGCTGAAGGTAAGCTTTGAGTTCGTGTAACGTCGATTTGGATACTAGAGGCTTTATATGTCGGTATAGCTTGATTCCATATGAGCTAGAATGTAGTCTTTCGTCGGAGATTGTTCTTCAAGTTCTTGCTAAGACTTTGTTCTTCGGAATTCGCTCTTTTTCGCGCTCTCTTGTGTTCTAGGCGTCGTGTGTTTCAAATATTGAATGATCCCTCTATTTATAGAGCAGAGATTGAAATAGATCCGTTGGAGACGATCTTCTTCTCTCTCTCTCTCTCTTTGGTAGCAAACGGCTCTTTTGTGTAGTAGGTACAGTGTCCTTTCCCTCCTTTTACGGAAATATGTTGACTGTAGCTTTAGTAGGTGAGACGACACGTGTATGCTTGTCATTTGTCGAGGTGGATGTGGTGGTTGAGACAGAACAAACTTCGAGGCAACTGAAGTTGACTTCTCTCTTCCTCGTACTTGACAACACTGATAGCTTATCAAAAGATTCAGACAGTTCAGAAGACTGTCAGCCTATGCTGAGTCTAATTTTGTATTCAGTAGATAGACAACTGAGAAGGGTCTACTGAAAATCAGCTCTGAGTCCAGTGAACTACTCCTGCCGAGTTCGGCTCAACCGACTCTCTCGCATATCTTGCTCCTGCCGAGTCCAGTATTCACGGAGTCTTCTACACCGGTGCCGAGGCCGATGAGCTGCGGCGCCTTGACCGAGAGCAGAGTGTCTACCGAGTCCGAAACCTCGGAGACAAATACGAATACAAAGGAATGGTTCACCAATCGAGATAGGGTTTTGGGATCTTCAAATCTTCTCAACGGTCGAGCACGAGGCTACCGAGCGTGATTCGGTATAGAAGATAGAATCATTTCCCACAAGTATGATCATGCCGAGGATTGAATCATCACCCAACAATTTCCCCCTATTTGATGATGCCAAAACCTATCATCTATGCTAACACTAACGAGATAGAAACAAAAACTCCTTACAAATATTACAAGTAGGATCGATGGAGATGTTCCATCGGTTCTAGACTATAAAGCAAACAGGGGTAAACGAGAACAATTTCCCCCATTGCAAACAAAACAAAGCTAGCGGAATCTATCAAAGCAATCACCGACATGTAATAAAGAGAGTGTGAGCCAGGCAATCACTTCGGTGATTCGAGTGTTAAAGTATAAAACAAACACGGTACGTATAAACAACAAGTAGTTGTCGAGCCAAAAGCGGATTGTATAAATATAATAGAAATTCGAAGCATGATACAATCTTGCTATGCTAAGAGAATGAGCTAAAGATCTAAGGAGGAGGGCCACCGAACTTCTTGATTACGTCCATGAACTCTTGAGTCTCGATCTTCGTGGAGCGGCACTCCATACATCCCGTATGTGATCTTCCTTAGCTTCGTAAATTCCGCAAAATCAGCAGGCTCATCTTCGCAAGTTCTTTCTTCGCCGCGGCATGCTTCACTTCGCCTTCAATCGTACCAAAGTGTACCGAGTCATCCTGTCTTCTCGGTGGAGGTATGATTCGGGTCCCGAACACCGACTTCTATACCTTCAGATATGGCTTTGTCGAGGTATGGGTAGAGTTCAGGTTCAGTAGCGAACATCCATTCCATGTAAGCTTCAATCCTTGTCCTGTTGGACCAGAACCTCCAGAAATAGTTCCTCTTGATGAACTCAATTTTCGCATTTTCCCATCTTTGATTGAGCTGAGCTGGTATCCATTCATCTGTTCTTGGCCATCTTTGAAATTTCGTGTCATTGGCTTCCCGAATTTCATGTATCTCGTATGGAATATCGGCTTTAGAAGGCACTCTCGGCTGACCTCCTCTTCGATCCTTTTCATCGAGCTTCAAGGTCGCGCTTCCAAATTCTCGTCTCTGCGGCCTGAATCCGTCTTGCCTCCTCGCCTCTGTATAGATATCTGTTCATCAGATCAAATATGGCTTCGATTTCATCTCCTTGTGTATCAGTGGCTTGCTGAGGGGCTTCTTCTGATTCAGCAGGGGTACTAGATCTAGATTTGGACGTACCCTGCCTTTCAGTACTCTTTTGCTGCTGCTCCTTTTCCTTTTCTCTGTCCTCTTCATCCCGTTATGATGAGCTTTCTCGGAGGCGATCTAGCGTTTTCTTTCCTCCTCTGGATGGGGCTTTAGTCTTTCCTTTAGCAGGCTTAGAATTTGGCTTGGTTAGCTGCTTTGGCCTCTGCAATTTCTCTGGCCAGCCTCTCATCCGCAGCTATTTGGGCTTCCTCCTCAGCAGATATGTACCTTAATCGCTTTGCTGGAGGGGTTGGAATTTTAAGCTTTTGTTTGCCCTTGCCTTTGTTGAACTGGTGGTGGAAGAGGAGCCTCTTCTTCTTCTGAGTCCTCCACCGCCTGTTCAGCGTACTCAGCAACCTCCTTAATAATGTTTTTGGGAGTCTGGGTTGCCTGAGTAGTCTGCTGGGGTCCTGAGCCACTTGGGCCGGTTTCAGCTGTGCTCGCAGCCGAAACACCCTGGGCCTTACATGGAGTCTGAGTCTGAGTTTTCTGAGACTGAGTTTTGCTAATGTCAGCAATAGATTTCTTCTTCTCAGTCCCCTTCTTTCCTTCAGTAGCTGTCCCCTTTAGTAGTCTAGAAGGTTTAGTGGGAGTCAGCTTCTCAGTACTCTTTTTCTTTCCTTCACTTCCTTCACTTTCTTTCTCAGTACCCTTCTTCTTTCCTTCCCCCTTTTTGGCATCATCAAGTACAGCCGGGGTTGGGATGAGTACCTTCTTCTCTAGCTTCTGATAAATAGTGGACAAGTCGTCCAGTCTGTTATGCACTTTCTCCAATGCTAGATGCAGCTCGTTCCTCTCAGATATGAGTTCGTCCTTGTATGCTGTATGAGAGAGAACGGCTTCTGACTTCAGTTCAGCTAGTTTCTCACCGATCTTGTCCTCCACGACCAGTTGAATGAGGTCTAGTCTGTTCTCCGTGGCCTGGGCTTGCTCGGTGAATGACTCAGTATGAGAGGACAAGGCGTTACGAAATTGTTCAAGGAGCTTGGCCTGTCCCTCCCGAATTGTCCTTAGCCGAGTCGAAACCGCTCGTTTGCTTCTTGGGCCAATGCTTCGGATATGAGAGCGGAGACATCGGGGGTAGCCGATGTAGAGATGCTTCGGATTTCAGCCCACGAAGCTCGAGTTGGTGGCCAATGCGGACTTCTCCCACACCTTGTGGATCGCCTTCGCCAATTCCCGATTTTTAACTCCTTGTGCGGTTAGAGCTTTGGCAACCGAACGGGATCTCTTGGCGGATGGGCTGGGCGCCGCCTCGTATGTCGACTCGAGCGAGGAGCCGAGCAGGCTCGCCGAGGACGAGACACCCGGCCGAAGGCTTCTCGTGCCCAAGGATACCGAGTGGTGCTTGCTTCTTCGGTATGGGTATCCTTGTCCTGTGGATGTCCCTCATCGAGCTTTCCGGGGCTCGAATCATCGGGTGGGTCCCGACCGTCGTGGTCGGACCCATCGAGGGCGGCGAGCCAGCCGCTTGGCGTCGATCGGCCAATGATTGCAAGCATGGCCGCCCTTAGATTCTCCATCGTATTGAGGTTCTCGGGCTCCGAATAGCCTATCTCCTCACGCAATCTCGGTTCTTCCAAGTGTAGGCTGGCGACGGGAGTAGTGTAGAACAAGGCGTTGAAGCCGAGGCCACTCCCGAAAGCGTAGGATCATATGGAGCCTTGCCGACTTGGCTAGGACGAGCAAATCGAATGGTCGGCAAGCTCTGGAATGAACTGGATGATCTCTCGGGAAGCTCTACGAGACAATACTACCTTGCTTCCATCCCGAGAGTCTCTTCTGCAGACGCAGAATCTGACTCGATGTCAACGAAGTCAGTCTTAGGGTCAGCAGGTGGTAGACTGCTGAGCGGAGGCACAGAGAGAGGGCTATCCAGACGTTGGACTTCTTCGCTTTGGGCTTCAGTAGCCTTTCCCTGTTCCTCTTGAACTTGTTCATCAGTGGAGACGACTTTCTCCACTGACTTGGTCTTCTCAGATGAGGAAGACTCATCTACCAACTGTAGTGGCTGAATAGGAGTTGGTTCAGTAGCCACTTCAGTAGTAGTCTCTGGTTCAGCAGGTGTATCCGGTATGGCCTTCCTCAGCCTCTTGGCTGGTGCCTTAGGTGATTTTGCCGGAGGTGTCCTTTTCTTAGGAGTCGCCTGCTGAGGCTTAGATGGCTGAGCTTTTGCGGCCGGTCCTGAACCAATCTGTTGCAGGGCCGCGAACTTGTTGTGAAAGCGAATTTTCTTCACATTAAAATATTCCTTGCCGTCATATGTGATCTGCTCAGCCTCGCAGAAATCCTCGATCATGACTGATAATTTAAGTCCGTAGAGAAGCTTTCCTTTTGCGGTCAGTGTTCGCGTAGCTTTGTCGAACTTGGCTGCCTGAGCCATATATTCGCGAACAAAGAAGTCGGTCCAATTGACTTTCACGCAGTCATAAATTGCCATCATCATATGGATCTTGGGTCGGGAGACCTGATCGAAAGAGCCAGCCTGGCTCGTCAACAGCTGAGTGACGATGTACGCCAGTGCTCTGAACTGCGGTAGCATGGCATTCTTCGGAAATGCTGCTCTGAAGGTTGTGGGCTTGCCACAGAAAACGAAGAGGTATGTGTCGACAGCGTCGTCATTGTACCCCAAGGTGCTGACACCTTCAGACGGGAGGTTGAAGCTCTTCTTTAGCGCTTGTTTAATAGACATCTGCTTCAGTATCCTCGATGCGTCGCCAATGGTGTTAACAGCGAACCTCGCCAGAATGTCTCTTCCAACTGAGTCGGAGTTCAGATATAGTTCCGCCACTTGTCGAGGAAGGAAGAAGGTCGGCTTCCTCGATAGAAACTCCTCAAGTCCGGATTTCCTCAGATATGTGAAGATATCGTCCATGTACTCGAGCTCGCACGCGTCGAACTCCATGACTGGTTCGCACCAGATATGACCCTTGCTGAGGATTTCCTCTATCTTGTCGGGAGAACTGACAGATAGACCAGCCATAGTACCTGTTACAAGAAATGAATCAGTATCGTTTCTTGGATAGAACAGTGCTTTACAATGCGATACTGAAAAATATAATAAATACATTAACAGATATAAGCATACCAATAGATAAAATTCGAGATAAGATTGAGAATGAAGTTGCAAGTAAGGATTGCGTATGCAGATCTCGGATTTCTCGGAATTTGAAAGTTATGAAGTATGCTAATGGCGGTTTCAAAGATATGATCGAATATATATATCAAATATGAAGATGAACAGTTTTCGATCGAAGGCTGAATTTAAACTTGCTTTATGATATGGACGATTAAGATTAGAAGTTATAAAATAGGCAATGATCACAAAAGTCGCCTATGTCAAAGCCAGTTGTAAAATAGCCTAAGTAGTAACTGTGAAAAGACATGCATTAAATGCGTGCAGAGTTCAGCAAACTTATGTATGGAATGTCGTGCATTAGATGTGAGCCGTTAATAATAAAGACAAACCAAAAGATATTAATGTCATGCTGAATCTTTGTCATAAATGCAAAGTACTGTTGTATTAAATTACTACTGAGTAGAGATACGCAAACCTGTCGCTGAACATAGTAGTCGGTTGATACCTCGTGTAGATGTTTTCGTCTCTACGTACTGAATGTATCGATCGAGAGTGAACATTCCCCCCTTACCGAAATGTCTCTCTCCCCGAAACCTCTTACCGACCGGGGTCGGTAGGGTCCAACAGACCTAGCTCTCTCGAAAGTTCTCCGAATACGGATTCGGCTAGAGGCTTGGTCGGCATATCGCCCTTTGTTTGTCAAGTATGGATCTTTTCCATTTCGATATCCTTCTTTTCGACATGGTCACGAATGAAGTGATGCTCGATGTCCACGTGCTTGCATCTCGTGTGAAGTACGGGGTTCTCGAGTGATTGCACTAGCACCGGTACTTGCATCGCGAGAAAATCGGCACTTCATTCCGAATGACGTCATAGTCTCTCAACCGCCGTCTCGCCCAAAGGATCGCGGCGCAACAACTTCCAGCAGCCATGTATTCGGCTTCGGTAGTCGACGTGGCCACCGAGTGCTTGTTTCTTTGAAAACCATGAGATCGGCTTGCCGCCAAGGAACCGACATGTTCCCGAAGTTGATTTTCGGTCTATTCTACATCCCGCATAGTCGGCATCGGAATAACCAGTTAGTTCAATATTATCATCATTTGGATACCACAAACCCATGTCGGTGTTCCTCGTAGATAGCGGAGAATCTTCTTTTGCCGAGTCCATATGACTCGCTTGGGATTCGCCCGAAATCGAGCACGCACACCTACAAGCATAAGTTATGTCGGGACGAGTAGCCGTTAGATATAATAAAGAACCAATTATAGCACGGTATTCGGTTTGGTCTACCGATACTCCCTCTTTATCAAGATCTATCTTCATATTCGTGTTCATCGGGATCTTAATTGATTTGCTCGGATGTGCGGCCAAATCTTTTGATGAGGTCTCGAGTGTATTTTCCTTGGTTGATGAACGTTCCCTTTTCGGATTGCTTGACTTGAAAACCAAGGAAGTAGTTCATTTCACCCATCATCGACATCTCGAACTTATCCTTCATCATCTTTTCAAATTGCCGACACATGATGACATTCTTTGATCCGAATATAATGTCATCCACGTAGATCCGCACAAGTAATAAGTCTTCTTCCGGTCGAATGCTGAATAGAGTGCGGTCTCATCGTGCCTTTCGAAAACCTTTTCGAAGAAGAAACTCGGGACAGTGGTATCGTACCAAGCCCCGGGTGCTTGTTTTAACCCGTATAGAGCCTTTTCGAGTCTATATACTTGATGTCCTTCTTTGAAAGCCGGGCGGTTGTTCCACATAGACTTCTTCTTTCAAGCATGCCATTCGGGAACGCAGACTTCACATCTATTTGATAAACTCTGAATCGTTGATGTGTTGCGTAGGCCGGGAATAGTCGATTGCCTCCAATCTTGCAACTGGAGCGAACGTCTCATCGAAATCTATCCCTTCGGCTTGACAGTAGCCTTTAGCCACGAGTCTTGCTTTGTTCCTTACTATAACGTTGTTTTCATCTCGCTTGTTTTTGAAGACCCATTTAGTTCCAATAACATGTTGATGTCGGGGTCTGTCTACAAGCTCCCATACTTCGTTTCTCGTGAACCGATTAAGCTCCTCCCGCATAGCAATGATCCGATCAAGCATCTTTCGGTGCATCCTCAATGGTCTCGAGGCTCTTCAGTAGACAAGAAGCGGGGAAAATAATGCGCTTTCTCCTTGACGGAATCCGGATCTTGTCTTGACATTTCTCGCAAGGATCTCCAATGATTAAGTCAGCAGTGTGAGCATCGAGCCACGATCTACGATGTTTCAACTCTTCATCTGAAACTTGTTCAACACAAATAGTAGGTGAGTTAGGCATTTCAATTGTACTATTCTGAGATTGAAGTAATTCAGTAACAAGAGTATGGTCTACTGAGTCACCGGGTTCGGGGGCATTCGGCTCGGGAACATTACTAGACGTTCCCCCCCGAGGTGTTGCTCTCGGTAGTGTTGGTCTCGGTTACCTCAACGGTTTCTTCATCGACCTGAGTTACACGGGATTGATTCCGTTCGGGAGAATCAATGCGTTCGCCTACTTGCTCGGCGGGTTGAGATTCGATAGATTTGTCTTCGATTTCTTCGTCCGAATCATCATCCCAACATAGCCGGATCTTTTCGATTTGTCTTTTAAGCTTAGATCCTCGTAGCCGCTATCGATGTCCTCGATTCGGAATTTGAGTTATTGCTCCCGTCTTGATAGCAAACTCGTTAAAAACAACATGAGGGCTTTCCTCCACGCAAAGAGTCCGATAGTTGAATACTCGAAAGCTTTGTTGACCCGAGAGTATCCTAAGAATACTCCCCGATCGACTTGCTATCAAAAGTCTTCGCTGATCTTTCCCATTATTGTGAATAAAGCATGAACAACCAAAAATATGGAAATAAGATAGAGAAGGCTTCCTGCCGTTCCATAGTTCATATGGTGTTCTCTTATCGTCGCTTTGTCCGTAAAGATCGGTTCCGAGTGTAACATGCGGTATTAGTAGCCTTACGCCTGAATTTGGTTGGGAGTCCCGAGTCTACGAGTAGAGTCCTAGCCGCCTCTTTTAGAGTTCGTTCTTTCGTTCAAGCAACTCCATTCCGCCGAGGTGTGCGTGCGGTGAAGTCTCATGCTCTATTCCTTCTGCTTTGCAGAACTCCTTTACCATGGAATTAAGGAACTCAGTTCCTCTGTCTGAACGTATTTTTTTGATCTTGGTGTTCTTCTCGACACTGAGCTTTTTCGAAGCGTTGGTAACTCTGTTTTGACGTCCGACTTGTTGGCAATGAATATGACCCATGTGTAGCGCGAGTAGTCATCTATGACCACTAATGCATATTTTCTTGCCTCTGATCGTCACTGGGAGACTGGACCGAACAAATCCATATGTAGCAGCTGAAGGATTCCATCTGTGGAAGGCGATGGAACTGGAGGATTTTGATTCCTTGTTTGCTTTCCCTTCAGACATGCTTCACACTGAGTGTCTTTGCTGAATACTTCATTCGGCAGTCCCCTTGCTAGAGTGTCTCTTGCAAGCTTGTTGAGCGTCTTAAAGTTGAGATGGCCGAGTCTTCTATGCCATAGCCACCCCGTGCGGTTGTCATTCTTCGCCAATAAGCAAGCTTCGGTGTTCGCTGAGTTCCGATCGACCACATATATGTTCTTTTTCGCGCGAACCCGATAACATTGTTTTCCCCTGTAGATTTATCAATAACATCACGTAAAACCGGCGTCAAAAATCACTCTATTCGAGTTATCACAAAATTGACTAACGAGAGAGAAGATTATCTTTGAAGTCCTTCAACATAGGATACTCTTGGAACTTTGGCGAGTCCTATGCTTTGAGTGTGCCGTATCCTCTTGTGTAGCCTTTGGCATTATCTCCAAACTCATTCTCGGGTCCTTCTTTAGTAACATAATTCTTCGATAGACTCCTTTGATATGTCATATGTCTTGAGCATCCGCCGTCCACATACCATGGGTCTTTACGCACCCGCAAAAACGCAATTATATTCGGGTACCCTTTATTTTTGATTTTGGGTCCTTAGATGTTAGTTTTAGTAACCCAAATCTGTCTAACAACCCCGGTGGTTTCGTGACATTTTCTTTCCACCGGAGTCAACATATCGACCACCGGACCGGTCACGCTGACTTCGAGGCTTCGAGGTTCGGGAGTCCCGATCTTCCGAGTTGGTGGACCGCCGACCTTTGCCTTCGTGCGACCTTTTTCTTCTTCGACCTTTGGAGCCTCTTCGGACTATAGGTTCATAATAATATGATCCATACCGAGCAGATGCGTCGGCTTCGGAGGTCCATACCGATCCGCCAAGTTTGATTTCTTTGGTTCCCCCCTTGACCGAACCGGGGTTTCTTGGCATTGATCTTCTTGTCGGAATGCTGATGTGTGGGATGAGGTGCTTTCATCTTCGTTTGTTCTTTGCTAGGGGGTTCAGTATATCTGCGTTGATAGTCTCCCCTCGAACAAATCTATCGCAAGCCGTACTTTTGAGTGTCTTGGGGCGGATGAGGAAGCTCCTGGGACCGAATCCAAGTCCTTCCTTGCAGTGCTTTGGCTTATTGCTTGCTAGCATAGCCTCCAATTTCTTCTCTCGCGCCCATATACCTCTCGGTCATCGAGTTCCTCCGCACATCATCACTTTTCTTCGGTGCGTCGTGCTCGGTCCGAAGTCCCGACAGCTTCTTGCTTCGATGAGACTCGGTTCAAGTATCTTTCGAGTCAAGTCATTGGTCAAGACTAAAATCCGATCTTCTTGATCTTCGAGACTTGGCCATCGGAGAGTTTATCTCCTCCCCGAGTCTCAACACAAGTCCTTCGGCCTCGGTAACAACCCCGACTCTCCCGAGAAAGTCTCTCGATTCTCCACTTTCGGGGTATCCAACTCCCGAAGAGTCTTACCGAGCCGTTGCACTCATCCGAATTTGTTCATCTAGTAGATCTTCATATGCGGTCGAGATGTCCAAATTCCCATCCGCACCTAAAATAGTGTCGTGTGTGCGGTGTGAAGAGGAGTTAACCGGTTCATGAGAATTTACCTCATCCTCTTCGCCCGCCATCATGCACATTTCGGTTGATTCATCCGCTTCATGCTCTAAGGCCATGAAAGTCGCTTCATCGTCGATGAATCCATAAAGGAGTCGATCTCTTCGAGTCGTCCGAGATTTCGCCGACTATGTAGGATTGTCTTTTCGGGCGAATTTCTCTCTCCTTGCCTTGCGTCTTTGCGCGTTCAAGGCACTATCGAGCTCGGGACAATCATACCGATAATGTCCCGGCTTCTTGCGGTTGTAGCAAGTGATGACTTTTTCTTCTTTGGTTGCACTATCCCTTGAGGGTGCTGAGTCATCTTTCTTTCTGCATTCAGAAGATTGAGTATCAGGAGCGCGTTTAGGTGTATATTCTGACTTACCTTTTATATCTCGGCATGCTTTGGTCAGTTTTCTACGCCTTTCTTTCTCCTTCGATACTTCTTGCCCGCCGCGTACTTCGAGCTAGACTTCCTTCTTGTAGGTCGGTGAGTGAAGGCTCGGTCTTACTCGTCGTCTTGCTCGTAGCGGGAGATCTTTGTGGCTGACCGTAGCTTTGAAAGCATGGTAAATCTTCGTATCAGCTTCAGCTCTCAGCTTTCTTTGAGGTCTGTCGAACTCATACTCCTCTGCCTGTAATTTTGAAAAGATATGGTCAGGAGGCACAACATCTAAATCAGAATGTCGCAATAAAGTGGCAAAAGGTGTCCAGTGTCCGTCCGGCAGTGCCCTCGGAATCTTCGATTCATCTCTCGATTCTTGAATGTCTTTCCCGACCCATTGATAGAATTCATCGATTGGTAAATCGACGTTTAGATCTTCGATTTTGTCCCCGGGCATGAGAGACAAGCTTTCCAGCTTTTGGAGTTCCAGCGCTAATTTGTTGGCTTTAATCTTCTGAGTCCCTCGACTCAGTAGCGCAAGAGCATCCCAGAGTTCTTTAACAGTCTTGCATTCCTGAACCCTGCCAAGATAAGAATCACTAAGGGTGGTTAGTATAGCATTCCTAGCGACTCGATCTAGATTGTGAAGCTTCTTCTCTTCAGGAGTGAAGAGACTTCTGTCTTTGGGGATCTTCTTCCCAGTCACCATTCCTCCTCCTTGAGCTTGGTCCTGAGTCACGACACTGTCAATCATAGGAACGATAGGTCCATCTTCAAGCACTTTAGTTATACTGTCATGGAGGGATGTCAGATGAGCTTCCATCCTGACTCGCCATACTCCGTAGTTCTCCACCGAGAACATAGGTACCATCCTTATACCTGACATATCAGCCATGAAGAATAATGATATGAATGTAGAGTGATATGCAGTGAAAAACGCTTTCCCTCGGATCCATTCGAATAGACCAGTCTCAAAGATAACAAGAGTCAAAGAACTCCTGCTCTGATACCAATTGTTGGTCCCGTGAGTGAGTTCAGGTGTAGAGGGGGGGGGTGAATACACCGAATCTAAATTTCTCAACTTTCGAACACGAACAGTCCTATTCGGGGAAGGTGCCGCATCGAAATAGTTCGGCCAGACTGCATAACCGTTTCGAATCGTGTTAAAGGCTAAAAGAGTACTGACTCAGCTGAGATCTGCTAATTGACTAGGTCAGAATTCAGTATCGATCAGTGAGAGTTCAGTGTGCGGAATTGTGTAGGCCCAAATCAGTTTTAATGAGGAAAACGTTTTATGCAAGTCTCAGTTCAGTAGATAAGAAGTTCAGAATACTGAGACAGTTAAATCGATTTTAAATATGATGTTCGGTATGCACGCGGTAAAACCAATGAAACAAGAAGTAAACGACACGGTATATTTTTAAAGTGGTTCGGATATCAACAATCCTACGTCCACTGTCCCGATAGATCGAGGAGACTATTTATTATACCGAGTTAGTCTCGGTCGGCTTGTACACCGGACAAAGCCGTGGCTTGGGGATTATACTTGAGCAAGTCCCGGTTACAATTCTATCAAACTTTAAGTGTTTGACAAACTTCTCCAACAATGAAGGAGTCCTTATACAATAAGGATTGGGTTCAAATGTGAACTCCTTCGTCTAAGCTATAGATAAGAACGGTTGAGCTTAGGGTTAGAGGGATAGGGAATATGAGAGTAGCTTCTAGATCGACGAACAGCTGAAGGTAAGCTTTGAGTTCGTGTAACGTCGATTTGGATACTAGAGGCTTTATATGTCGGTATAGCTTGATTCCCTATGAGCTAGAATGTAGTCTTTCGCCGGAGATTGTTCTTCAAGTTCTTGCTAAGACTTTGTTCTTTGGAATTCGCTCTTTTTCGCGCTCTCTTGTGTTCTAGGCGTCGTGTGTTTCAAATCTTGAATGATCCCTCTATTTATAGAGCAGAGATTGAAATAGATCCGTTGGAGATGATCTTCTTCTCTCTCTCTCTCTCTTTGGTAGCAAACGGCTCTTTTGTGTAGTATGTACAGTGTCCTTTCCCTCCTTTACGGAAATATGTTGACTGTAGCTTTAGTAGGTGAGACGACACGTGTATGCTTGTCATTTGTCGAGGTGGATGTGGTGGTTGAGACAGAACAAACTTCGAGGCAACTGAAGTTGACTTCTCTCTTCCTCGTACTTGACAACACTGATAGCTTATCAAAAGATTCAGACAGTTCAGAAGACTGTCAGCCGATGCTGAGTCTGATTTTGTATTCAGTAGATAGACAGCTGAGAAGGGTCTACTGAAAACCATCTCTGAGTCCAGTGAACTACTCCCGCCGGAGTTCGGTTCAACCGACTCTCTCGCATATCCTTGCTCCCGCCGAGTCCAAGATTCACTGAGTCTTCTACACTGGTGCTGAGGCTGATGAGCTACTGAGCGCCTTGACCAGAGCAGAGTGTCTACTGAGTCTGAAACCTCAGAGACAAATACGAATACAAAGGAATGGTTCACCAATCAGATAGGGTTTTGGGATCTTCAAATCTTCTCAACAGTCAGAGCACGAGGCTACTGAGCGTGATTCGGTATAGAAGATAGAATCATTTCCCACAATTATGATCATGCTGAGGATTGAATCATCACCCAACATTGTAGATCTATGCAATGCTCAACATGGTAGATCGACACTAGGGTAGGGAGTAGGTTAATGCTCAACATTCCTTCTCCATTTCAAGAATAAGATTTAGGTGCGTCCGTGCTCAACATGGCACCTTAGCCGGGCAACCTTAGGAAATCGATTAATCTTAGAATCGAGGATTGGAGGACGATCAGTGTGGATCTGCCCAAAGCCGAGTCGCTTTTAACATTTGTTTTCATCCCCTGTTTTTAATTGCGCAGTTTATGATTATTGCCTAGTGTTAATTAAACCCAAAGTTAATGGTGGTTACTAACCAAACCATTTTTCGATCTTTAGAGATAAATTGCTTAAATCTACCCATTCCCTGTGGATTCGATCCCTGCTTGCTAACTGTGCTAGTATTAATTTAGTTGTCTGTCGCAAGTGTTATAAATTGTTTTTGGTACACAGTTTTAACGACGAAATCGTGCTCGACCAGTTGTGGATTGACTTTATAATTATCCTTCATATTAACCTCACGGTTATGCACAACTTATCATTTTCCGCCTTTGTGGTGATGTCATTGGTTGCCTTTGTGGTAACGTCATTATATTGTGATTTATTACTTTTGTTACGCGGTTATATCAGTTTGGATAATCATAGCATATGTCCCGCATTGAGTATACTATGTATACTCATCCCTCACTAATCATTTCAGGAAAATGAGCACGGAGGCGTGTGGAAGATCGAATGACGCACTCGTACTTTGCTTTTAAAGATTTTTTCTTAGTTTAGTTTTGGAAAAAATCTCATCTTATTTATATTTCCGCTACTTAAGTTTTACACTTATTTTGAAGTTACATTTTGATTTGAATAAATAAATTTCCCACACAGTTTTCTCTAAATGATTATTGGTGCTTATTTCTCAAAGATAAAGTGTTAGGGTGTTATAGTCAAGAAACCATAACATAACTCAGTACATTATTCTGCAATTATAAGAGTTCATGTCTATTTAGAAACATTATTGTTAGATTATCCAATCTCTAATGGTATGAGTGACTAACCTGAAGCAAAATCTTTAATCGTTCCAATGGAGCAATGGAAGTTCGCCTCCTCAGGCAAATTCACGATCTTTGACACATTCGAGTCGCTTGTCTTCACATCTTCAGACTCCATTCCAGAAATAAATCGATCGATTAAATTAACAAGACAGTAGATTAGTTCGAGGCCAGCAATCTACTCGCAACCGTATCCAATCCGCACGACAAGCGGCAATGGTATCAGGGAGAGAGAAGAGAGCGCATGTCGGAATCTCGAGTCGTGACGGAGACGGAGAGAGCGGAGGCGAATCTGGAGAATAGCACGGAGGTGGATCTGGCCACCGGAGCGACAGAGGCGGAGGCGCGAGGAGCAACGGCGACAGAGAGGAGTGACGGCAGCGGAGACAGGGAAAACGGTGCAGAGAGAGAGAGAGGGGAGAGTGGAAAAAGAGAGAAAGGGGGGAGTGGAAGAGAGAGGGGGAAAGTGGAGAAAGAGAGAGGGAGAGGGGTGGGATGCAGAGAGAAAGAGGGGAGAGAGAGAGAAAGGGGATAGTGGGGAGGGAAGGAGACGGGGAGAGAGAGGGAGTGTGATTCACTTTTTTTTTTTTTAAATACTGAATTGGGTCAAACCCGTGTCAAATTTGGACAATTGAATCATGTTGCATATGCAATATGATGCACCATAGTCCATCTCTATGAAAAATTATTGCATCACAGTGGATTACATCATTAAGCTAGCACGACTATTTATTTAGTCAACAAATCACCTATTTTAGTTTATAACTAGTTGCCAATCATATGTTTGATTATATCGTCACTTTCTTGATAACCAGAAAATAATATCCTACTTATGCATCTTAATTAATTGATTTTGATTTACCTAACCATAATATTCCACAAAATATGATAATATTATTAATGCAAATGCTCCCGAAAATAAGATATGGTTGACCTCTTCCATAGATGTTAACCATATTTGTGCATTATTTAGTACTACTTCTGTCCCAGTGTTACTTTCTTATTTTTTTTCGATACGGAAATTAAGAGAGTAGATGATAAAGTAGGAGAGAAAAGATGAGTGAGAGTAGATGATAAAGTAAAAGAGGAGATAATAAAGTAAGAGAGATAAAATAAGAGAAAGTAGGAGAGTGAAGATGATAAAGTGGGAGAGAGGATGATATTTATTTTTTCAAATTTGGAAGTGAGACAATAATAGCGGGACGGATGTAGTATATTTACTCCCTCCATCCCGTCCGACTTGTTTTGTTTCTTTCCGGTACGGAAATTAAGATGAATGGGTGGGGTTTGTGTAGAGAGGTAGGCCCCACAAAAAAAAAGTGGAAGTTTGTGTAATAATTATTTTCTATTTTAAGAAACAAGACAAGTCAAGCGGTATAACTCGAAAAGAAAAATAAGACAAGTCAGGCGGAACGGATGTAGTACTATTTATAGTGGAAGAATTACCAACGGTAAAATAGCGTATTTTCGTGGGTTAGTTGTAAACAAACAAACACCCTGAAATATCTCTCTGAAAGTTTCTTCATTGCCGGACCAAAAATCAAGGATCCGTTTATCCCACTGCTTTTTTCTTCTTCTTTCGCTTCAATCCCTATTCTCATTTTTTTGGCAACTTCTCAAGCTACAGGCTGATCACATTTTCACTGAGAACAAAATGGTATGTAAAATTTCTTCTCATCATTCAACCCCATTCCAACTATTTATGTTTCTTTTTCATGCATGTGTTCTTGATTCTTCTTGACATTCTTCGTGCGTGTACGCATTGCTTTGATTGATCATGTTCTTCAACATGATAAGGTGATTGATAGGTAACGTGTATGCGTGTGTGTTTGAGAGGAGAGAGAGAGAGAGAGAGAGAGTTGTGTAGATTATTTTCTTAATTCTGTCTGAGGAAAAAAGGTGACAACTTTATCAAGAAAGGTGATCCCAATTACAACAGGTAATGGGATAGTATTAATTTGTGGTTGCATTATATGCTGCAAATGCATGTGTTCTTTTTATGTTTCTTGGCTTAGATATGAATTTATAATTAATAGTATCAGTATGAATATATGATAATCTTTTTGATGAATAAATGATAACCTTTCTGAGGGAAAAATGAGAGATTAAGATTAGGTATGCCCTCATGAGAAGCTTAGGGATGTCTCTTTTCTATTAATATTTGTTCCATAATTAGAGGGAATATGTATAGATTTCAGTTTGAAGTTTCTGGACAATGCTAAGGCACATCCTATCAAGAATGGTATATCAAGTCAAGTAAAAAAAATGAAAAATGAGGGAATCAAATGATGTGTGTTTTTGGTGTGTGTAAGGCGAATTCTGCATCCGGAGTTGCTGTGGACGACGAGTGCAAGCTGAAGTTTCTGGAGCTGAAGGCCAAACGCAACTACAGGTACATCGTGTTCAAGCTGGACGACTCCATGCAGCAGGTGGTGGTGGAGAAGGTGGGGGGCTCCGGCGAGACCCACCTCGACTTCGCCAACAGCATGCCTGCTGATGACTGCCGCTACGCTGTCTTTGACTACGACTTCACCACCGATGAGAACTGCCGCAAGAGCAAGATCTTCTTCGTTGCATGGTCAGATTATCAATTCATCAACAATAATCATCATATCTCTTCTTGCCATTTTTTTGTGGGATATATTTTTCTTGATTTTTTTAGGTCTCCGGAGACCTCGAAGGTGAAGAACAAGATGCTTTACGCGAGCTCAAAGGATCGGTTCAAGAGGGAGTTGGATGGGATTCAAGTTGAGCTGCAAGCAACTGATGCAAGTGAGATGAGCATGGATATCTTCAAGGAGAGAGCTTATTGAACAACTCAACTCCCTTTATGCTGAATTGAACTCCACTTTACCTTTTTTTTTCTTTTTTTTTTCAATTTTGGAACTTTTATGTTTCTGGGTTTTTGATTGCTTCGACTGGGCCTAATCTTTTTGGCTTTAGATGTCTGTTTTTAATTCATAATTTCTGTTACATTATGTTTTGGACATAATGATATTCATGTTCTAGAAGCATCCTTTCAATGCTCTAATCTTGTTGAAATCTCTTCATTTTGTCCCTTTGTTTGCACAACTTGTTCTGATCATCCAAGAACAGAGTAAGGCATGAAATCTCTCAGTTTCCAATAACAGAGAGCTTATTGAAGTCCCAGCTTTGGTTTTTCATTTTTGGAACTTCTATATTTCAACTGGGCCTAATCTTCTTGGCTTCAACTGACTGTTCTTGAATTCACAATTTCTGTTATATTTTGGACAGAATGATGTTTCATGTAGTAAAAGCATATTTCAATGCTATTATCCTTCATTTTGTCCCTTTGTTTGACAGCACTTGTTTTGATCATCCAAGAACAGAGTAAGACTTGTCAAAATACAGAGTTTCCTCAACAATCTTACATTAAAAAACACATGATTCTACGAGCTAAACATCACGATTATAACCACGTTTTCAACAGAAGAAGTTTGCAGAATACAAGGCATAGGAGTCAGGTTGCTCCAAGAAGCTCATATCATTGTTAGCAGGATAATCCAACAGCAGCTGCAGAGCAGACTCGGACGAGTCCTCCAACTCGTTCGAGTCTGCCCCATTGCACACGTCTTCCACACACGATTTACTACTCTTACACTCCCCCTCCTGGTTCCGACAAGGTGCAACAGCAGCCTCCATTTTGAAAGTAATTTCAGACAACGAACTGCATTTCGTCGACGAGGATTGAGTCGAGGCCGCTGCATCCTTCTCCTTATCGACCCTCCTAAACGTCTCACCAACCTCGGAGTTCCACAACCGTAGGAAGAAGTCCCCCTCCGCGTTCAGCAAGAGGGAGGACGACTCCTTAGAGAGGCGAGCCTCGGCCTCCCACTGCGCCATGTGGCGCGTGGAGGGCGAGGAAGGGAGGGCCGCCGATGAGGGCTCGTGTGTGTGTGGATCAATCCCCATCTGCAGCAGCCTCTTCTTCAGATGAGTGTTCCATAGATTCTTGATCTCGTTGTCCGTCCTTCCCGGTAGCTGGGACGCGATTGCGGCCCACCTAACCAATCACGAATCACAAGATCCAAAACTTAAGTTACAATAAAAGAAAGATGCTAAGCAAGAGGGACTTTACTTTAAATTTATACCTATTTCCAAGAATGCCATGTAACTGAATCACAAGCTTCTCCTCCTCTGCAGTAAAGGGGCCTCTTCTGATGTCTGGTCTTAGGTAGTTAGTCCAACGCAGGCGGCAACTCTTCCCACATCGAACAAGTCCTGCAAGTATAAGCCTACACTTTGTTTATAAATTCTTCATTTCATTATTTACACTCATTTAATGATGAAAAAGACAAAAAATGTACCAATGCACACACTGATTCTATTTGAAAATCATAACAAGACAATGATTATACAGAAGAGTGTAACAAAACTAAAAACTTTACTAAATTCCCATGTAATAATAACAGATTGGGTGTTTCTTGATATGAAATTAGGCATTATTCTTGAAGCAAATTAACCCGCAAGCTTGGGGAGAGAACGCCAGCTTCCTTGGCCATGTTTCTTGATATGCTCAACAAGTTTCTCATCTTCTTCAGGAGTCCATGGTCCCTTCTTCAATCCCTTTTTATCACAACATGGTGCTCTCCCCATCAAGAGAGAGAATGAGAAAGAGAGAGTGTGTGTGTGTGCAAATCCTAAATGATAACACACACAACAGAACAAAAAGCAAGAAAGATCGGAACAAGTTAAAAAAAAAAGATTAAAAAAACACAAGAGGTATGAATAATAGGTTTATAGGCCACAAGAAAGGGGAGGGTAGAAAAGTAGTACTCCTTTTGAAGGATATAAACAGTATCCAAGTGAAGGAAAAGGAAGCAAAATGCAGGAGTGTGTTTGAATGTTGAATATCATAAATGTGAAAAGACAATTCAGAGTACTTTCTCTCAGCTGCCTATTATGCATTCAATGCATCCCTCCAACACTCACACTGATCATACAGAATTACAGACTAGTAAATTAAATGATACCTAATTATACTCTTTTTTTTTTAAATCCAGATGTGGTGCAATTATGTTCATCAACATGGACGAGGATAAATTGAATGATTGATTCCATGGAGCAAATAAGTTCCTTATATTTATTGCTTTGCTTCCCTCCACCGCAAATTTATATCTCCTCCCACATATTCGGCCTCTCTCTCTCACACACACACACACACACATAATCCTCACAAATCAAAATGAATTCTTTCTTGCATTTCATGATGTTCATTGATGAACATTAAATTATCAAATTAATAAGAGAGGTGTTGTGTTTAAGCTTTTGGCGAGAAATGCTTCGAGCAGAGAGATTTAAGCTGAGATGGGAAAATGTGTGTTGATATTTCAAGATTTGTGTTGAAAAAATCAACTGTGTCCAATTCTGTGTGCTGTGTGTTATGAGGAGTAAATGCAAGATACTAGAAAAGATCACGAAGATGATGAGATGCATGAAAATGAAATTGGCATTAAATGGGTTGCATTGAATGTGGTACAACTATACAAGCACATGCACTGCAAATACATATTTACTGAGAGAGAGAGAGGATAAGCTTGCATTAATGGCGAAGACAGAGATTCATGCAGCATGAGAGAGAGTACGGATCCACTGCAGAAAATGCAACAAACGGACATGCTTTTTCCTGGTGATTTGTCTTAAATTGAAAATTGAAACCTCTCTCTCTCTCTCTCTCCCCCCCCAGCTTTGGAGTTCGGAAAGTCTATTCCTTTTCATTGCCATATATTTCGGTCTGGCTTCCATTCTTGAGACGTGAAGAAGAAACAAGAAAGAATATATTCACACCTCAAAATAGAATATTAATATTAAATTATATATAATATAATGTGAAAAAAATTTCAATAATTACGAAAATAATATTTTGAGAAATTTTACTACATGGGCCTATTCTATTTAATTGTATTTTCTCTTTTGCGGATTTGGTGGTCCTCTTCATATCTAGTGTTTGCTGTTTGGTCCCTATTTTCTACTCCAATTGGTTTTCTGGTCCAAAGCTGTACGCGAGGTAGATGTGAGGACTAAATTCAATTCCAGTCCGTATTCAACTTATGTTCGTTAATTGTAGCCACGAGATTACGGAAGTGTCCAAATTTAACCTATCTTATAAAATTTCTCTAATTATCACTTTCGTCCGTTATGTGACTAACATGCTAGATTGCAAAAATACCCAACTTTAGCCTGTATTAGAATCAACTAAGTTTCAAATGTTAAAAAGATTTACTTGGTAATGGATTGATTTGGTAACTTGTGAGATGAATAGTGAAGATAAAACAAGTAGACAAGGTTGAAACCAAAAGTCACAGAAGCATTTATTCACACTTACCTCTTTCTACTCAGATCGGTTTCCAGCCGCTGCACATCCTCTGTCCCATTTATGGGCCAGAAGATCCGGATTGATTTCCAGCCGACAACCAACACACTTCTCATCTTATCTTGTTTCTCATTTTACCTCAATACCATGTTTGCACATGAACCAGTCGCTCGAAAACGACTATACGATCCTCTATTCCAAAATGATATTTCGTATCCCATAAATACATAAAGCATGAAACTAGAAAAACAAGAGTAATAGGATCTTCAAACAAGAGCTGAATTTGGATAGAATCTGCTCTGGACCAAGGAGAAACAAATCCTTAATGATTCAAAAACAACTAGGTACAAATACAATGCCCTATCACAAATTCCTCATTCTGCTCCTCTTTCAACAAATTGTTATGAGAGAGAGCGAGAGAGAAAACAGAACTAGTTCTCCTTCAATGACGATGAAAAGTACAAAGTAGAAAGGGGAGCCTTTTGGTTGGCAGGACATACAGAAACATGGGATAATCATAGTCTAATATTAAAAAGAGAATAAGAGAAGTCATAAACTAAAGCAAATAAAGATATAATCCTCAAGATCATATTATAGATACCATATCTTTAGGAGTTCTGGCATCACACGCCTTACGATTCAGGTATAACGTTTATGTTCTCAATTTTTTCACCCAACCTTCAATCGTTTGTCTCCTCTTCCATGTGTAGCAACTTCCCTGCAACAGAAAATGTGATATTTACCGCTGAAATTAGATAGGAGCAGAGTATAAAACAGTAAAGATCATATAACATTTCAAAAGGTTCCCGTAAGGAACATAATGAATTACTGTTTTTGGTGCTATATTGTATAAAATAGAAGTAGATAGATGCGACTGATAGAAGAAGGCAATACTGGAAAAGCAACAGTACGAAAAACTAACCGATCTTAGTAACTTAAAACTGTGGGTGGAATAGCAGTCATCACAAATCACTGACAGTATATAGTTTGATCAATATGTGGTGGGATCTGCTTAATTTCTGTTCCTAATTCTTGTTCAATCCTATACCTGAAAAGATGATAAAAAAAATTGGATATGAAAACTAATCTGTAATAATGATCAACCATAAACAGCTTCTATTAGAGGAATAGTAATGTTCAGAGTGCATACAAATTGAAACGGTCCTCATAGGTAATGAGATTCACAGCTAAACCAAGGTGTCCAAATCTTCCGGATCGGCCAACCTTCATATGAAATGAATAATTATACGAAAATCAGAGATGAACATGAAACTCAGAAAAAAGTTTATAAAAATGAAAACCTTCACATACCCTGTGTAAATATGTTTCAGCATTCTTAGGAAAATCAAAATTGATTACGACATTGACAGCCTGAATATCTATCCCTCTTGTAAACAAGTCTGCGATATGATTGTAAAAGGAAAGAATGATTATAATAGCAAAACATATCACAAAGAAAATATGTGTTTGATGGTAATTAGATGAGATCAAATGCCACTTCCCAAAGTAAAAGGTAAAGCGGAGCATAAATTTTTACTTGTTATAGTACCACCGGTGATTTACTTTAAAATTGGACACATAATGAGTAATGTTGGGTTATGAGTCAGTAGATGATAGTCAGCTGTTTGTGGTTAAAATAATATTGGGGGAAATCATAGTAATACTATGGAATTGAAGATCCCAAAACCCAGCTGATATCAGTAGTGTAGTGTCTCGATAGGATTAGATGATGTATGGGTTAGACTTTTCGTAATAGTTTATCTTTTTGTCTAAGTCCTGTACGGGGTAAACTGTTGGACTGATCTTCTGACGAAGTTACTTTCCAGAACCCCACGTCATCAGTGTAATCGCTTGCATTCTTCTATCTTCAGCTGAATCTATCCTCAGTAGAAGATTCTTCATCAGCCGGTAGACATCAGGAAGAACTTAATACAAAGCTCAGTACCTTCGAAGTCATCAGCTGACCTACCAAAGCCTTATCAGCTTGTCAGCCGACTCAGTCGAAGAAGACAGAGACTGTCCTAAGTCTACTATGTCCGACAAAAAACGACCCAGTCACTCAAGTCATTTCGAAGTTCAGCAGAAGATCATATGAGGTTGTGGAATAGTCAACTCTGAACACTAACACATTCTCACCTACCACAAACCTCGATCAATGAGAAGCCGACAACGCTTTACCTGCTCTGACCAACTAAAGCTGCTCTCATGTACAGTGACTACTGCCCTGCTGCAACAATTCGAAAAATATGGCCGTTTTCTTTGGAAGCTTGTGACACGTGGCATCGTCTTCTCCAACGGACATATGCTTGCTCACAACTATAAATAGAGAAGAAAACCGAGCTCCACGCACGGGATAAACAAGGAAAAATCGCTCAAACTCAAGAACACTCTAGCAAACTTGAAAGATCATCTAGCGAAGAACTTGCCTTCATAGAATATTTCTAGTTCTTCTCTCTAGAGTTATTTAGATCCCTTTCTTCTCTAGCTAAGCTCATTGCCAAATTTATAGCTTAGAAATTTCGAAGGAGTTCACTTTCTGTGAATTGTTCTTATTGTAAGAACTCCTTCTTAGTTGGAGTTCATCCCCTCCCTTTCGAACTTAGGTTTGAATTGTAAAGTCGCTAAGGACTATAACTTAGAAGGGTTTGTCCAGTGCACAGATTCCTTGCTGAGACTTGCTCAGATAAATCAACAAGTTCACCTGCCTTGTCAGGACCGTGCACGTAGAATCTTGCGTATCCGAACCACGTTAAATTGCTTGTGTTATTTACTGTTTTATTGCACTGCATACAACTGATTAAAAATCATATCTATGCATAAAACGTATTTTAAAAAACGCACCAGCCAAAAGACTTTAACTTGCGAAAACACGTTTTCAAACTGAGACGAATCTTCGGGCCCTACACACTTATCCGCACAACGTCTTCGACTGAGTTTCAAGTACTGACAAAAGTCAGTAGGAGAGCTCAGTAGCTGATACATTCTGACTCGTGATCGAAGGTTACTATCTGGCACTGTTCATCAGTCGCAACTAACAGCTCAGTTGTCCTTCACGTTATGAGAAAAGAAACTGTGATCAGGTGTATTCACCCCCCCCCTCCCATCTACACCTGACTATCGTCTCCGGACCAACAAGTAAGTATGATATTTCAAACAAAAGAATTTAATAAAGGTTCAAATGGAGAAGAGAATAAGATTTATAAACAAATCACATCAGCAAAAGAAACTGCAGACAAAAAGTAAACAATCAGAATGAATTCTATTTAGCAGTACCAAGAAATAATGATTCACAAACTTTTCCAACCTGTCAATTAACCTCCCAAAAAAACAAAAGGGAGACGTAAGAAGAAAAGATACAAAGTTTCAGATAGCCCCTTGAAAGTATAAGCAAATTACTGTTTTTTGTTAAATGTTT